>JAMJFZ010001089.1:15655000-16080000 GCA_026225945.1 Cricetomys ansorgei
CAGCAGCGGCTGTGGTGCGGACACCATATGCTCGCTCCTGCATGCCAGGGAGCTTTGTGCTCAGGGTTCGTTCCGCAGATACAGTGATACAGGGACTCGGGACACACCCAGGCAATGGGGAGAGAAAGAGCACACAAAGACGGAGCTCCTGGGAGGGACGTTCCCACAGAGACCTTCCTTCTGCAGACTTGAAAGACAGGCACAGTGCAGCTCCCCTCCTTTCTGCAGGTCTGCTACAGGCCCCACCCCACTCCGAGGCAGGACACAGTGTAATCGCCCAGAGCCCGCTGGGCCTCACACCGCCAGGATACTTATTTCTCATTCTCTTATGTCAAACCTGACATTTGTCACCAGTAAAGGGCTCTCACAATGGCACACAGAAACTTGAAGGTCGGCAAATGCTTAGGTTCCTGCCTGGCTCCAGGACAAACCTTGAGTGTCACTGGGCTCCAGCCAATGGTGAGCTGAGCCAGAGGCCCGAGTGACAGAGATTCAGGAGAGCAGCCAGGAATGAGTGAGTAAACCCGTCTGCTGAGTGGCCTGTTCTTAGGACAAGCAGAGCGCAGATACTATGGAGAAGGAGAAGGGAAACGGCCCCTCTGGCTGCAAGCCCCGCTGGAGGCAGCCACCAATTCTGCCAATTGAAAACAAAAGGAGATAGTTGTGAAACGCAGCCCAGGGCAATCAGTGCCTCTCGTGGGCTCAGGGGCTCTTCACTACGCACAAACCTGCACATGCTGTTTTGGGCCAAGCACACTGCAACCCCCAACAGTCCGCAGGCCCAGCACATTGCACAACACAGTCCTGTCATCTGTCGCTTTGCTGAAGCCCCTCAGGGAAAACAGAGGCAGCTGACACTGGCCATCTGGAAGTCACCCGCTCGGGGTCCAGCAGCTGTCAGAGGTGCTGTCCGAGCTCCCGTGCACCCATAACTGTGAAAAGACCCTGTTGTCGCTGCCCTTGGTTTCCCCATCTTCCAGGGATGTATGGGACATGAGCAAGCAGTGATTGACACCCCACCCTGTTTTAGGGTGTCCTGCTCTGCCATGTATTTTAGCTGGGTGGCTGCTAACCTCAGACTCCTCCCCATGCTCTGACTAGTAGCTGACACACCAGACGCACAGGAGCACTGAGCTGTCCCTAGAGGGCTTCAGAGAAAGGTGTCTCATAGGTGCCGTGTCCCCCACACCCTATGCCCAGCACTGTGTGGGTACACACAGGCCCCTCTCTCTTGGGCTTTGCCCCTGCTTGCACAAGTTTTGAGAAGCCACTGGAATTGCTTCCTACCCTTTGTTCCTGCCTGGTTCTTCAATCGTCACAAGCAGAGACCTGGGGAACCTGTCTCCAGGCAGCAGGTGAATGGGCACTACCATCTGTGTGGCCCAGGTTCCTGAGTGTGTGGGGGAAATCATTGCTCAGCCTTAAGACTGCACACATGTCCAAACAGGCATGTGTTTTTCCTTATCCTCGGAACCCCACAGATTTGCACCCTAGGGTGCGGGAGGTGGGAGTGAAGAGTCATAAGACCTGCACAGGACTCTTGTTTGTTTGTTTGTTTGGTTTTTTTTTTTTTGGAGACAGGGTCCTGTCTCCTAGGCTGGCCTAGGCTGGCCTCAAATTCGCTATGTAGGATGACTTTCAACTTCAGATCTGCTTGCTTCAACTCCTAAATGCTGGTGTTACAGGCATGTACCACCATGGCCAGTTATTATTATGGGGATTTAACTCAGGACTTTGTGCATGCTAGGAAAGCATTCTACCAATCGAACCACACCCAGGCCCAAGCACAGGACTTGGAGAGCCTTTTGAGATGGTCCAAGACCACTCACGACGTCAAGACCAAAGACCTAAGACTGACTCCCTCCAACATTGCACCCAGAAACAAGCGTTGGAGTCACCGGACCTGGTACAGACAGACACCCGTCCTCTCCCCTCAGGTCACAAGCAGCCTCTGAATCTCCCCTTCCAGATGCATCCCTGGGCCATATGGGTGACAGCTCTTCAACACCACTTTCCGTCTCCCTTCCTCATAAGGATGGGTAGCATCTGAGTGTGTAGTGCCCCTCCTGTGTGGGTGTCCATCTGGGCTCTGTGTGTGGGCCTGAGAGAATACAGGGTGGATTTCCTGCTGGTGGCATATGGCCCTGTAAGGTTGTCAATTACCAAAACAAGAACATTTCACCTGGTGTTCAAGGACCTGGGGCGGGGTTGGGAGGGGTGGGAGGTGGGAGGGTAGGGGTTGGGAGTTACCTTGCTAGAAGGCATCTCTGCTGCCTGCTGTGAGACCTTGGACAAAGCAGTTTGACCTCTGTGAGCCTTGCCCTTTCACTCAGATCAAACAGCTCTTGTTACAGGCCTTTCTGAGAGCTATGGACGCTTTGTGGGAGCCTTGACCAGGAGAACTTGGGATACAGCTGACTTTAACCACTCCTCATTCCTTATGGGCAAGCGAGACAGATGCATCTGTTGGGAGCACCCCAGCAGTGGACCCGGGGACTCCTGCAGTCCTCTGCACAGGACTGACCAACTGCAATAAGAAAAGAGGGGGCTCTCCTTTCTGCACCTGCTCCTTGATTCCTGGCACCTTGGGTGCAAAGCTGGGGTTCAGGTATAGAGAGCAGAGTGTTTGCACCAGAGCCAGGTGTGGAGTGACATTTGGCTGACGGTTGATTTCGAAATACAGGAATCAGCCTTGAGCTGAGCCAAGTTTATTGGAATGAGTGTCTTGCTGGGGGTGGCATGGGGCAGGTAGATGAGGTGCAGAGCTGTAGGCTAGGGTTGGAAACCCAGAGAGTGATGGCTAGGATATGAGAGTACCTTAGGCTAGCTTGTGGGCAACCAACGAGGATGGATAGCCTTGGGAGGAAGCTGAGGCTTCTGGTAAGTGAGTGAGCGAGCGAGCAAGCAAGCGAGTGAGCGAGTGAGCGAGCGAGCGAGCAAGCAAGCAAGCAAGCGAGCAAGCAAACAAAAAATCCTGCACTGGTTCTAAATGTCTTCCAGGATTCAGACTCTGAATGGTCAAGACAAAGCTGAACTCTACTCTACTGACTTCGAAGTTTCAAGACTTAGGCTTCATTCTCTCAACCTTGGGAACAGTGCCCTGGGTTCCTGGGGTATGGTTCACAACTCCTAGCGGTGGCTCTTATGGGGTTCCCTAGTAGAGATTCAGGTAGGTTTGGGCCTGGGAATCTGCATTGATACCTCTTCCCCCTACCCTCAGTTTCCTTACCTAAGCAAAGAATGAGGCAAGATAGTGATTGGGATCCCCACTAGGGGTACAGTCCACATCTGATCTGTTCAGATGCCCCCAAGATGGGGAGCCTGAGCTTTCTATTAGGAACACCCCTCCCAAGGTGGATGCAGAGGAAAAGACCCCCTCCTCTGTTCTGAGATTTTCTTCACTAGCTTAAATAACTTGGCCAGTTTGACCCCTATAGAGGATGACTTTCTTCTCCTGGCATGCTCCAGGTCATGGTTGGGGACGCCTGAAGGATGTGCCACCCACACATTGGACCTGGAGTGTGCACACAGCCAGCTCTTTGGGACAGAGCTTGGAACAGGGTGTTCCCAGCCCTGCACGCACTGGTCCTGCTACCTGCAGAACCTGTTTGGTCACTCTTGAGCCCAGAGGACTGGAGCCAGCAGGACTAGGAAGGAGAATTGGTTGGGGTTGGCCCACAGGGGCTCCCTCATGACCCTCCCCATTTCCTGCTACAGAGACTTGGGGAGTGGTCTCATCCCTGCTCCCCTTGCTTAGCTGGTCTGCAGCATCTAACCCATGGTGACCCTTCAAACCTCTTAGGCACGATCAGAAGCTCCTTCAGGTGGATGTATCTATACTATTCTCAGCCTCACCAATCCTAAGGAGGTCCAGAGGGATGAGTTTGCCTGCTGATGGAGGTGGTGATAAGCAGATACCACATTCAGGCTAATGAGCTGGCTAACTGGGTCCCAACAGCATACCTGGAAATAGCCCCAAAGCAATTTCTACAACCCGTTCTTTACTCATTCTGAAAGATCTATGAGGGTGCATGGGCAGATCCTGCAAAAGTCTGGTCTTTAAATATGACATTCAAGAGCAAGTCTCATGTAGCAGCTCCCTCTGGAGTGATCAGCCTTTATGTAAAAGGCTGCCAAAAGTGTGATACCTTTGGTAGAGCCCCAAGTATGTCTGCCCTTGCAAGCTCATCTGAGTAGGAAAGGAATTCACACTTAGAAACCCTGCTTTCAAACATGGCGATTGCACCTGTCCACAGTCTTAAGGAGATTGACTGGCCTGGGGCTTTTCTTTGTGTTCTTAATGATTGCTGTCATCCTCAGTGGGGTTTGTAGACATAAGAATGGCTGTGAATCTGAGGGGATGAGGCCGCAGCAGGTTGGTTTATCACCAACAGGAATCCGTTTATAACAGATTCTCCTACTTGAGGTGTACTAGAACGAAGATGCTCAATGCTGGGCCACAAAAGCCAAGAGACTTGGGGTCGGGGAATAGCTCGGTCAGCCACGAGGAGCAAGATCTGAATTCAGTCCCCGGAACTCGTATAAAAAGAAAAGAGCTGGCTGTGGTAGAGGGTTTGTAATCCCAGCACTGGGGATGAAAAGACAGGGAGATCCTTGAGGCTCCAGGTCAGTGGGCTACCCTGTCTCAAAACACAAGGTGGATGCTAGTGTGATGCTCAGCAGGTAAAGGCACTTGCCACTAAACCTGATGAGGGCCTGGAGAGACTCCTCTGGTGGGAGGAGAGGACCAATTCCCACAAATCGTTCTCGGTCACATTCATGATATACCATGTTAGCATGTACACACACACACACACACACACACACACACATACATAAACACATACACACACACAAACATATATACACATACTCTCACACACATACATAAACACACAGTCACACACAGAAACACAAACACACATAAGCACACACGCACATTAACACACACACATACATACATACATACACACACACAAGCACACACACAAACACACACACTCACATACTTAAACACCTACACACACAAACACGCACACACTCACACACATAAACACATATACACACAAACATGTACACACATACACTCACGCACACACTCACACATACATAAATACACACACACATACACTCACACACACCTACATAAACACACACTCACACACACACATACATACACACACACACACACACTCACAACACACTCACACACACGAATACATAAACACACGTACTCACAAACATACACAAACACACACACACTCACACACTTAAACACCTACACACACAAACACACTCACACACATAAACACACTAAATATAACTAAAATAAGAAAACCAGGTGGATGATGCCTGAGTACTGACACTTTACATTGACCTCTAAGTGCATGTATACACCTGTGCATAAACATTCACACACATGCACCTGTGGACATGAACACACATGCACATACACACTAACAAAGGCAGGGAGCAGAGAAGATCCGACAGAGCTGGTTGGCAGTTCCCTGGGGAAGGGGACCCTATGAATTTGGAGCCTGACCTTGAGGATGAGCAGACGGAGGTCTAGCCAGAAAGGTCACGGAAAGGAGGTCCTGGATCTCACCCCACCTGTATGTCACAGGCTGACTTCTCTCTACCCAAGGAAGGCTGAAGTGGTTTGGTTGCATACCTTGTTGCGTACCCATGTTGGAACCATGATCGCCACATTCATAAGTTCAGGGTGCTTGGAGTGGGACTTTGAGAGGTGACTATGGTCAGATGGGGTCATGGGGGTGCTTTATGAGAAGAGGAAGAGGGACTTGAACTTGGTCCTTGTTCTACTTCACTGAGCAATACCCTCTGCAGCAGGAAGGCCTCACCAGATGCCAGTACCATGTCCTTGACCTCTAACCTCCAGAACTACAGGCAAGTAGACCTCTGTTCTTCAGGGATCACCCAGCCTTGGGGATTTTGTGATGGCAACAGAAAACAGACTTAAGACGGTTGTGGGTCATGGCAGGTGGGTGAGCTTTGAGAATCACAGTCCAAGCAGACGTGAGGAGTGAGTGGGAACTGTCTGGCTTTGCTCTGATCTAGGGCAATCACAGCCCCTCTTGTGGGCTTGCTCACCTGACCTATCCCATGCTTTACTTGGGACATGGAACTGATACCAGCTCCCACTTGTCCCGTGTTCATAGTGAGCTGGATGCTCTCTGGGCTGTCTGTTCTGTCCTTTCACAGCCTGCCTGTGAGCTGGCTGATGTCCCTCTTCCCCTTCCCATGTTGGGACAGGCAGTAAGCCTTGCAGAGGCAAGCGAATTCCTCAAGCCCTGCCACTGCTGTCAAGAGACAAAACTATAACTAATTTCGAGATCTTAATAGGCTTTTTCTTAGAATCGGGCAAACCCGATTCCCCCAAAAGGCAGTGTTCCAATAGGAGAAGGTTAGGAAGTTGCTTTTCTGGACAGAAAAGGGTGGGAGACAAACCACATTAGTTGCAGTACAGTTACTCTCCTGTAGGGAGAAAGCAGATAGGACGTTCTTGTTCTCCTTCCTCAGCCAAATCAGCCGCTGGCTTACTACAGCCAACCTCTTTTTAAGAAAATATGTTTGTTTTAAACTGGCTCGTTCCAGACTTGCTTGAGTTTGTCATAGCTGGCTGGAGGACGCCACTCTTGTCTGTGCTGGTGTGCTGGGGCCTTGTGCTGGAATTTGGTCTGCCACAGTAGGCTCTTGTGAGTTCAATTTAGAACTAGGCAATGTAGAAGGGACAAGAAGTCAGACCTCTCCACGGTACAGGCAGAGTCCCACTGCCAATGCCTGCTGTCTGCTTGAGTCCCGGTTTTGGAACCAGGCAGAAAGAGATGAGTCATGGATGGATGTTGAGGTCAGAGAGTAGGCTTAGGACTAGGAGAGGAGGGAAGGAGTTTCCTCATCCAGCTCTGACATCATGTACGTGACCTCTTAGGGCCTATGCTAGTAAATGCGGCCATCTAACGATGTCTGAAGGACCACCAATAAGTGCGAGGGACTTCCTAATGTATGCAGGCTTGCCAAGGAGACCCAGCACCTACAGTAAGACTGTATCCGTATTCACTCACCATCTAGTCATCCATTCACTCATCTACCCAATCCAGCCACACACTCATATGCACATCTACCCACCAATCCATTCATTCACCTACCCATCCATTGACCCACCTACCCACCCACCCATCCATCTACCCACCTACCTACCCATTCATCTGTGCACTCACTCATCCAACTACCCACCCACCCATCTATCCACCTACTCATCCATCTACTTACCCACCCACCTATCTATCTATGCATCCATCTATCCACCCATCCATCTACCCACTCATCCATCTACCCACCCATCCATCTATCCACCCATCCATCTACCCACCCATCCATCTACCCACCCATCCATCTATCCACCCATCCATCTATCCACCCATCCATCTACCCACCCATCCATCTACCCACCCATCCATCTACCCACCCATCCATCTACCCACCCATCCATCTACCCACCCATCCATCTATCCACCCATCCATCTACCCACCCATCCATCTACTTTCCCATCCATTCACGCCTCTATTCATCTACCCATGTACCCACCACCCAGCCTTAACCGTAATCCTAATCCTGATCATATTTGGACATGCCTGGGGTTGATGCTTGTAGCATGGGTGCAACATACCTGTCTAGGGGTTGGTGAAAGGGACTCAAAGGGTCTATAGGCGGCCTATCTCAGTGGCTCAGTTTTTTTCTTATATGGAGTCTCAGGAGCTATGTGGGAATGATGTGGCCACTGAGCCGGGGAAGCTGCTGAAGCCCAGCTTCAACCCACCATGGACCTGGATTGGTCTCACAAGGACGTGCTAGAAATTTGTCAGGGAGGCTTTTAAAGATGGAAACAATGCCCAAGGGGCTGCTGCCTTCTGTGTGCAGGGCTAAGGGTGCTTGGGATATTCCTAGGGAGAGTGCCATACAATGCACTCTTTAACATCTGACGCGGTCGATCCGCCAATCACTCGGATGAAAGACAGCCTTGTTCTCATCTCTGATCTAGCAACACCATGCATTTCTCCCGGTGCTATGACAGACAATGCATTTCCAAGGCATGCAGCTACGATGCCTATCACACGCATGCAAATGATAGCACTGGTGAATGCTACCCAGAGCCTCCGAACTACCAAAGCGATGCCCGCCGCTATCAAGCAGAACCTCAGAAGTTGCGTGTAATGCCAGCATTTAAGGATCTGGTATGTCCTCCAAGGTGATTGCACCTAAGCATTTGCTACCCGAATAGATGTCATTGTAAATTGCAAGGATACCCATCTGTCCACACATCTGCCAGCTTATGCTAAGCATCCCTCTATTGTCACCGTTATCATTATCATCTAAGCATCCCTCTATGGTCATCATCCATCCGTCCATCTATACATTGTCACCATCTGTCCAGATATCCATCGTTATCCTCTATCCATTATCATCAGCATCACCTGTCCATTCGTCCACCGTCATTGGTGGTCCATCCATTATCCATCTATCTGCTATACCGTTCATATGTGCATCATACCATCCAAGAATTTCACTTAAGGGTAAAATAAGTGCTAACATTATTGATTATCAGAAAGGATTGTTCAGTCCAACATTCACACACAAATTGCTGGTGGCAGGGGCCCCATGGCTCAGCCTTCTGCCCGTGAGCCAATCGAGGCCTGCGTCAGGCCACCCATGTGTGCCTTGCTTTGTCCTGTCTGCGGGTGCTCCCTCCAAACCCAGGTGAGAGAGCCCTGTCCCTGTGGCTCACCAGCTGGGGTATGCACATAAGGTTTATTCCTGCATCTACGGAGGTGATGGGGTCTGGTGTACCTACTCCCGGCAGAGCCGTGTACCCGACAAGTTCCCGGAGGTAGTACAATATTTGCTCTCGGGACTCTTTTAACACTGTTGGGAAATGTGTGTTGACATAAACGATAAGGCTGGGAAGCAGGAAGGAGGGTAGACTCTGCCGGGCAGGGTGGAAGATCGGCTTCTTGGGTCCGTGGTTCATCTCAGTGCCATGGGAGGAAAGCAGGGAGAATCCGCAGAGCCCCGTCTTGACTGCAGGGGACCTCTATGAACCGACCAGGTGTCAGCCCTCCGCTGTGAACTCCTTGAGTATCAGAAGGGCAGATTTCCAACTCACCCCTTTTCCAAGTTCAAAGAACTTCACTTCCTTGAATCGCCTTCCTTCTCCACCCAGTTCTCATCTCACAGAGGAGCCGCACCCCTGCCCGGTAGCTGTCAGCTTTCCATAAGGTGGCCTTGGGGTTTGGGGTCCCTCTTTGAGAGGCGAGGGCTTTGATGTGCGGCTGCAGACTTTTAATCCGAGCCAACTGCTTCAGTTTCCTCACTACAGGTGCGTGCTGAGCAGGATTTCTTTGTTGACTCTGAAATTACCTTTGAGAACAATTCTGGAAAAGGAGATTCAAAGCCATCTGGGGTAAAATCCTGGAACTGGGTGCAGGACCCTCCCTTTGGCTACATAGTGTGAGTTCTGGTGGGGATGAACACCAATGGTGGAGATACCAGACTTTCAGTCACACTATGTTCAGGTTCTATATTGGGGCAACATGAAGGCTAACAGCAGCTGAATGCTACAGAGTTCTGTGGACAGGTTCCCTGGGGAAGCCTCTGAGAGAGAGAGAGTGGGGTATGTGTGTGCATGGGTGTGTGTGTATCTATGCACTTGGGTTGTATACATATGCACTTCCCATCAAGGATAGGAAGAAGACAGACTACTCCTGGAGATCCTTTGCAGAGGTAATCAGTCTGAGGGATTTATAGGATTTGGGCCCAGAAGGAAGAACGTTCAGTTCATTATCTAGAAGCTTCTTGAGTTGAAGACCTGTCTGATTCTGTTTGTATGTGACTTGATTTGTCTCAGCAGTGCTCCGTGTGGTCCCCTACACCCCCCCCCTCTGCAGTGAACAGATCACCCAGTGGTGGAGTCTGAGTAGTATCATGCTGCCCTGAATCCCAGACTTCCTTGGAGTGGCCTGGTATCCACTGTCCGTGCATGCTAGCTACAGACCAAACCCTTCACCTGCAACCCTGGAGCCAGATAGGATTTGAGCCTGTGGGTGGGTGTTTGGGACAGTGTGTGTGTCACATGCTCCACCCCACCCCACTGTGTGTAGGTAGCAGCCGGCAGGCAAAGGTATTAATGTTTTATAGCAAAGCTAAGTCAGGCAGAGAATGCCTCACGTGCATTCAGGTTGGACTCTGCCTCCAAACCTGTTACGAAACAGTGTCTTGTTCCCAGGGCTTTCTGGATTTGGAATGACTGGTTAGGAACCATAGAACTGCAAGATAAACAAACCCATCTGACATATTAGACTGAAGAATTAGGCTCCGGGCTTTGCTGGCATATCATTTCTATGTGTGCACTGGTGGCTATGTGCATGTGTATGTGGGACTACTACATGCATGTGCATGTGTGTGCATGTGAGTATGAAACATGCATGTTCATATGACTGTGCGTGCAGACAGATATGAGCGTGTACGTGTGAGATTGTGCATGTATTATGCATGGATGAGTGTGTGTGTGTGTGTGTGTGTGTGTGTGTGTGTGTATACATAATGCATCTGTGTGAACCCAAGACAGGAAGAGAGGGGATGGATTGATTCTCTAGACCAGAGGATCGAAGTAAGGCCAAAGACTAAGCCAGCCACGATCAGGCCCTGAGAAGGCATCCTGCTCTCCACTTGGTTTTTAAACAGATGGGCTTTCTGGAATAGGGACTAGGTTGCGAGCAATGAAGAGAAGACCTGTGCTCTGGTCTGCAGGTTGTCAGCATTCCTCTCTCTGCCTCCCCAGTTCCTCCTGGCTTTAATGGCCCAGTAACTAACAAGGAAGAGGTGAACTGGGAAGGGCTTGGGAGCTCAGGTGAGGAAGAGAGGTAGAGCTGGGTTACCATTCAAGATCATGAATGGAATTCGATGATCTGGAGCCTCAAAAGGGAGTGGCCTCCTAGGGGAAGGTGAGAGGGAATCTTGGGCTTCAGGACAGGGCCCAGGGAGACAGAGAGCCTGCAGAGGGAGAGTCCTATGTGTCCTGTCATCAGGACACACCCCGTTTTCTGGGTGTGTGGGGTGCTATAGGATGTCCTTGGCGCACGCTGGAAGGGCTGCCAGATTTGAGGCTGTTAAAGACTCTAAGACATTTGAGGTTGGGTGTCCTGTCTGTTCAGAGGATAGGCAGGGCCCAGAGTTAGCTTTTGTATAAACCAAGATTCCTGCTTAGTGCGTCCCTTACCTTTTTACCCACACCCATGTCCACACCAGGCTGCTTGCGGCGCTGGAGATCACCGTCAACTCAGAGACATAGACAGGCTCAAGGCTCTTATCTATAACTTCCTTTGGGTGTGGGAAGAAATGCACAAGACTGCAGCCATAGCCAGAGATGCTCCTTGGAGAGGAAGAGAAACATACAAATCTAAAATGCACTGCACTTGCAGAAGAGGATCTATACTTTCAAATCTCTCTCCGTGTCTCTCCGTCTCTGTCATCTCTGACTCTAGATCTCCCCCCACCCCCCAGTCCCGGTGTATGTGGTACACACCTCCCACAGTGTGCATGTGGAGGTCAGATGAGAGCCTCAGGAATTGGCCCTTGCCTTCTGTCCTTGAGACAGTCTCTTGCCGCTCACGGCTACATACACCAGGCAAGCTGGCCCTCGAGCCTCCAGGGACTTTCCTGCCTTTGCCTTCCATCTTGCCG
Organism: Cricetomys ansorgei; assembly: GCA_026225945.1. Taxonomy (NCBI): domain Eukaryota; kingdom Metazoa; phylum Chordata; class Mammalia; order Rodentia; family Nesomyidae; genus Cricetomys; species Cricetomys ansorgei. Next base: position 15,666,759 of record JAMJFZ010001089.1, read on the forward strand.
GGGAACACTGGGATTGCAGACGTGTGCTATGGCACCTGGCTTCAGGGGGGTTCTGGGGATGTGAACTTGGGTGCTCACTCTTAGACCCTGCCTCAGCAAATAAAGTGGAGAGCAATCAAGGAAGAGTCCTTATTTCGATCTCAGCCCTCCACATGCATGAACACACATGTCCATGTGCATCTGCATACATAGATGTGTGCCCATAAATGAGGACACACACTCACACAAACATACCACATACGTATATACATACAAATAATATATGTTATTTATATATGATTACATTTATTGAAATAATTTATGTTCTTTGTATAGCTAGTGTTAAGCAGGAGAGGCCTAGAAAAAAGAAATAAGTTCTAGGTAGAATTTGGGGAGCGGCCACTGTGGGCGGTGTCTGTGCAATTTGGCTTGCCTCGTTCACACCTTGGCTCCGGAAGATGACAAAGACACAGGACCTCTAGTCGGTTCCTGACACTCTGCTGAAGGGTGTAAGGAACAGAAGGGCTGAGCAGGCTGATCTCAGCGTTTTTACTCCAAGATCAGACATGCACTGCTGCATACGCACAGCGGAAAGCCGGACTAGAGCCACGGCCACTCCACCTTGATCTGAAAGGTGATATTCAGATCGTAGCATCCTTCACAGAAGCCCTCGCCATGCCACGCGTTCTAGTTCGCTTTCCGTTGCTGCGATAACACACTCTGACTACAAGTAACTCGGGGGGAGAGTGGATTTATCTGGTATAACACCTCCAGTTCATAGTTTATCACTGACGAAAGTCAGGGCAGGAACCCAAGGCGGGAACCTGAAACGGAAACCATGGGGATGGCTCGTATACTGGATCTCTCTGCTGGCTTATTCTCTGGCTTGCCCACAAGTGCATGCTTAGCTAGATTTCTTATATAGCCTAGGATCACTTGCCCAGGGACGGTGCTGCCCATGGTGGGTGGGGCTCTCCTACATCAATTAGCAATTAAGACAACCTTCCACAGATGTACCCACGGGCCAATTCGATCTGGGTAATTCCTCAGCTGAGGCTTCCATATGACTCTAGGTTGTGTCAACTTGGTAATTCATTCTAACTAGGACAGCAACATGAATCACATGTGCCCGTTCTGCTGCACCGATTAGCACCATTGGCTAAGTTACATCTGACCATTTGCAGAAGCGTTGACTTCAAATTCCTTCAAACACACAAAAAAGTGTTTTTCAAGCACAGAGAAAGTGGGAGAAAGGCAGCAACGTGCAGAAGGGGAAGGAAGAGTAAACTTTCTGTGGCTTGGGGTCCCCCAGGCACAGATTCGACTGACGGGGATCCTGCAGACTTGGACACTCAGCTGTGCCAACTGAGACGTTCCAGTTCAGAAAAGTACCAGATTCTGCTGAGACTATCTAGCAGCAGGAGACGCTGACAACACAAGGGAGATCTCCAGGCAGGAGATAGGAGAGCAAGACAGGACTTGTCCATTCTCTTGCTTTGCCCATTTCATCACCCACAAGCCAAGGCTACAGGTGGTGCTCTTATGTGGAAGGCGACCAAAGTTGATGGCAGTGCTCTATAAGCATCGAGGGGCAGAAGTCCGTGCAGCTGTAAGCGTGCCCTACAAGTGTGCTCCCCTAGAGCTCCACACCCCAGTGTGCCTGGCACCCCCAGTGTGCTCCCCTGAGTGAACACCCTCAGTGTTCACATGCCCAGGTAGCCCACTGTGCAACCCACTCCTGTGTGTAACCCCCTCAGCCAGCCTTTCCCAAGGTATCGATGCAAGCCTATCTTCCACGTTTTGCAGAGTGTGGTGCTACCTGGGCAGATGCAACGAGAACCTGACCTTGGGGCTCGTGCCCCTCCAAGGGTCCCTCCTGTTCTACGGCCTCGGTGCTCAGTTGGGGAGGGTTTGTAGTACATGTGGGAGGTGCTGAGGACACAATCAGGCCTTTTGAGACACTGGCTGTGAACACACAGGTCTTCAGTCCTGGCAAAGGCTCTAGGAAGTTCACTGCCTGGAGAGCCTCAGGGGACAGGGCTGAGCTGCTTGGAAGGCACCACACTAGGCCTTCAGCTCCTGCCTCCCCTGCTGGAGGTGCTGGGTAGCTCCGAATTCTGCCTGGCAACCAGGCCACCCTCCATCTGCCGTCTGAGTAATGAACCAGCCCTGCTGCTGGCACAGGCTGACTCTCATTCTTCTGTTCCTAGGATTACCCTTTCAGCCCCCATTGTTCTTTGCTAATGGCCTTAAAATGTGTCTGCCTGTTACCTTCCACAGCCTGCTGCTGCTGGAGGAGGAGAACCTCATCTCCTCGAACTTGAAGGATGAGGGTGGACACAGGGGTGGGGTGGGGGGTGAGTTGGGGGTGGCTAGAGGGGGACAGGAATGCAGGCTTCGGGATGCCCAGGCCACCTGCCTTCAGCTGCGACCATTAGCCAGACCCCAAGTGTCACAATATTGTGCAGGGTGCCCCTCCTTCAGTGTCCTAGCCGGGTAGCCACATGGTTTATCTTATGGCCCTTTCTGAGACCTACTTCCACACAGTGCCTAGCTCTCTCCATGCCTGGACAGATGGCTGAGGTGCCAGAGGTGGGCTGAAGGCTCCTGGTTGGCTGCAGGCCATGACACAGGTTGGTCATTTACTGTCACCATCCCCAAGGGCAACAGAGAGGACAGTGCCAAATGGGCTCCACTGACTTTTCACCCTTTTCCAGGGTGGAGGACTGACCAAATTCAGCAGGGCAGGAATTCACACACACCACCCTGTCTGCCTTATTCCTTCTTCCCCCATCATCCCCTGGTGCAACTGCAGAAAGTACAGCTGGTAAGAAAGGGAATGCACTTCTTCCAGGGTGAGTTTGAGGACTCAGCCAACGGAGCGCAATCACCAGCCTGGGGGAAGAGAAATCCTATCACAGGGTGGTCCATTCATTTCCCTTTGCTCACTAAAGAAACTGATGTAACACACAGTGATTATTTATCTCTTAAGATGCCCAAGAACAAAAAGTGATAGGATCTGGGTTCACTGAGCCCAGCTTCTCTGTTTAGGTAGCTGGACAGCTGAGCTCAGGGCTCCGCAGAGTTCTAACTCCTGTAGTACAATCTGCTGGCAAACCGAGTCTCCAGGGCTTGCGTCTGCCTGCTCCCTTTTGGGGGGAGGGGCTCAGCATGAGTCTCAGACTGGCTGTCGCTTTGTTGTCTGGGCCACAGCTTTCTCCAGATCTTCAAAGCAATGACATGCGTGTCAGATCTGCCCAAAGTCCAGGCACGTGGCAGGCATCCAGCATGCAAATTAACCGGACGCTTTGCCTGTGGCCTGGGGCACCAGCCCCACACCCTCTGGAGGCCCAGCAGGTGCTCCGCTGGGCAGGTGTGCGCCTCACCATATGGTCTGGTGAGCATCGGGTTTCTGCCAGAATCCTTCAATTGCTCACCAGGTGAGATAAAGTGGGCAGAAAAGGAGCCCATATCAACCTGTGGTTGCATGAAACACCTCTGGGCAGCGACAGCCTTGGGCCCCAGCAGTGACAGGCAGAAGGGAGGGACAGATGTCAAGGCGGGGCCTGAATGCAGCCTGGCTCTCAGGAATCCTCAAACTGGAGAATGGTTTTGAAAGGTCTTCTGAGACAGGGGATGTGACTCAGTGCTCAGAGCGCTTGTCTGTTACTCACAGAGCCCTGGGTTCTGTTTCCAGTCTCGCAGAAACTGGATGTAGGTAGGGGGGCATACCTTAACCCCAACATGTGTGGTGGAGGCGGAAGGATGAGAAGTTCAAGGTCATCCTAGGCTACATAATGAGTTTTGGGGCAGCCTGGGGCTAAGTGAAGCTCCAACCCAGAGTCTTCTATATTTAAGAAACAGGAGTTGAATAACCCAGAGTCTTCTACATGCAGAATGGAACCCAGGTGCAGCACGGGAAGTCTCAGCAGGGGATCCTGAGGTGGCTGCCATCACAGCCACCCTGGGAACTTTAAGACTGGATGCCCTGGCTGCTCCAGAGTAGTTAAACAAATAGTTGAATCCAATATAGTAGCCCCTAGCCGCCTGGGGCCATGCAAATTTGGTGCAGTCAAAACTACAGTTCTACACGTCACTGTTGACCGAGCTCCGTGGCTGTGCTCATCTGTGCAAACAGCAGCAAGATTCTTTCACCACTTTTGCAAGCCTTTCCAGGGCACTGTGCTGGGAATCTTCTCTGGCCACAGATTCCCAAGTTGAAGGTGTCTTGGCCACGAGGACTTGCCTCTCTGTGGAAGACACCTGCCACTCAGGATAGTGCTGGCCTTCTAAATCGGTGTGCCCCAGGATTGCTGGGGTGCAGGTGACAGGATCCAGGGGGAGAAATGTGCAATCAAGCTACTCCTGCCTGGCAGGTACACTCATCCCAGAAGTGCTTCAGACTCCTTTCTCCCAAGCTAGGCTGACCTTGGGGCCTGGCCTGGCTACTGTGGGTTTATAAGGCATCTTCTTGAGATCTGGTTATCCACGCCCTGCTGAACTCTTAGGCTAACCCAGACTTTCTGCAGACTCCTAGGAAGCCTTCCGATCCCCCAAGCAGTCCTGTACTCTCACAACTCAGTGTCACAGGTTGCAGGAGCCCCGGGTGGGCACAGACTGGTGTCCAGAGCCAGTGTGGAGCCTTTCCTGCTCATCTGGGACTCACCTTGTAATTTATCAAATGAACTCTGTTCTAGCAGAGGGATCATGCCACATGCCAGGGATCTTTGAAACTGAGAGATGGCTTCTGAGCCCTAATGTAAACCAAGAAGGGTTCAGTGGTGCGAATGGGTGCAAGCAAAACCAGACTTTTGGGAGGGGCAGGATGGGTCTTCTAGGAGGACAACATTTTGTAGTGTGTGCCACCAAAGGTTGCAGAAAAAGAAGAGGAGCTGGAGGAGGAGGAGGAGGAGGAGGAGGAGGAGGAGGAGAGGGATGTTGTGTCCTTATAGCCTGAACTCCTTTCCTCTTCATTGTTGCTGGAGCCGGCAGCAGGCCCAGCCAACAGCTGTGCACTGAGTATATCAGTAACAGCTGCTTTCTCCTGGGGTGAAATTAAAAGATTAGGGGGTGTGGGCACGTGCTGGCCCCAGGAGCCCAAACAATGCTTGATTTAGGGTGAAACTCGTCTGGGAGGCTGACAAAGGAGAAGCCTCTGAGTTGGCTAGGGGTCAGGATGGGGGTGGGGGGCTGGCTTTGACGGAGACAAAAGGAGGGGAGCGGGAGGGGTGAGGTTGGGGGAGACAGGCCCAGTGAAAAGAGGCCTCGGAGCAGCTGCTCCTGCTCCAGAAATTTGAGACGGGTCTTTTCACAAACACAAACCCCGGAGAAGAATAGGGAGGCGGGCTTAGCTGAAATGGCCCTTTTAGAAATGAAAAGGAGATGGAGAGCCCTGTCCGTTCTCCAAGTTTTTACCTAAGAGGGTGGAAAATGATTAGGGCAGAAAGCGTGCGGAGAAGCAGATGGGCGCGCCACCCCTGAGCTGGGCTCTGTGTTTACATAACAATCATGGCCACACCGGGGTGCAGGAGCCAAGCGCCCCCGACAACACTCAGCGTAGAGGTGGTTGCCCCTGACTTCTTCCATGAGGGCAGTTCCAGTATGGCCCCAGTGTGGATATTAATTGACGCCCCGGGCTAAAGCAAATATACTTCATAGCCACAAAGAGACCAGGTGTCTGCCAGCAGGAGGCAGCCAGCCTTGGAGCTTCCATCCAGTCTCACCTGGGCAGAGAGGTCCGTCCGAATGGTCTAGCATGTCAGGCTTCTTCCTCGGGGAGAGAGCTGGGGTTGACCTGTTGGAGAGGCGGCGCTGGCTATACTTCATTTGAAGAGTGTGAGGTTGAGGGTCTCTCCTCACCAAGAGTGTGCCGGGTCTTTCCTCCAAGTCACAACCACCCATCTAAGCAGAAGTGCCTGGCAGGGTACAGGGGAAGCTTGGGTTTGTGTGTGTACCCGAGCCTCACTTCTGAGAATACCCCTACCCAAAGGCACGAGCAGCACTGAACTTTAGGACATGGGATGCCAATTTTGCTCAGCCTGTGCTCCCCAAGATGCTAGGACTCTGGAAGACAGAAGGTCTAGGGATGTACTAGACAGAGGCACCCCTGAGGTAGCGCCCTGGTAGCTCTTTTCACTATATTCTACCTCTGTGAAGAGCATCATGGGAACAACTGTCGCCACCTGAGGAAGACCCACATGTTGGAGGTGGTATGGCGCCCATGTCAGCATCCAGGTCTCTATGACCCGTGGATGTCTCAGTAGAAGAGAAGATTCCTGACGCCTCAGTACGTGCAAGAGCTTAGAAAGGGAACAATGTGTGTGCAATTAACCGCCTCTCAGACAGCTCAGAAAAAAATAATGACATCTCACTCAATGGCCATCCCTCTCGGCATCTGTGGGAGGTCATTCCAGGCTCCCCTCAGATGCTTAAGTCCACCTCTATATAAAATGATAACTGCTAGTCTCTGAGCACATCTTTCCATAGACTTTTTATTCAATTAATTAATTAACTAGGTTTTGTGTGGCACTGGGGTTGGAACTCAGGGCCTCGTGCATGCCAGACAAGAGCTCTACTGCCTACGGATACCTGCAGTTGTAAGGCTGCTGTGGGTGGCTCAGCCAAGAGAGACAAGGAGGTGTTTTCATAAGTTCAAACTCTGCCAGGCCTCAGCAGAGGGAACTACCATCCTGGCCAGTGCTATACAGTGGAACCCTGCGCTCTGAGCTCAGGTGTTTTTATTCATTCAGAACGCCTTAGATGCTCTACTGATACCAGGTGCAGATCATAAGCAATCACATATCCCCCCCCCCCAGAGAAACAAATACGACACCTGCAGACAATACCTAGGCTAGCCCCTCACCCAACAGTGCGTAAAACAATTTCAAACCTAACTAAAAATAAACTTCCCCAACGTATACCCTTAGCCTTTCCCGCAGACTTTAAATCGTATCTAGGTAATGTGCTGCAGCAGTACGCTGCTGGGTGGCTCAGCACAGAAGACAGGGGGCATATTTCATAATTGCAGCTTCCTTGTCTTCTGTGCGGAGCCACCCGGCAGCGTACTGCTACCATGTACAGTACCAACAAACACAGTGCAAACACTATGGAAATTATTGTACGGTATTGTTTAGGCATAATGATAAACCAAGACTGTACGTGCTCAGCACAATGAACCTCACCCCATATTTTAAATATTTTTTTTTCATTTAATTATATGTGTCTCTTTCTGTCTTTGTGCATGTATGCACAGGTGCCTGTGGAGGCTGGAGGAGGGCATTAGATTCCCTTGGAACTAGAGTTATATAGAGGTGATTGTCAGCAGATATGGGTGCTGGAAACTGAACTTGGGTCCTCTGTAAGAATAGCAAGTGCTTTTAACTGCTGAGCCATCTCTCCAGCACCGCCCCCCCCCCCATATGTTCAATCTGAGATTGGAGAAGAGGAAGAGACAGAAGGCCGAAAGGGTGAGATGTTAACATTTGGGAAATCTGGGTGAAGGGCAGAGAGTGATTCTCTGTGCTAGTCTTGCAATATTTTTCTAAGTCGGAAACCGTGTTAAAACACACATGTAATAAAAGGAGAAAGGGCCGTCCAGATGCACGACATGTACGTGGCCACTGTGGACCCTCCAAGTAGATAGAGTGACATCATGAATCTTGCAGGTCCGTCCCAGGTAGATCTGCCAGCCTGATGGTCTGACCCGCTCCCAGTTCACCTGTCACGAGGCCCTGGATCTGGCTGCTGTGTCTCTAAAGAGGAGTATGTAAAGGGGAATCGATGATGGCCGGGGGAGGGGGGCACCCAGACTGGCTTCCCCCTAAAGCTATCTTTGTAGAAATCCCCAAGTGTCTCCATAGGAAAGCTCCCTCTGTTTCCACAGCTCAAAGGGACCGAAGTCCTTAGCTCACCTGGCAGAAGGTGGGAGTGGGTGGGACTTAGCTAGCTGCCAGGAGGGCGGGTCCCTGTCTCAGAGACGCTGTGAGTTCTCTTAGTATGGCCATATGTCGGATGTCATTTCTGACAATAAGCAAGGTGTGTGTGTGTGTGTGTGTGTGTGTGTGTGTGTGTGTGTGTGTATGCACGAGGAGGCCACTTTCAGTGCCATTTCTTAGGAGAAGTCCACCTTGGGTTTTTTCTTTGTTGTTTGTTTTGCTTTGTTTTTCGAGATAAAGTATTTTACTGGCTTGCCAAGTAGGAGATAGGTGGGCTAGCTAGTGAGTCCCAGGCATTCACCTGTCTGCCCCCCAAGGGCTGGGATCACAAATGCATGTCAATTTAATACACATCCTGGGGGTCAAACTCAGGTTTTTGTCTTGCACGGTAAGCACCGTATCGACTGAGCCCGATTCGGCCCAGTCCCTGTTTGTCAGTCTTACGTGATGTACTAAGCAGTTGCCTGTCTCCAGAGGTCACAGCGGACTTTACTTTTCACCTATACGTCATCTTGCCACCAAGGTTTAAGGCATGCGCAGGCCCCACCAAAACACCAATATCTGAATCCCTGGTGATGGGGGCCTGGGAGGGTCCTGGACATTACCACAACGTACAAAGTCCTTAGGAATTTGAATGTACACTTGGGCTGAGAAGGGATACCTAGGAGCCTGGACTTAGGGACCTTTTTATGTTTTTTTTTTTAAAGGGGTGTGAGCTTGACCACCTGCTAAGCTCCTAGGGGCCAGACTGCCCTGAGGACCAGAGTCAGGTGTAGTTCTGGAGCCACGGGCTTGGTTTCAGGACACAGTGTGGCCATCCTGAGGTCAGAAGGCTGGAATTATGTTAAGGTCCAAGCTTTGCTGCTGGCAAGGACAGAAGCATGCATGCAAACTATGCAGCCTGCATCCAGAGAATGGCTGTGTGAAAACATAGGCACCAGATGTCACAGGCGAGAAGCCTGTGTCTTCTTACAGCACGGATTATAACGTCATAGACCATGCTCCCAACCATCTTCAGTCTCCAGGGCCCCAGGGTCAAAGCCAAAAATCTGCAAGGGTGCTCCCTGGCCTGACCATGAGCTACAGGATATGTATCATCTGCTTGGACAGTCACACCGCAACCACAACCTTTTCCTTTCCCAGGGATTTTGGACGGATATGGGTGGGATCTGCTTGCTGTGCAGATTGTCTTGGGCCACATAAAACCTATCACCAGCTGCTTGGTTTTTCCCCAAGGTCTAACAAAGAAGATGGCTTTCAGAATAGATTATGGGCAGAGCTGGTCTGGTGGTGACTCTGGTCCTTTTAGGGGTTTAAGTGCACAAGCCCGGCTCTGTGCAAAGTGAAGGAGATGCCAGGGGAAGCTGGGAGAGCCACAAGCCACTGATTTGCAGCGAATCACTTCTAAACGAGAGCCTCTGTTATACTGCCTCTGCCTCTGCTGGGGGAACCAGTCTGTCTCTGGTGTGGCAACGCCTGGAAGCGTGCTCTCTGTACCGGAGTGTCAGAGAGGCGTGGCTGTGAGAAACCCTGTGCACTTGCAGTTGTTCCTTTTGGATTTTGAGTCTGTGAAGAGGTACAGTAGACACCAGGAAACCTGGCGAAGCCTGTCCTTTCTGCTTGGCAGTATGTCTTGCTGGCCCACCCCACTTGAGGGCAGAGGACAAAATGAAGATGCTGCAGGAAGAAAGGACACACAGCAGAAAAGCCCTGCTTGTTCTGGAACTCACTACAGAGATCAGGCTAGCCTTGACCTCACAAAAACCCACCTGCTTCCGCCTCCCCAGTGCTGGCATTAAAGGCGTATGCCACCAGGCCAGGCCCAGACTCTACTGTTCCTAACAGGGTCATTTCAACTCCTCTGAGTGTCTTCAAATATCCATACTCAGTGATATCTGCACTCAGGAACTAGCTTGTTTTCCATTGCTGCGATGGAATGCCTGGACAAAAGCAACTGAGAGGAGGAAGTGTTGACTGTTTAGCTCATGATTCGAGGTTATTGCCTGCCATTGTCAAGGTGGCCGAGATTTGAAGCAGCTAGTGACATCCAGAGTCAAGAGCAGAGAGAATGAGCGCCCACATGCTCGCCAGTGCTTGGAACGTTCTCCTTTCCGTGCATTCCAGGACCCAGCCGACGACACGGAGCTACCCACATCCAGGGTGGCTCTTTCTACCTCAGTTCTATCCAACTAAGAAAACCCTTCACCGCTGTGTCCACAGACCAGCCTAATAGCCGCAGTTCCTCCTCGAGACTTCCCAGGCGATGCGAGATTGCGCCAGCTGACAATCAACACCATCCTGCTTGGCTCCTGATGGTCTAGACAAGACTGAGTGGGCACTGTGTGAGTTTCTTCACCTATTCTTGTCCTCTCTAGAAGTCCTTCTTGAGTGGAAGAGTGCCGGTATTGCTGGGAGCAGTTGAGACTTCAGTGCTATCCTCTCTTTAAAAATAAGGAAAGTCTTTGACAATGTGGCCGAATGTGGAAGACGTTGTTAAATGAGATAGGCCCGGCACAGAAGGGATTCGCTCACGCGTAAGTGTAGAAAAGGTGATCTAATACAAACGGAGTCCTGTGACCCGGCCCCTTCCCCAAGATAGCAAATAAACTGGGTGTTGATTAAATAGTATGACATCCGGTTAGACCACAGCGGTGAATTCGAGAGCCTTGTGGCTAATCTTGGTGTCTGTAATTACTGACGATACATTGAATCTTTGAAAATTTCTCAGAGTAGATGTTAAATGTTTTATTGGTTGATTGATTGCATGTTTGTTTATGTGTGTGTGTGTGTGTATACATGTGAACATGCAATAAAAGGCCAGAGATTGGCACTGGGTATCTTCCTTTATCTCTTTCCACTTTATTTATTGGGACGGGGTCTCTCACTGAACCTGGACATTACTGATTCAGCTAGACTGGCTGGCCAGAAAGCCACGGACCCTCTTGTCTTCGCCTGTGCTGCTCTGGGATCACACGCGTATACCACCGTGCCTGGCTTTCTGTGAAGGGCCTGGGGGTCTGAACTCAGGTCTTCTGTCTTGTGTAGTAAACACTTTATGGATGGAGCCATTTTTCTCACCCCCCCTCCCCGCCCCCCGATCTTAAGTGTTCCTACATAAAAAATAAGTAAAAGGACCAATACATCTGGATGAGGTCAACCCACAATGCCACGCTGCACATTGTAAATAGGTTTTACTTTATCAACTTATATCAATACACGTAACATTTTATTTACATTTATTTATTTCTATATTTATTTATTTGGGTGTGCATGTGGCGGAGGAGGTCAGAGGACAAGTCGTGGGCGTCAAATCTCTCCTTTAACCCTTGTGGATTCTGGGATTGAACTCAGGTTGTTAGGCTTGGCAACAAGTACCTTTGCCTGCCGAACCATCTTGTCAACCCCAATAAATTAACGTTTTATAGAATAGTTTTTTATTTTATTTTATGAACAATAATGTTTGTAAAAGGAAAGAACTAGAGGGAGCTGGCAGAAATTGTCTTCCATGTGCTAACCACAGACTTGGTGGCTTCTCTGCCTGGGGCTGCAGCGTGGCGGTGCTCCTGATCACTTGACCCCTGCATCTGCCTCATGGGCTGGAGAGAAGGGCAGGGGGTCAGGGGTTTTTGTGGATCACAGGACATTGGAGGCCTCTGCACAAAGGCCCAGCTGCTGGGGATGACACGGGCAGGAGCCTGTCTGCGAGGCTCTGGCCTCTGGCGTCTTGGGAGGCAGGTGAGACAGCTGACCCCCGAGGCTTGCCCACCCCCAGCCAATGCAGGCAGCTCCAGTCACGTGAGCCTCGGTGGGAGGTAGCACCTGCCACAGTTCAGATGTGGCCTACAGGGAGCCATAAGGAAGCTGTTTGGCCTCCCCTCCAGCTCCCCCCACCCCCTGCATGCTGCTGCTGCTTCTGTGGAGTACAGGGGTATCTGTGGTTGTCTATCCTCTCCCTCCACCCTCTAAATCCCAGTTGCTCTGCCCTGTAAAATCTGGGTGCAGGCCGAAGCCTGAGCAGGTAGGTGATAATAGCCCTAGAGATTTTCAATATAAAAGTTAAAACTACGCCAGGTTCAGTGGAACTTCCAAGGCTGAGGAAAGACCACTAGGGCTCAGGAGCTAAGGACTAGCCTGGGCAACCTAGTGAGAATCTTTCTGAAAACAAAAAGCAGAGTAAATAGGGCTTTGTAACCCTACCTGTAGTGCAGGTTTGTAACCCCAACTACTTAAGGAGCTGAGATTGTAGGATTGCAAATTTCAGGCCAGTCTGAGCTACAGAGTGAGTTCGAGGCCAGCCTGAATACTTTACTGAGAGCCAGACTTGAAGCAATAGATAAGAGTTGGGGGACACCGATCCGCAGTAGAGTACTTGCCTGGCAGATACTAACGTCCACTGCAGCAAGCAAAACATGGGACAAGCAGAACCCACTGGAGACAGACTTCAAAAGTGGTTCTCCATTGAAGTCAGATGGGGCCAGGGGAGGAGGGGCAACCTGGAGTTCGGAAGCCACTTATCTTCTGAGTGTCAGTTTTCTGGTCTGAGGTTGGGGAACCGGGGTAGCCTCGCTTCCTGTTTAAGCACAAGTCAGCTACCTAGAAGCATATAGGGCTCCCAACAGCACTCATGCTTGTCCTTGGAAGGTTAAAGGGTTCTGTTAGAAACCAACACTGTTGAAGATGGCCTCTCATCAGCTTTTTTCCACGTGTATGATTTGATGTATGCAAACACCTATGTCCAGGGAGCTGAGGAAAGAAACCCCAGCTAATCCAAAGTGAAAGGAACAAAGTACTCATTCCCTATGATGTTTCTCACACCCTGAGAAGGCTCTTAACTCACTCTCTGTATGCAGCCTCTAATTTTGATCTAACCTGGAAAGGTTGATCAGTCCAGTGCATTGAAAATCTCATTCTGGAAAGGGATACTCGGGGCATGGCAGTGTCTCGGGGAAAACACCAAGGGCAGGTCAGCTCTGTGGTGGCACGGCTGTGGGCTGGCACCTTTGGCTCTGTGGGGATTCTGACCTGGAAAAGCTGGGGTTCTCACCTAAGGCTATTGTATCAGGTCAGGGAAGTCACAGGTTTGGGTGATGTGGAAAGACAGGCTTTCCACAGCACGGAGGGGAGAGAGCGGGAGCGGCAGCCTTCACTGTGACCAGCGCTGGCTGCTTCAGGACACATGGCAAGATGGATTTGAGGACACAGGGAACTCCAGGGTGGCTGAGGCTGGAGCAAGAGGCCTTGGTGGCTTCACACAGCACAAGTCTCTCAGCAGCTGGCCAGCCAGATGTCACCCAAATGTAATCGCTCACCTCCATCCCCTAAGAAACATCACGACCCTTGAAAACTCAGATAGCACCCAAGGGTTACAGCCATATTAGCACAAAGAACAGGCTCTGGTAAGAACTCCTCAACTCCTATACTTTAAAGCTTGTTTTCCACACAGGAGAGCACATATTGTCCCCTCTCAGCCTCCCAGCCAGAGGCTAATTAGACTGGAGTGTCCCCATTGTTCCCAGGGAAGCTCAATGTGCTCCTGGCAGGCTAGGGTACCGGCAGAGCCCCTTTCTTGGGGCCGAGTGCTTGTAGCAAACAGCCTGGCATATGTTTGGCCTGGTGGTTCAGGGTTGGCAATCCTTGGGAGGATCTGTGAGGCACATGCCCAATGAGAGACAGCGGGCCCACATCGAGGTGCACTTCTGCTCCCAAACTGCCTTTCCATGCAAGCACGCTTTGCTGGAGAATCGAGCTCTCTTCCTCATAACTTGCGGACACCACAGCAGACAAGCTTAGCCCATTACGTACCTGTTTCCCTTCCAGTTATGGTTGGGGCATGCCGACTTGATGTAACGCCCACCTTCCATGTTCTTTGGCACTCCACCCTCTGAATTGGAAAAGGCATCTCCTCCTCCAGAACTCCGGGCCACTTTCAATTCCGGTGCATACACTGCATTTTACAGAAGGGAAGGTTCCTGACTCCTGCAGGACCTTCATTCGGCAGCTGCCACGCACGTGCTGGACTCCCAGAGTGACACGCAGTGTGTTCTACGGCCAGCAGGTTCCATTTAGCGAGGGCACACAAATTAGCCTATGGTAGCTGCCATATTGTGAGAAATTAAAACTAATCTGCTTGGGGAGAGAGCAACATGGCCGGGACTGAGGCTTCCTAGTCCTCTGCAGCTCCAGCTGCTGTTGATCACACTGCTCAGAGCCCTGGACCACAGCTCTCCAGCTGAGCCTTCCTGAAAACATGAGGGACAACTGAAAATGAATGAGGTTGTTGGGTGACACTTAAGTTTCGGGGTGACTTATTCTGCTGTGACTGGTATTCGACACAGCTGATACAGCTATCATTCTTCCTCCCCAGAGAAGCTTCGTGCTTCTCCATCTGGCCCGTGGACACAGTCGGCCTGGCGATCTTTGTGCAGACAGTTCCAGCTCTCAGATCTCATCAAGGGTCTCTTCTGATTGCCAGACGTAAATGCCAGGCCCTGTGCCTACTTGCTTACTAGCAGCTCTCCTTGCTTGGTTTTTTTTTTTTTACACTTCCTCCCCACTTTCAAAGGGCTTGCAGATGCTTTGGCACACTCCCCCAAGAAGTTAAAACGGAGCTGAGGACATTGGCCGACTGGTAAACAAGTGAAGGGGAACAGGAGCGGTGTACACAAGAAACCCAAGCGGCAGCCATCCATGCTGGGTCTCAGAAGAGCATCCGTTCTTAGTTTGTAAAAGAAGGCAGCGCCAGTCTTTAGGACAGGCAAATTGATTTCCTGGCATTGTTGGTGGGGAAGGCGAAGCACCCGAGCTAATGTTCCTGATGGCATTGGAAACAACACAGCCTTCAACATTTCCAGGAGTAGTCAGTCTGCATTTGAAAAGAAATGCTTGAGAGAAAAAAAAAAAAAAACACTTGGCAATTTTCAGTGTCATTGCATGATCATAACTTTGGGCAACATGTTTAGTTCTCCTCTGGGCACAGTGTATCTCTTGGCAGCTGGACAGAACCCAGGAAAGCTGGGAGACAGAAACTGCCTGGGCAGTATGTCCCCTGTGGACGTCGGCAGCCTCCGTTGTGCTTTTGGCAGGAACAGGGTGGTGTCCCAAGAGCGCCAGGGGCAGATTTTCTGTGCCTGTTGATAGAGGCCAGATCCTCGTGCCCTGGGGCCACCATGCGGGGTGAAATGCTGACATTCTGTTCTGCGAGCTCCATGCTGATCAGGCACCAGCACCTGCTTCTCAGGTCTGCGGGGCTGCAATAGCTGGCTGGTAACAAATGGACTTCTCCAGGGGCTGATCTGATCTCAGTGGGTGGCTCTGTGAGTCTACAGCTGCAGCTGCGGGCCTGGGGAGGGGTGGGACCCTCAGTGTAAGGAGTGGCCAAGAGACGCCTCACTTAAGGATCTGGCCATGCTTTCTGAGTACTGCCTACATGTTTTTGTTGGTCATGGGGCTAAAGCGCTTTTTACATCCCAGCCACAGACACCATGGGGTATAGGCTCACCTTTTCTTCTTCCTTGCACCCGGAACTTCATTCCCTGACCTGACCTTTCGGGGCAGGCCCTTGCCATTTCTGGGAGGTTTCACTCTGAAGTTCAGCACCATCTGCCCTTGCTTCTCTTTCCTTCAGTCTGGGCATGCTCATGGAGAGATTCTGCATAGGGGACCCTGGGGGTTTCCTCTAAGTCCCAGTGTCTGCAAGGTACATACTGGGGCACTCAGCCTCGCCTCCCTTAAAGGTTATCCCATAGGAAGTCCAGACCAGGAAGGAGAACAGACTGAATTTCCCATCCGTGCGGTATAGTGATCCCGCTCTTGATCTGCAAGGAACAGGACAGAGTTTATGTTCTTCAAGATACCCAGCAGCCACTAGAGTGGTTTTTCTCCTTCCCATAGTAGCCTGGTATCCTCTCCCAAGTCTGTCTCTGACCATGTCTACCCAGAGAGGTCAGCTCAGCATCCCTAACTAAAGCCCCTGTGGGGACCACCTCCTAGCATCCACACCCCTGAGTGCTGCCAAAGTCAGCAGACAGAACAGGGCCTGTTCCGTGGCATGCGAGGGACATGTTAGAGACGGTGGAGTCCATACTTAGGATCCCTTCCAAGCCCCACCACCAGCAATATTGTATCTGCTTCTCCTAAAATGTCTCCTCCACTCATTGAAATGGCTGGAAAACATCTCTCCTCGGGGTGCTTTTATTATGGACCACATGTGCAAGTTGGGAAATCATCATCCAGATGCAGGGTGCTCAGAACCCGTGTAATCAACAACAGATGGAGATGGGATGCATCTTCCTAAGAGCCACACCTGGCCAGGGATTTGTCCTCAAGCCCCGTTCTAGGAAGGATCCACAAGCCAGATGCAGGTGTTGCTCGGTAGATGACCTCCGGTTGTTTCCCTCCTAGGACCATGATGCCCTCTGGAGCTAATGTTATTCCTTCCTTGGTCGATACACCTGGGGCTGATGCAACCCGAGGATAGGACTGATCATTGCCTTACGGGGACAAGTCTACAGTACCTTCCAGGCCTGGAGCTCCTGGGAGGCCACAGTAGCGTAGAAACTAGCTCCTGTCGCCCATTGCCGTCCTGCAATGCTGTGCCTACCAGGAGCTCCTTCCTAATCCAGCCCTGTGTGTTAGAGCTTGTCCCCAAGAGTCCCTCTCAGCCTCATTATCCCAGGGCCAAGGAGGTTGTATGAACAGGTAACCGCATCACTGTGCTAGACTAGGACTCCGGTCCTCTGCATCTCGTAGGGGATTCGCTGGGGAAGATGGTCGGTTAGCACGGCTGGCTCAGGGGTCAGAGCTTCTGGGAGTTCAGTAATGGCTACCGATACAGAACAATCACCAGGTGCCCGATGTCATTCTGCTCGTCCGTAGGCAGTCTATAGATGGAAGCTTTGTGAGACTGTTATGTCAATTTTATCCGTTTCTGCCTTGTCTGTTACACACACACTTTTGTCAAGTTGCCTTGTTCTCTCATGACCCCCTTCCTCCAGTTCCGTCTGGACAGGCCCCCTCTTCCCCGTGGTCCTGCTCCAGGTGGTGGTGTCCCATGGCTCTCCCCAGCCCTGTTCTGCTTGTGCACACCACTGCCCTCTTCGGTGGCACACGAGTGGGCGTCTTCAGTTTCTGTCTTCTCCTCCCTGTTTACACATAGGCCTCTCTACCTACCTTCATCAGTGGAGGGCCCTTGTGCCCGAATTCCTCTCCCTCCAGGTGTGTCTGGTGACTTATATACATGGTGTCTGAAGGGATTACGCTGCAGGGAGAGTTTCTGCCTTCTGCTCTTTCTCCTCAGCCTTAAAGAAATAAAAGTGAGAGTATTCGGGACTAGTCCCTTATTGTTGGTAAAAATCCCTGCCTGTCCCCAGAAAAGGATCTTTTAAAAAAAGTTATTATCCTTTTAAAAAGACAGGGTCTCACTCTGTATCCCTGGCTGGCTTCGGACTCACAGAGATACAGTTGTATCTCCCTCCTGATTCTCAGGACTAAAGCTGTATGCCATTATGCCTGGCTTCTTTGGGTTTGAAGTTTAAATTTACTATGTTTCTGGTTAGGAAACCCAGGATTGGCCTCTCTGGTCAGAAAAGTGACGGTTAAAAACTTGGTGTGCTGCTGCACACCTATCATCCCACTACTGGAGAGGTCAGAGCAGGAAGGTCAGAAGTTAAAGGTCATCCTCAGCTACCTAATGAGTTGAGGCGAGACTGGGCTGCACGAGACCCCGTCGTGAAACAAAGCAGAGCCAAATGAAGGCGAACAGGATGGGGCAGCAGGTGAAGGCTCTTGGTGCTGTGATGACCTGAGTTTGATGCCTGGGACCAGCATCGTAGAAGGATATAAGTGAGTTCTGCAATTGACCTTCGACCTCTGTAAGTGTGCTTTGGCACGTGTACCTTCACACAGTGCACACACAAAATAAAGTATGGATAATAATAATAATAATAATAAAAATAATAAAACAATAAAACTAAAAAAGTGACCTTCAGAAACAGTCTGGTGATGCTGGGGGCAGGCTGCGCCTCACTTACAGTGCCCCCACCACCACCACCCACAGTGTCCAGCCAAGAGGCTTTCCAGTCCTCTGAAAGGTATGTTAGCTCTGTTACTACAATGAAATGTCTGGGATAGGTACTTAATAAAGAAAGGAGGTATATTTAAACCACGGTTTTGAAAGTCCAAAGTCCATGGTGCGGTGTTCCCATTGGTTCCGTCTCTGGTAGGACGTCACAGCAGGAGAGCACTTGAAACAGAGAGATCACATATTCTACCCCCCCTCCCCTCAAGAAAGGGTTTCTCTGTGTAGCCCTGGCTGTCCTGGAACTCGCTCTGTAGACCGGGCTGGCCTCGAACTCAGAGATCTGCCTGCCTCTGCCTCCCGAGCGCTGGGTCTAAAGGTGTGCGCCACCACGCCCGGCAAAGAGGTCACATCTTAAGATAGGAAGCCAGAGTCAGGTTCCGGTGCTCTTGGCAACCTTCTTTCTCTCTCCACACTCACTCCAGGAGACCAGTATTCCTTTTCATGACACACGTCCATGATCTAAGCCTCGGTCACCACGCTGCTTTAAGTTCTCCTCACTTCCTTGACACAACTGTCCTGGAAACCAAGCTTCCAAAACAGACCACATGGAACCTAGAGGTCTCATTAATGACACCAAAGGTACCAGAGTTCAATATTCCACTGCCTGTTGGCCTTGGGCCCTGGCTAACGAGTGGGCCCTCAATAACCTTCAGTTGAGTTTCTTGGGAGCTCCAAACGATAGCTCTCCACCACTGTCTGTCTTATACTGAGAAGCCTGCAGCGTGGGAAGGCCCACTGCGAGCAGCTGAGAAGCCACCTGGTGCTGCCTGGCTTGCTTTCTGAGGTTAGTAGAGCTGGAGAAGCGGGGTGAAGACTGTGTGATGCTAAGAAGACAGGAAGTAGGGGTGTGGCAGGAACGCGAAGCCCTTTAAAGGTGATGCCCAGGGATAGCGCTGTAATTTCCCCAGGCGAGGTTTGCTGAGCCTTTCTTAGAAAAATTCGGTTTGCCTGAGCCTTGAAGACCCGGGGAGAGTCCAGGGTGGGGGTGGGGGGTGGCTGTGTGAACCTGGCAGGCTGGAGAGAAACTAGGTCTTGCTGTCCTCACTGGATGGCACTGCACATGCCTGAAGTGCCCGGTAGCAATGCCCTGTGACAGAGGCCACCCATCTGGAATAGTCCACGTGGAGGTCCATCCGGGTCCCCCATCAGGAGGGGCTCAGAGGATGTCAGTCTCCAATGCCTAAGTGTGAGCCTGAATTGGTTTCCTTTCTGGCTGATTCCCCTGGCTTGGTTCTGCTGCCTGCTGTGGGGTGATTCCCGCTCGACCCAGTGGACGCCTGAGAAGCAGTAGCATGTTCAGCCTGTAAGAGTGTGTCACCGGTACTTGATGCTGTGTGGTACTTCTTGGAAGACCAAGTGGGTGTGCCCAGGCTTCTTGGACCTGATACCCAGAGCCTCACAGCGAGAAGGGTACAACGTTACAGTAATGACTGCCTTGTGGTACCTAGTGGGAGGGGAAGTGGGATTTGAGCCACCCACAGTGTTAACTCGGGCAGCTCCAGCCACCCTTTGGTGACTACCTCAGAGAGATCTCTCAGTTCGGAGGTAGTCTGTGTCGGGGAAGGGACCTTGAGGCTCAGGTGTGACTGTCGTCGCTTGTAACTTGGCTCCGAAGTGTTTCAGAAGCATTGATATCACACCCAGGCCATGGCAAGTATTCTAGGACGGTATCTGGGGATAGAGGATGGCTCAGTTGGCAAATTGCTTACCGTGCAAGCATGAGGACCTTACTTCGGATCTCAACCACCGACGCAAAAGCCAGATGTGCGGCTGGAGGGCTGGCACGGTGGTTAAAGATAAACACCGCTCTTACAAATGACTGCGGTTTCATTCTCAGAACCCGGTCAGGTGGCTGGCTAATGACTGTCTGCAACTCCATCTCCAGGGGATCCGAAGACTCCTTTGGCCTCTGCAAACACTCATGTGCACATACCCCCGCACAGACACAAACACACATTTTTGTGATCAGAAATTTAGCATATTCTGAAAAACAAGCCAGGTGTGTGTCTGTACCTTAGCCTGGGGTCTGCAGGCAAAGACAGGCAGATCCAGGAGGCTCTCTGTACGGCAGTCTAGCAGAAATAAGAGCTCCAGGTTCAGTGAGATCTTGTCTCAAAAACAGGGTAGAGAATGATAGAAGAAGATTCACATTGACCTCTCCCTTCCATATGTGCACACGTGGGCCAGCTTACCCATTTATGTATGAACACACACATATACAACACACACACACACACACACACACACACACACACACACACAGATAAATTCTTTTCTTCAATAAATGGGCAATATTTAATTAGATATCTGCAGGGGGAAATAACGTATTTTTGATGTCTACCTTCCTTTAAATTCAGAATGAAGCGACGAAGAAGAGTGCCTGGAGGTTCAAAAGACAAAACTCATAAAACCTAAGAGAGAACAGGTCCCCATTATCTTGGAGGACACAAACATTTCTTAACCAAGGTGTACAAGGTATGCAGAGGGAAAGGTTAGTTAGGAGGACTCCGCCAAGACAGGCATTCCTGTTGCTCAGACGTCAGGAGTATGGAAGGGCAGGCCTTGGAGCAGGAGGCATTTGCAACATGTGACTCTGACACAAAGGCTCCTTTCCAGAATCTGCAAAGGGCTCTTACATTACACACCAGCACAAAAAGACAAAAATGTCCCAGGGAGATAAGAACTGCTCAGAAGAGGACCCGTGTCCTTTAACCCACAGAAGGCTGCAGAGTGGTGTAGTCCTATGTGTTATGGTTAATGGGGCCAGGACTGGGAGGGTCTGAAGCAGCTAAGCCTGTTGGTTGGGGTCCTCATGGGTGCAGCTGGTCTCAGAGAGCTATTTGAGTGTGCCTGGGGACCAGGCTTCAGGTGGCTCGAAACGTCTAGAAGAAAGCAAGAAGGCTGCACGATGGATTCCCTGCACACGTGCCTCGGTGCATAGAACATAGTACAATGAAAGGTTCAGCATCCGTCCCGAAAAATTAAGTTACAGGGGAATTTAAACTGAGGTGGTGAGCTGGAGTCGGCTATGGCTCAGTGGCAGAGCACCTGCCCAGCTTGCAAGAGCCTTGAATTTGATTCCCGGTGACAATAAATAAGACAAAGCACCAAACGTTCTAAGGTCTGAGAAGGACACCTTGCCATTTTCTATCAAAACAACTACAATCCCATCCCCGCTTCCTACACAGAGACTTGGGCAAAATAAGGTCACCCATACATAAAGCATGGCTTCGGAGATCTCAGTGTCCCCTGGTAGGCGGCTGGCTACCTAAGCTTGGTACTTCCTATGATGGGCTAGCACACTGCCAAACAAGTCAACCAGGATGCTCTTAGTCTGTGGTTGCAGGTGATCTCCATGGCAACAGAGCACAAGGTCTGCCATAGTCCCTATGCCGTCATGTGTTTTCGTGTCTGGATTATAAGAACGTATTGTCCGTAGAAATATACAGATAAAACAAACAAATCGTCATCACAAATTGATATGATTCTGTATTGTTTTGCAGTGTTCTATATTCTATATGTTTTTGTCAAGGTCTTGTCTCCCTGCTTTCTTCAAAATTATGACATCTTAGAGCTCTCTCCCTCTCTCTGTGTATCTGTGTGTGTACGTGTGTGGTACACATGTGCATATGTGCTCGTGTGGGTCTGTGCATGCGCATGCATGCATTCCAGCTTGTGGAGGATACAGGTGGACATTCTCCAGTGTCTCCCTCCATTACTTTCACTGTAATTTCTGAGTCAAGGTCTCTCCCTGAACATGGAGTACACCGATTCTGTTAGACTGGCTGGTCAGCGAGCTCCTGAGATCTGTCTCTGCCATCCAGTGCTGGGATTAAAATGTGCACTGCCATGCCTGACTTTTTACGTGGGTTCTGGTGATGGGAAATCGGGTCCTAGTGCTGGCACTGAGCCATCCCTGTCTCTTCAGGCTGTTAGAGCAAAGCTCCTCAGCCTAGGGGCTGATAAGCAAGCAATTGAACAATATCTCCTGGTTCTGAAGGCTGAGAGTCTGAGGTCAAGGGGCCAGCATGCTGGGCTCGAGCTCTGGTGAAGGCCCTCATGCAGGCTGTAGACTGATATCTCTTTGGGCCCTTACCTAGCAGAAAGCAAAGCTGCCCCACAGGGACCGTAAGAGCACTCATCCCACTCACAAGGCCCCAGCCCCAAGACCCAGTCATCTCGCAAATGCTTCACTTTCTCTCTCCGTCATCTTGCAGGGGGTGACGATTTCAATCTTTGAATTTGGAGGAGATGTAAATTTTCAGTCCGAGCAGGCTCTGCTCCTGGGCTTGCGTCGGTCACCCTTGGCTCTCATCTGAGCCTCCTCGGTTGCCAAGGTCTCAAGCAGGATAACTTTGCTGGCAATGGTTTAGCAGACTCAGCTAGTCTTCCAGAGCTCTGTTTTCAGAATGGGAAAGTTGGAAAGAAGCAAGGCAGCCCCTGTGCAGACGAAGTTGGTGTGGATCTGGACATGCTCCCAGGCATTGGGACACAGCATCCAGGAGGATGTTTGGACCCCAGGCACACATGAGAACTCGGAGTGCACGTCCCAGCTTGTACAGCCAGCGGTGGTAGAATGTGGAAATATAGTTATGGACAGGGACAGTCTGGTCCCTCTTTCCACAGGCTTGAGGCAATGAGGTCACTTGATGGTTTGCATGAGCTTCAGCTCTTCTCTGAGTAGATGCTGTGTTGCAAGAGAGCAATCCCACAGTGGTCCAGGGAGCCTCCTCAAGGATGGTACACAAACTTACATCCTTCATCCTCCCTCCCCTCTCCCACCTGCACCCTGTACCATTTGCTCACATTTTTCCTGCTACAGGGAAATGGAGGACCCATCTGATAGTTCTTTGTGTTAAAACAGGGTCTCATATTGCCCAGCCTGGTACTAGACTCCCTATAGAGTTGAGGCTGGCTTTGAACTCTTGATCTTCCTGCCTCTTCCTCCCCAGTTCTGGGGTTACAGGTGTATACCATCACATCAGGCTTCTATGATTCTTTATTTTGCTTCTCTGAGGTAGGAGGACCTGGCTGGAGCTCAGTATCTATGCCTCCCTGCCTCCCTCCCTCCCTCCCTGCCTTTCTCTCTTCCTCTCTCCTCCCATCTCTCTTCTCTGTCCCCCTCCCCCACTATTTCCCTCTTTGTCTCTTTCTGGATTTCCTGTCATCTCAAATATCTTAATTCTATGGTTTATCTCTTTAAATTCTACCAAAACTTTACTGAAATGTAAATATCTACCCTTTAGTGAGACAAGAAAACAATCATGTTAATAATTATGAAACCAGATCAATTTACTTTTTTTTCTGTGTATGTGTGTGTGTGTGTGTGTGTGTGTGTGTGTGTGTGTGTGTATGAGAGAGAGAGAGAGAGAAAGAGAGAGGGGGGAGGCAGAAGAGGGAGAAAGAAAGGAAGAGAGAGAGGGAGAGAGGGGGAGAGAGAAGGAGAGAGAGAGGGAGAGAGAGAGAGGTATAGAGAGGGAGACAGATGTTCTCTAAAGGGCTTTCTTTTTTCATAAAACAGCATTCTTGAAATGTTTTGGTTTCGAGCATTCGCATTGCTTTTTGATTATTATTTAAGGTCATCTGGAGAATCACTGGCATTGACTATTGCAGAAGAGTATCTGGAAACATTCGGCTGACTTGCAGTTGCTGACTGCTCCCCAAGGCAGATCTCTGCAAGGCCCTGCCTTTAACCTCAGTGTTGTTGATACATTTGGCCAGAGCTTCCACATTAGGAGGGTGTCTTCTGTATCCCATAATTTGCATCTGGCTGGAATTGGGTGAAATGCTTATTTTCACACGTCAAAGTTCCTGCTGGGGGAGGGCTGAGTCAAGGAGGGCTGGAGGCATGGCCTGACAGGTAAAGAACCTGCTGAGGGAGCTCGAGGATCTGGGTCCCATCCCTGGCACCCACATAGATGTGGGAAGAGAAAATTGACTCCCCAGAAGTTGTCCTCTCATGTCTACATATGTGCTGTAGTACACGTGTGCACATGCAAACGCATTGCACACATACAAGAACAACTGGAAAAGTGAATTTAAAATATGAGTGGAGTGTGATCCAGGCGAGGCATCTGATATCCACCTCTGGCTTCGACGTGCATGCATACACACGCACAAACACCCAAATGCTTGCTTGCACAGATCTACACTAACAAGAGCACGCACTTAGATACTATACACAAACACACCACACCACACAAATGAAGAAGAGCGTTGTTGGGAGATCTGTGACTAGTTTGGGGACAAGGTAGCCCAAGCCCTAAATGGGGCAAATTCAGGAAGTAGAGTTCATCTCAGTATTTCCTTTAATTCTCTTCTTTGGGTTGGGCCACACTAGCTCCTGTACCTCAGAACGGACATCTCCATCTCCTCAACTCTCCCTAGTGCAGAAGGTAAAGTGTCTCCTTGTTCCCCTAGCTGGTGAAGCAGGTCAGCACCCAGCCTTGCAATCGCCAGGCCTAGCCCAGCCGGATCTGAGGTGTCATCTCCCCTGGAGGGTGGAATCTCTCATCTTCACCCCCCTCAGGTTTTCTGCAAGAGGGCCTTTAGACTCCTGGTTGAGAATAGACAGGATCCGGTTTTGGGTTTTGTGTCTTGTGCGTTGTGTTGACTGCAGGAGGAAGAGACAGAGAAAACACATGTCCTGAGTCCAGGTAGAATGAGTGACCTGCTTTCATGAAGTGCTCATGAAAGGTGAACTTCTTCCTGATTCAGGAGGAGTGGGAAGTCCTCCCAGGCACTTCCTTTTAAGAAGACAAACTCTGATATTAAAGATACTACAAGCCCCTCCTCAAGGAAATAAGAAGCGGAAGTCAGCATTGGTGGTGCTTGCAGGTCAGGTCTGCATGGAGAACAGCACTGCCACATAATCTGCACCTCTCTTTGAAAACGTCCCTACTGAGTGCTTTGATTTGAAGCCAGGGAGGGCATCATGGCCTTGTGCTCTTGGTGGCAGACCACTTCTGTTTTCCCTTCTAGGGAAGAGTCTGCTGCAGGCTCCAGTGGAAGGTGTGGTCAGCTCTTACTCTTGCAGAGTAACCCCTGCAAACCATGTGGGTTCCCCCTCACTAGTGCTTCGGCTGTCCCCCAAGAGGCTCGAGCAGTTAGTTCAGGGAATATTGTGACTGAGGAGAAGAGGGACCCCAGAGCTTCCTCCACTGCACCTGTGTGACCTCCCTGCCTCTTCTTATTTGATGGCGCCCCTAACAGGGCCCCCCTAAAAGGCCGCTGAGAGGACAAGATATCAGGCCATGACATTTCCTGTTTGAAACTTTTGGCAGACTCATCATTGTGCTTAGAATGCTTGCCCCATTTGCGTGGTCAGCGCTCTGTGGCCTCTCCTCTTTTGTGCTCTCAGATACCCTTCATCCACTCTCCCTGGCTGGCCCTCATGCCCAGGGCATGTCCCACAGCATTCTGTCCCAGACTCTGGGTGTCTGAGCTCCTGCCTCTTTATCTACTTCTTCTAGCTTCTTCTCCTACCACACCCACAGTAATGGTTCCCACCACCCCATCATCCCACTGGTGCCTTGTTTTGCTGGTCTGGGTGGTCACAGTGGCATCTAGAGTGCTCTATATGCCAGCCTAAAGTAACAAAGCACTGGGCTGTGATACCTCAGCAGGTGAGAGTGCTTGTTCTTCATGCACGAGGACTTGAATCCAAATCCCCAAGGACCCAGTAAAAAAAAACCAGGCACTGTAAGCCTGTAGTCTCACAGCGTTAAGGGGTGGACACTGGGTGATCCTGAGAGTTCTCTGGACAATCAGCCTGGCCCAAACCACAAGTGCAGTGGGAGACTGGGTCTCAAGGTTGTTGCAGTATGTTGCTGTAGTGGCTCACCCAAGAAGCCAGGGAGGCATTTCATAGAAGTAAACTCTATCAGACCTCAGCAGAGGGAATCACCATACTGGCCAGCGCCAGACTCCATAGTGGAACCCCGAGCATCTCAGCTCAGGTGTTTTTATTCTTTCAGAACAACTCAGGTATTTTACTGATAGCACATGCAGATCATTAGCAATCAAACAACCCCCTCAGAAATCCAACACCTGCAAACAATACAGAATGCCAAGACCTCGGCTAGTCCTTCACCCAACAGTGCATAAAACATGTTACACATAACAAGAAATAAACTTCCACAATGCAAGGTAAAATAAGGTGGGGAATAATAAGAAAGATAGCCAATGTCCTGCTCTGACCTCCACATGTATGCACATGTGCATGCACACACACACACACACACACACACACACACACACTCTCCATAAAATAAAGCAAACAAAAAAAAATCAGCAGTCCTTAAATCTCATGTGCTGTGTGCTCTCTTCCTGGTGGCTCACACTTGGGGTCCCTAGATTGTCCGTCCAGCTGGAATCATCGGAAGGCTTGGAACGTAGATAACGGACACATCCAGCAGTGGCTGCTGGTTTTCCGTTCTCAGCAGCTTTCAGGCTCAAGGATGCAGGGTCCTCATGTGACCTTTCCATACTGCTTGGCTATCCCATAGCCCTGCAGCTGGTCCAAGAGGGCCCACCCCCAGAGCTCACAGTGCTTCAAGAAGCCAGAGCTTCCATCTCTTGGGGGAACCACTGAGGCCGACCCAGTTGCGGGTGGTGTCGGGACACATGGCTGTGTCTAACCATGTCTGCAGATACATCTGCCACGCAGCTCTGTGACGCAGCTTTCATCTCTGTACCTTCCCATCCACCCACCGGAGCAGCAAAGGCCTCATCTGCTGTTCTCACTACCAGGTCCCTGTATCCGGGGGCCGCCATACTAAAGCAGAAAAAACAAATGAGCCATCTCCGACGCATTTGACACAAGTTAAAATCCTGTTATTTAATCTGTTACTCTTAAGGACTTTTAAGACTTTTCTGAGTCTTCTAAAAGCAATCACATTTAAAACTTTAAAAACATTGGATTTTCATGTATAAGCATTTTGCCTGCATGTATGTCTGTATACCATGTGTGTGCTTGATGCCTTTGGAGACCTGAAGAGGGTTCCATACTCTCTGAAACTGTGGTTAGTCACAGACAGTTGTTAGCCACCACGTGGGTGCTGGGAATAGAATCAGGATCTCTGGAAGAGCAGCCAGTGCTCTTAATCACCGAGCCACCTCTCCAGCCCCAGCACTTTTTAGCAGTGAGAAAAGAACAAGTAGCCAAAGGGTTACTGTTAGTTACCCAGAGTCAGGCTGCCCCTTCGCCCTCATTCACTTTCTTCATTGAAAGAGTACTAAATTACACTCCTGGCTCGTGCTGGAAGTAGCACTAATTCTAAGATTTCACAAAAAACATGTGCTAACCTCAGGACCCTTCGCTGGGGGAATTTCCACGTGGCCTTTGGAAGCAATGGCACTTACCCTTGATTGAATGTACTCTTGATGCCCTGTGATAGCAGCTGTGTATGGCCCTTGGCTCATTAAATCCTTGTATATGTGTGTGTGTGCGTGCATGCATACATGTGTCTGTGCATGTGTACATGTGTGTGTGCCTCTGTGTGTGTGTGTGTGTCCGTGCAGATGCATCTATGTGCTTATGATCAAGAGCCCAGAGACAGTCTTGGCTGTTGTTCCTCAGACCCCATCCACCCCTTTCTTTCTTCTTGAGACAGGGTCTCTCACTATCCTGGAACTCCCCAAGCAAACTAGAATGGCTGTCCACTGACTCCAAGGTCCTCCTGTCTCTACCTTCCCCGTGCTGGGATTATAAGAGCAAACCAATGCATGAACAAGTCTGGTGTGAGAACTGTGTGTGTGTGTGTGTGTGTGTGTGTGTGTGTGTGCGCGTGTGTGTGTGTTGGGGGTGGCGGTTGTGCATGTGAGTGCAGGTACCCTCGAAGGCCAGAAGAGGTAGTCAGATCCTCTGGGTCTGGAGTTATAGGCATTTGTTTGCCCCCAGATGTGGCAACCAAATCCAGATCCTCTACAGGAGCACTGTATTCTCTTAACTGCGGAGGTGTCTGTCCAACTCATGTCTGGTTTTTTTTTTTTTTTTTTTAATCAAGGTTGTGGGAATAGTACTTAGGTTCTTTTAAGGACTTCTAAGGACTTTTAAGAATTTTCTGAGTATCTCCCCAGCCCAGCTCCTTAAATTCTTACAACCATACCCGGTTGGCTGTCAACAGTCCCACTTAAAAAGCACAGATGTCGTTCAGAGAGGTTGAATGCCATGCCCCTGCCTCACAGCTCATGGTCTCCACACCTTAGCGTGCGGCCACCAGGTCACGGGAACTCCTTGGCTGATGGCTGTCAGTGGCCACTGGACCTAACAGTCCTTGGTCTCTGCTGCTGCTCCTCATACGGACTCATGCCAGATAGGACCGAGCGGAAGGAAGGTGGCAAGTCAGAGTCCAGTCCGCTGGAGGCCCCGTGGGCAGAGCGGTCCAACATGAGCTCGCAAGTCAGTCAAGAGAAAAGCGTGAAAATAAACTCCTACCGATGACTAAGAAGCCAGCAAAGGCTGATGAGAGATTGGTGTGAAAAGCTAGTGTGTACAGTGCCAAGGTTATTTATTCTTGGCTAACAATCACTTCCTGTTTCTAAGAAAAGGGGCCCCTGGTGGATATAAAGCATTTCTTACAAAACAGCTTCTTGTTGACCTCAGGTCAGCCACTCGGCAGCACGGGAGTATGGACTATTTCCTACAACGTGCTTCGGGCTGAGAAGTCAAGGGGAAAGGGCTAGATGAAACTTTGGGAAGCGGGATGTCTGGATGTGAACGTGAGTATTTCTGCACACCCCTGCCGGTGAGATGGGCCTGTGAGGGTTGGGGGTGCTTGATGGGGAAGGTGGTTGGTGGTACTTTCTCCCTCTACTCAGATGTTGGTACAAGTCACGTGTGTTTTCAGGTATTGTGTGCACGAGTACACACGTGTGTGAAAGTGCAGGTACATTGAGAGTTCAGAGAACACTCTTCCTGTGTGGTTGTTTTTGAAGACGGGGTCTCTCTTTGGCCTAGGACTCACCGATTAGGCATTGGCTGGTCACCAGGCCCCACGCACTCCACCTCCCCAGCACTGGGTTGACAAATGCATACTGTACCTGGAATTTTTATGTGGGTTTTGGGCCTTGAACTCAGGCCCTCACGCTTGCATGACATGCACTTTACTGGCCAAGCTTTCTTCTCAGCCCAGGGTGTTTGTTTTTTAATAAGAACAACTGCTCGTGTTGTCATTTCAGGTTAGCCACCCCTCTGAAGTCCTTATTCTAAGCTGACCATGTGCAAAGATCCCACTTCCAAAGAAGGACCCAACCACAGGCTCTGATGTCAATACTCTTTTTGTAGGGAAACACTTCAGTCCTAAACAGAGGAGATTTTCAGAGTCTTCTTTATGATGTGTTTCTTTGCACCCCTTGTGCCCTGCTAACTGATTGCCCGAATAGCATAGGTGAGGCAGAGTGTGGGCAAAGCTGCTGTAACAAAGGGGCTCCATCCACAGCAGGTGGGCACCTTCCCGTGCTTGTAGCAGGAGAAGATCAGCAGGGCTGTTGACCCCACTGACCCACCCCAGAACTCTATGTGCTGGGCCTTCTCCTGTCGCCTATAAACAGGTCCTCCTGGTCTGGACCCAGCATCCTTGTGTCCTGATAGGACTCCCAAGACAGCACGGCTTCTCCCGAACAAGCCTTTGTTGGCTGTAGAAGACATGGATGGTCGGTTCTAGGCAAAGACACCATCAAGAAAAGGTCTGTTTATCTTCAGCAGCTGTGACTGCCCCTGAGAGGAGGCCACATGAATGAGCTGATCAGGGTATAGGACTCTTAAGGTTGTGCCTTCCTCAAGGGACACCTCAGGGCATCATGAGTGCAGAGGATCGGCTGAAGCCAGAACCTTGTCCGAACTCGCAACCTGACAGCGTCGCCTCCCTTACCCACAAGTGCTGCCTTGGAGGAGGAGGCTGCCCTTTAGAAATAGCCAGAATCTACTTCAGCTCTGCCTCCAGGAGTCTGCTTTACCAGCACTGGTCCAGTGCAGGCACTGGGCAGGTGTGAGGGGGAGGGAGGCATGCCTAAGTGGACAGGGAGGAGGGAGAGTCATCTTTCTGGGGACCCCTTTGGTCTCTGCCAGATGCCATGCAGGCTCCTCCCCCTTGGGAGCTTTCAGGCTTCCTCTCCCTCTGCAGCAGGCCTTGAAGGTGAGCAGGATAATTCCAGGTCACAGAAACAGATAGGAACAGGGAACCAAAGGCAGTTGCCAGGGATCCCAGGCAAAGCGCATGTCATGCCAAAGCTTGCACAGTGGTCTCTGGCTTGAGATTTCCCACTCCATGTCTGGGGCTGCTCTTCTGTAAATGGAGGGCACTGTTTGTGGCAAATCTACATTGAGCACATCCATAGCCTGAGGCCTCTGGCATCCAGTGATCACCTGTGCCTGATGGGGAGACATGAAGAAATTTGTGTGTGCACACCCAAACCACATCCACACTCACACTGACACCAACCCGTTCCCCCAATCCACACCCATACACATATATGAACAACCGTGTAACACACATGAACACATGCGTACCCAAGCCACATGTAGCCCATACACACACACACACACACACACACACACACATGAACACACAACCAAACTGCCTTGCTGCGGTTTGAAAGGCCCCACAGGCTCATGTATATTAGCGCTTGATTTCCGGTTGGTGGTGCTCCTTGGAGTGTTACAGAACCTTTAGGTGGTGGAGCCTTGCTAGAGGAAGTAGGATACGGGGATCAGGCTTTGTAGTTTTATAGTCTGACTCTGCTTCCTGTTCTCTTGATCTCTGCTTCCTGTGTGCAGATGAAAAGGGATCTCTCTGCTTTCCGACTCCCAGCCCGACTCATGCTCCCGCCGCCACGGCTTCCTGCCGTGACGGAGTGTGTCACCCTTGGAACTATAAACAGAAGTAAATCCTTTGACCCTTAAGCTGCCTTTGTCAGGGTCTATTGTCACAGTGTGAGAAATGTAGTTAATACACACTTATACCCATGCATGCCGGTGCACATGCAAATCTGCTTTTATATGTACATATGTATGTACCTGTCACACCCATGCATGTACCTGAATTGCACCCAAATACACACCCATATGTGTATATATATGTACATGCATGCACATACGCATATATGCAATATACCTTTACACAAACCACACCACATGCTATATACACACCTAAACACATGAACACATGAAGCCCTATGCAACCATACCCACATCCACATCACACATGCACATACATGCTTGCACTCAATCCATATGTACATGCATACCATATGAATGCATGCATACTTAGGCTCCTATGCACACCTACACCCACACCCATACACACACACACACACACACACACACACACACACACACACACACACACAGCCCTTCATAGCACTCACATAGGCCCAAACTACCCTGGCTAGTGGCAGTGCTGTTCTTTTAAGAAAGCTCACAGCCTGCAACATATACTGTCACCAGTCCCCGGAGCCCTGTTCCCACTCCTGTCCGCACAATAGGAACCATGTATCACAGAAGCCCTTATGCTTAGCTCTGGTATCCAGCACTCACAGAAAGCAAGTGGTCCGGCTCTGGGCACAGTGCCAAGATCCTCTGGGTGGCCCTGTTTGCAGGCCTCTCTATCTGTGTCCGTCACCTACAGCTGCCTGCTCTTCGCCTGACTTCTTGAGGACTAGTATCAAGCATTTAGACTTGCTGCCGAAGTCCTGTAAGGGACAGACCCCTCTGGAAGTGTTCTTGCACTTCTGCAGCTGGGACATGCTGCCAGCAGCAGCTCTGCCTGGGCCTGCCGCTGCCCTGTTGTTCCAGGTTCTAAGAGACGCAAACATGCATTTTCCACAGCGTGCTTGCTTGTCCCCTCTCAGCCATCTTGGATGGGTTGGGGACACGGTCTATTGTCAGGTAGTAGAGTATTGGTTTCTCCCATCAAGAACCTAAGTAAACACTCAGACACTCCTGCTTTGGGAGCCTCAGCCACAAACTTGAAGTTCAGACAAGCCAAAGGGTGGGTATAGGCGGGACGGCTCTCTCTGCCATTAGACATATGTATGAGGCTCTCAGAGCCCAGATAGATAGTAGCACTGGTCTAGAGGCCACTGTATTAGAGACAAGCATGTGTCATGCACCATGGAACCCCAGAAGAAGTGAGGTCACCACTTGTCACCTTTTGACCCCACCCTGTAAGTTCTGACCTGGAAGTACTGACAGCCTTTTAACTGCTTTATTTTGTGCTATTTATTTTATTTCATTTTGCTGCTGTTTGAGGCAGGCTCTCACACATCTCAGGCTGGCATTGAACTTATTATGCAGCCAAGAATGACTCTGAAGTTCCAATCCTCCTGCATCTACCCGCCAAGTGCTGGGCAACGGGCATGCACTGACACACCTGATTTTAAAGCCTCATTTTAAATTACCAGTGATGCTGGCTCCTAAGGGCCACAGATGACCCTGGACCAGGAGCATTCCTGACTCTCAGAAAACTCTGTTCTTTGGGGAGGGAGTTTTTTTTTTTTGTCTCTCATGGCTGCTTAACCACCCTAATCCTGAGGGCTAAAAATAGAAACACTTAGTATCACCAGGTCCCTGTGGTCTGGAACCTAGGCACACACATATGTGTAGGTCAGCCGGACCTCTGCTTAGGGTCCTTGGAGGTGTTGGGTGGGGCAGTAGTCCTTTTAAGGCTTGGTGGGACTTACTTTAGCGTTGCTGTGGCCGTATGGAATGTAATAGAGGAAAGACTTATTTTAGCTCACAGTTTCAGAGGGTTCTGGCCACAGTTGCTTGGCCCTGTGTACCACAGCTCAACATCATGGGACCAGAAGGTGTGTGGAAAGCCAGTCTTCACCGCTAAGCAGACAGGAAGTAGAGACAAAGGGCATATAGAAAGAAGCCAACGCAGGATACAGTCCACAGGGACATGCCCCACTGACTGATTTCCTCCAACCAGGCCCCACATCCTGCCTTTCACAGTCTCCAGGTAACAACCAGGATATTATGACTCCATCAAGGGATTAATCCATTCATGGCCAGACTGAGGTGAGCCTCACCAACCTGTAAGGCATCCCTCAATCCAATCAAAGAGATAAGCAAAGTGAACACTGCAGGCTCTGTGCCCCAGTGCGGGCACCAACTCCTCAGTGCTCAAGCAGCAGGCATCAATTCCTAACAGTTTGGGGGATCAGACATCCAATAGCAAGGTGCTGGCAGAATTGGTGTCTGGGGAGGAGCTGCTTCTTGGTTCGTAGAGCCTCATGTGACAGCGAGGGTTCGAGGCTCTCTGAGGCCTCTTCCATGAAAACACCATTTCCTTCTTCATGACTGAGTGGTCTCCAAGGCTCTACCTCCTGGAACCCTTACACAGAAACTAGGGGGTCACTGTGAGTTTTAGGGATGTAAGTATTCAGTCTGCTGAACTCCGACTGCTCAAGGCACAAGTGGTTCCTCCCTGTCTGTTGGGGTCTTGGTCTTCCATTTAAAAGTGTGTGTGTGTGTGTGTGTGTGTGTGTGTGTAGGCGTGCAATGGGAAGGTCAGAGAACAACTCTAGGGAGATAGTTCCCTCTTGCTACCCTGTGGGATCCAGAGATTGAACTCAGGTCACAAGCCTGCACAAGTTCCTCTACCTGCTAAGTCATCTCACCTGCCCAGTGTCTCTTTGTATTGCAGAGAAGTGCTTACCTAGAGCTGCTCTCAGTACACAGACATGGAGAGACAAGCTTCTGGATGGGACCATGGCTCCTGTGTTAGAATGCTTGCCTATTGTGCAGGAAGCTCTGGGTTCCGTACCTAGCATGGCATGAAGCTGATGCGATGGTATTAGTCCTGTAATCCCAGCACTCAGAGGAGACTCACACATTCGAGATCATTCTCAGCTACATGGTGAACTGGAGGCTGGCATATATGAGACTTAGTCATGGGGAAAGTGGAAGAAAGAGGGGAAGAGAGGGAGAGAGAGAGACAGAGAGATCCCTCCCTTTGACTTGCTCAGGACCCAACAGAGAGACAGGCATGGCCTAAGCGGGAAATAGGAAGCTCAGAGGAGTCTGCCTCTGTGGCTTTGAGGTTTAGTTGGAGGGATTTTTGCTGATACAATTTCCTTCAACACTTTGCGGGTTTTCTGTGAAGCGGAGCGAGACCTGATCCATTAGAAAAATGCGATAACCACAGATCTCTTCGAGATACATTTTTCTCTACCTTGGGCTTCTGCTGAGACACCCCAGGGACAATCAATACTCATGAGCGTCCTAAAGACTGTCACCGAGCTTCGATGAGCCGAGTGGCTCATACAGAAATCTCTCAAAGAGGTTCGCGCTCTGCAGAGCTAATCGGATGCTTCGGTCATCCTCGGGGACTTTACAGGTTGTATAGTCAGTCACTGGAGGGGCTACATTCATGCACATGTAAACTGTGCTGAGATGGTCTCAGAAAATTTCTCCCACTGTTAGTCAATGGAGAGGCAGCTTATGAGAGGAGAATGGGAGCAGACACAGGTGGCTGGGCCTGGCTGAAGAGTGACACATGGTACTACTGAGGAGACTTTGTCTCATCTTTGTGTAGAAGACTGTGTTCCACTACCTGACTCTCCCCACCTTCTCCCCACTGAGCCTTTGTCCTGTGAGGAAGTTTCTAACACATCAATAGTGTAGATTGCAAACCACAGGTGTCGGAGAACTTCACATTGGCTCCTTCGACATGGCTGTCCATCAAGAAAGAAAGAAAATGGGATGGCTGATCACACTCCCTCGTTCTATCTCAGTTTCTGCTGTGGCTCTGATCTCTGGCAACAGAGAACACAACCCATGGCCTTAGAGGTAACTGATAGGTACCTAGACATAGCATGGGGCTGTTAAAATGGATGTTTTGTATCACTCCTCTCCAATGTCTAGTAAGTATTTCTGCTCGTGGGGGAGCAGAAGGAAGCTCTTGAGTGCAGCCCCTTCCTTCCCAGATGACAACCCTGACTGATGTTCCCACAGCTTGTGAAAGGACAGAGCCCAGTTGATCTCTGGCCGGGTCTCTTGGGTCAGACACCTGAGAAGCGCGGGGCAGACGCTCTAAAACAGCAGCTGAGGGTGTTGGGATGGCTGAATTCTATACTGTGAGCATCTAATTCCTAAGGCGGACATGCTCTTGGCAGCCTGACTGGATAGGTAGGCCTAAGGCCTCTGGCCTGTCTTGAAAGATGTGCAGAGCAACATGGGCAGAAACTGACTTGGGCAGTCTGATTTTCCCCACGTGAAAGGAGCCCAGGGACCACCAGAGATTGTTCGTGAGTTATTCCAACTTGCTTCCTGACAGCCATAGCTGCAGGCTTACCTGCTGCCCACAAAGAAGTCTCCAGTTCCCTTGGTCAGCTCTAGTCTAAAGGTGTTGTAGAGCCTGGTGCCCTAGGTCTTTGTCAGATTATCTGCTAAATCCGCAGCCTTGCACTCAGCTGATGGGAAAAAAAAAACAAAACAAAACCCCACAGAGCGAATCTAAAAGAACACTTAATGGAGCCATCTTTACTGTGGACAGATAGGGAGCTCCTTAGACTCCTGGTCTGGCTGGCTGCCTAGCCTGGTGAGGGAAGAAAAGGTCGTAAAATTTGATGGGCTGATGGGGCTTGTAAGACAGATGGGCTGGGCGGGGTGCACTGGGGAAGGTGAGAGAATGGGCCCCAGAGGTCATGACCTGAGTGGCTTTCAGACTTGTCCTGCGATCTGGGAATTAGACACACGATAGCCACCCAGGAATCCTTTCCAGAAGAGACCGAGAGACTGGCTGACTGCAGTGGCCGCCACGATAACAGACCGAGGTCGAGGGGAGCGAGCTATAAACACCTTGTTTTAGGAGGCATGGCGGTGCCGAGGCTGGTGGGAAGGGAGCAGGCTTGATTGCACCTCCTATAAAGTGTCCTTTTAGTTTTTAGGCAAGCCTCAGATTGTGTGTTTGTAGCACACTTTGAATGGCAGAGTTTTGACAGTGGCCTGGGAAGGGTTATGGCTCCAACTAGCCCTAAGCCATCTGGAGACAGTGTTGACATTGTCTGCATCAGAGGGGCAATGCAGGAGTTTAGCCACTTGTGGCTGCCACTCAGCCATCTGGATGGGATGAAGTACACACATGTAGGGTACTGCCTTAGCCTCCCTCTCTCTACTCCTCTAGTGACCATCTTTCTGTTCTTGGTCTGTTCTGTGCCTGTATCCACCTAGTGGCTTTCCTACCTGAGTGGCTACAAGCTGCTGTCCAGCTTGGCCCTGGCTAGGCTTTTGAGCTGGGCCTCCAAAGGCACAGCAGACCAGACCACCCTGGTGGGTGCCGACACCTGATACCTGGCCACCTTTTGGGTTCCTGATAGCCTCTTCTGTAAGAACTGGTTTCCATCTGGACTGGTTGCATGTGCGCCGGAAGCCCAGAAGAGGGGCAGTCCTGGCTTAGTCGCTCCCAACACAAAGGTCTGACATACACAAGATTCAAACTGACTTTTGGACAACAGAGGAATTAAAAGTCAAACTCAGTGTGTTTGGAGGAGCACTGAAGGGCAGAGCTGCACTTTAGAGTCAACCATAGAACCTGGGGTGACTCTCAGGACACCTTTGGATGGGCTAGTGAAGGAAGGATTCACTTAAAATTATTAACGGTAAACAGGTAGGACTGAAAAGATGTAAGCCGAATGCTTCATCCCTGAATCCAGGGAGAAGACAAAACCCATAAAAGGCAGAGAAAAGGGGTGGGGGCGGGGGAGAGAAACACAGGAATTAATGAAACATCAAATAGTAGAGAATAGATCTGTCAATTAGGAACCATGAAATCGAGGTCTAGAACTTTGGGAATAACTCTTCCCTTCTTTGGACCTACAACACGGTCACCTCCCCACACCCTGAGAACCTGACAGAGGAAGAGGAGAGAGGCCAAGCATTAGAGACGGCAGGGTTTCAATGAGGAGATCTATCAATTTCCTACCCATGTTTAGAAATACAGACAGAATTGATTCTTTTTTTTTTTCCCCTCAGAAAACAAAACAAAACAAAAAAAACAAAACCCAAAGCCAGACCACCTCAAGAATGAGGTGAAGTAGTCTCAGCCCACACGGAACCCAACCTAAGACAGAGGGTTGGATCTCCACATTCCTGAGCTGTTCTTCGGAAGACTGAAAGAAAAGTGTTTTGAGTGTAATTGTACGAAGGCAGTAGCATGCTGAATACAAGACAGGAGGGTTTGCACTGGGCGGGCAGGGAGGATCAGAAGTTCAAGGTCATCCTTGATTACGTAGTGAATTTGGGGACAGCCTAGATTACAGGAGACTCCACTTCAAAACAAGACAAACCCGAAACTAAATGCCAGCAACAAGAAAATCTGAGTTTGAAACGTCCTATTCACAGCGATATGGAAAGCTTGTACTATCTCACAGTAATGTTAATAGATGCCTTGGCTCACTTGTGCCCCCAGTGCTACAGATGTGCTGGCCAGTCAGTATCCTAGAATGACCAGTTAGGACGAGGCCCCCTGGAGTGGGTGGGGGGTCTAAGCCAGCACCGCTGGTCACCTCACAAAAGGGGGAATCGGGGTACAGTCATCTAACGGGGGAGTGTCCTGTGAAGACAGAGGCAGGGATTGGACAACGTGACTCCAAGCCAAGGACAATAAAGATATGCAAACCCTAAGAAGCTGTCACAGGCCTGCAGACTCTCTCTCTCTCCCAGCCTTGAGAGCAATCAGCTCTGCCTATACCTTGACTCTGGAATCTGGTCTTCAGGATGGAGAGACAGTGGATTTCTGTGGTGTGAGCCATTGGCTTTGCTTTCTCAAAGCACCCTGGCAAACACCTACACTTAGGATGCTCAAACACCTTTATGGAAAGGTCTGAATTAATTAATGGCTCTAGGGGCTCCAACATGCTTGTCTTGTGATATGACAGATCCCCAAACTCCCCCTAAATCCAGATGCAGGAAGCATGTCTCTGTGAACTTAGTACTTTTACAAAATTTAAAATATGTGTGTGTGTGTGTGTGTGTGTGTGTGTGTGTGTGTACCACATGTGTGCCTGCTGCAGCAGAGGCCAGAGGGCATCAGATCCTCCCCGAACCGGAGTTACGGTGGTCATGTACCAGGCACTAAAAACTGAACTCTGGTCCTCTAGAAGAGACTTCGGTGCTCTTAACTCCTGAGCCACCTTTTCAGCCCCAATCCAACTCTTTTACAGAAAGATGGGGGAAGGAGTGGAGACAGGAGCATCTTCAGAAGTTCCCAGGCCAGGAGGCCAGGTATAGGCAGACAGCGGCCAACAGGAGACCTTGTCTCAAACAAGGTGGAGGAAGTGTTGTCTGAGATGTCCTCTAATGGCCACATGTGTGTCCACAGTTATGGCCACGTGTACACCTTCTTCTAATACACAGATAAAGGTAAAAAAAAAAGACTGGAGTGTGCGTGAGTGTGTGTGTGTGTGTGTGTGTGTGTGTGTGTGTGTGTGTGTACTGTCACACTGGGTGGGAAGGTCAAAATTGTTAGAACAGCACCATTCCCTAATTCAATATGTAAAGTCACTGCAGTAGGGGAATGGCCAACTTCACATATGTCTCTGCAGAGGGCTGCTACTCGGATGAAAACAGACGTATGTGAGTGTTTGCGGAGACGGGGAGGGAGATACACGGGGATGTCTGCTCAGTCTGGAATCGAAGTCTTTGGCTCAAGTCATGAGATGCCTGTGTGTGTCATGGCTTGGGAATGGAACAACGTAACACGGTCACTAATCTAAAGAAGCATGCCAGGCATACAGAGGCTGGCCTAAGCTGTCAGGTGGTTGGGTGGTCCCATATCCCTCTTAAGATGGGGGCTGCCTACACTTCAGAACGAAAACTCCCCTCAGGGATCAGGAAATTCTGTCAGGAACTCTACCGCAGGGCGTTGTCTTTTGGGGATGGGGATCTGGCTTCTGGCTACTTGAATCTGTCCTGGTCAGGCTTGGTGTGGGGACTCAGGTAAAGGGTTAATGCTGGGGTGATAGTCCCTTGTCTGGCTTGTTTTTTTTTAAACTTAAAATTGGCATGTGTATTTGTGTGTTTGTGTGTGTGTGTGTGTGTGTGTGTGTGTGTGTGTGTGTGTGTGTGAAGTTAGAGGACAACCTGTAGGCATAAGTCTTTGCTTTCGAGCATGTTTGAGACAGTCTCCTACTTGTCCTGATATATGCCAAGCGAGCTGTCCCGTGGGGTTCTGGGGTTCTTGTCTCCTGCTTCACATCTTGTCATGGGATCCCGGGGGTCACAGATGTGTTCTGCTTTGCTTAGGTTCTGGGGATCTGAATTCATGTCCTCACGCTTACTTACAAGTGCTTTACCCACGGAACTGTCTCTGTAGTCCGCTTGCCTGGCCTCTGGGCTCTGACATTTCCCACACGGCTTCTGCAGAAACCTTCATCTTGCTTAAAACCTCATCTTCGGGCCAGGACCGGCAGAGCCTTTGCTGCTCTTTAACGATCCAAACCTGGAGGTTTGGGGTCAGAATAGGCCTGGCTCTCCTCCCACTGTGGACCTGAAGCTAGGCAGCAGCCTGGGGCTCTAGTTCTGCCTCCGGCTCAGGAGTCAGGCTTTCGTTTCTCTCTCAGTCTATGACATCACTTTTATTTCCCATCCCGGGTTCTGTCTCTCAGAACATCAGGGCTGGTGTAGGCATCGTTCCTTAGACTGGCCACTTCTTTCCTTTGGCGGACTGCGAGCATAGAGTGCCAGGGCCTTCGAGTTGTCACACATTTTATATTTCAGTCTCCACCATGAGTCACTTCTGTCCTGGTGGGTTCTCTGACTGAAATACAAGGCGAACGAACACTCAGTCCCTTTGGTATGCGTCTCAAAGCAAAAGGAGCCGGGTGTGCTTGGTGCATACCTGTAAGCTCAGCACTGTCGAGGTCAAGGCAGGAGGATGGTGAGTCCCAGGCCAGCCTGGGCTCCATAACTAGATTCTGTCTCAGAACAACGTACAAATATCCAAATATCCAAAATATCCAAATATCCACAAATATCCAAAGCAAAGAAAGCTGTCTCTGCCGGCTTACACATTTGAAGCAGACAGAGATCTGAAAGGGTTCACACCGGAAAGCTCAGAGGAGCAACCACAGGCAAGAGAATCAGCTTAGGAAGGCGGGAACAGGGTGGTAAGAAGCAGCTCCTTTTTGACAACGTGCATGCTGGGATTGAACCCGGGGCTTTGCACATGCTAGGTACACGTTCTACCCCTGTGCTATACTCCCAACCCACGGGAGTTCCTTTTTATTCTCTGAACTTCAGCTTGATATTTTTCCTATGAGCAAGCATTACTTTCGTAGCTAAAAAAACTCAATTAAATCTGTAGATTTCCAAGCACTTGTTTCCCCAGTGGTTCTAGTTCCATAAACAGTGTTTGCTCAACAGCTACCAAGCTCAACACGCTGGACCGGGTGCCAGAGACACAGCGAGTGCTACATAGAATCAGACAAAGCTTGGCTTTCATGTTGCTTATACTGTATACACAGACAGTATTTCTGCTCATATTTTCAAGGGAGAAACCAGACTTACTGTCTCTGTTTTATTTTTATATGTCTCTAGCTATATGTGTGTGTACAAGTTTGTTCACTGTGGGTGTGTGTGTGTGTGTGTGTGTGTGTGTGTGTGTGTGTGTGTGAGGTCAGAGGACAAACTTAACTGTCATTCCTCAGACTCTGTCCGTCTTGTTTTTTATGGCCGGGTTTCTCATTGGCCTGGAGCTCCCTGGAGAGCTAGACTGGCTGGTCAGCGAGCCCCAGGGATCTGCCTATTTTCCTCTCCCCAGAGCTGGAACTATAAACCATCCAGGCCTCTTATATGTGGGTTCTGAGGGGTAGAATACAGGTCCTCGTGCTTGCAAGGCAAGTACTTTCCTAACTGAGCCTCCATCTTTTCAGTCTTCTCTTTCTCTCTCTCTCTCTCTTTCTCGCTCTCTCTCTCTCTCTCTCTCTCTGTGTCTCAAACTGTGTACAGAAAGATGTAAGGACTACTAGGCTATCTGATGTTTAATGACATCTTGGTAAGCAGTGTACAGGAGGAAGCCCATCATCTCATGGTGGGAAGGCATGGTAGCATTCTTGATGGTGAGGTGGCTGGTCCTCAGTGGCCTGAGATGGCTTGCTCACACCTCAGAGGACAACCCACTAGGAAGCAGAGAGACCTTGGGCCACAAACAGAGCAAGCAAAACCTTCTTTCTTCATTCCTAAGCTCTGTATCCACCAGGTAGGCCCTTTGTCTAAAATGTTCTAAAATCGGTAGTGACGAGGCACTCGAACACATGAACCGTGTGTGGGGCTGCTCCATTCAAACCGTAAAGTGTGGGTATCCTACGACGAAGCCATCTGCGTTTGTAGTGAAGCCAAAAGTTCTACTTAGACTCTAAGTCTTAGAGGTTAATGGAAATAGGGTGCAATTTTAGATCTATTCGAATTCAGAGACCCCTGGAAGTCTACCCATGGACTCCTCGGTTAACTTCCTAGAAAGTGTGTATGGCCAGGGTGGGGTGCAACAGGTGAGAGCGCTTATGGCGAGAGCACAAAGACCTCAGTTTGGATCTCCAGCACCCACATGAGAGCTGGGCACGTCTGTGCATACCTGTAATGCCAACTCTGTCAGGGTGGGAGCGGAGACAAGAGGGTCACTGGCTCTTACTGGCTGCCAACCCAGCCGAAAAATGGTGAGTTCCAGGCACAGCAAGAGACCCTGTCCGGAGGGACTGCGGCTTGGTGTAGCAGAACAGGACATCTGACGTCCCGTTCTGGTCTCCAGCGTGTACACAAAGAGCACTGCCCACAGCCGCCCTCACACAAATTAAGACAAGACAAAACAGCAGCACAGTGTTTCTGCCACCACTAGCGAATTAGATACAAGCATAGAACGATTAAGACAGGAAAATAACTATTGGGGTGGGTTTGAAAACTCTAAAATCAAGGTGAATTGAAGAGACACTGTCTAAGAAAAGTCACCCCCTCCATGGGCTGCTCAGAGCTACGTCTACAATTACCAATGTCCTCTAAGCCGGGAGCTTAGCTCAGAGGTCCAGTGCTTGCCAGGCATGTACCAGGTCCTGCCTTCCATCCCTAGCACTGAAAAGTAAAACAAACACCCAGCACCCAAAGTGCTGACAAAGACCCAGGCAGAATCTGCAGAGCTCCCTTTGAGAGTGAGAGAGAAGGTACCAGACTCTTCCAGCACCCGAGTAGTCTGTCCCCTTGCCCCCGCTCCCACTGCCTGCTTCTGGCTGTCAGCTGTGGCAACCATGCCCTTCTGTCAGAGAGATGCTTGATAAGCAGGCCTTTTGAACTCTCCATGGAGCGACCTTTCTTGAGAGAGTTTGGGTGGCATCACCACATTATCAGATTTTTCCTGGGTTTCTGTTTCTATTCTGCGGGGACAGAGGTCACACGTAGCCAGATGGGGCCACTGGAGCAAATCTGAGCTCAGGTAACACTCGAGGGAGGCTTCTGGGCTCAGGACAGAGACCTTACCCAGGAGCAAGGCCTGACTTTCTTGGCTGGGGGACATTTTTCCTCCTCTTGAACTGTCAAAACTAGTCCTTTCTCTCTCCTGATCCTCTCCTTGGGAACTGTAGGTGTGGCCCGAAAGGGAGGATCCCAATATCTCCAGGCCCTGTGGGAGGGGCCCCAGGATCATTATCTCAGGAGGCTGTCTGACCTGGGGCAGTGCACACAGCTACCAAAAGCTGTCATTGTCTTAAGGATCCCAACCCAAATTGAGGGGGTATGGACGGTTGAGGTCTGGCTGCTTTAAAAGGTGGTGACAGTCTCTTAAGCTTCAGGGCTAGTGCTGACACAAGATTCTCTCTCCTGACAGCTCCAGTTTAGGGTTTTGTGGGATACGGTGTGGCATAATCTATGTTGTGTGTGCCAGTGTAATCTGTATTCATATAAATATAGTGTGTGTGTGTGTGTGTGTGTGTGGTGTATGTGTAGTATGTGAGTGTTGTGTATGTTTGCATAGAGTATGTCCGTGGAGTGTGTGTTGTGTGTGTAGTATATGTTTTGTGTACACCGGTGTAGTGTGCATACTGTGCGTTGTGGTTTGTGTGGTGCAGAATCTGGTGGTCACTGCCACAGAGCTCACTGTGCCCCTCAGCTCTGGGTCAGGGCAACAGGCCTGCAGTTTGTTTACAGGGTGTGCACTAATAAAGTCAAAGAGCAGGGAGAAGCAAAGCAGACTGTGGAGTTTTCAGAAACTCAATCCCACGGCGAGTGGGCTATTAGATTCAGGAAACGTCAGCGCCTGCTTCCCGTGATCCGGGGAGAGTCCAGGGTGGCCCTGGCAGCTGGAGTCTGTTTACCCTGTGAGAAGGGTGTGCAGTTGCAGTTTGGTCCTACAGCATGGTGGCGGTGACACCCCTATAGGTCAGGGGCCTCGTGGTGGGTGTCAGCCAGCTTTTGCCCTCAGTTAGCTTTTCGATCAACATGGAACATTTGTGTTTTGCAGCACCACCACCCCCTCCCCCAAAAGCTGCCCTGGCAGGGGAAGCTGGGAGAGCCTGTAGGCCGCGCTCAGCAGCTGCTCAGGGCTGTGCGTCTCTTCGGTGGAATCAGTAACTTAGCTGGTTGATAAGTGACAGAAACGGCCATGCCCC
Source organism: Cricetomys ansorgei (assembly GCA_026225945.1). Classification (NCBI taxonomy): domain Eukaryota; kingdom Metazoa; phylum Chordata; class Mammalia; order Rodentia; family Nesomyidae; genus Cricetomys; species Cricetomys ansorgei. Next base: position 15,710,346 of record JAMJFZ010001089.1, read on the forward strand.
TTGGGCTCCTTCAAGCAGCTGAAGTGTTTGGTGGCTGCGAATTCTTAGTCTGAGGTTTCAGCTTGGGGCTTTGAACGCTTGGGTCCCTGGACCTTCACACATGGTATTTGAAGATTCTCTCTCTCACTCTCTCTCTCTTTATTTTTTTTGAGGATATTTTTTCAGCGGGCTGGGGTGGGGGTGGGGGAATGAGCGCTTCTCAAAGATGTCTCCATGTCAAGGCTCTCGGTGGATTCTCACTCCAGGTGACGAACACCCACAGCTGCCAGAGCTCTGACTTCTTCATTCATACCTGTCTGATACCCGCTGACCTCTTCCCCGTGACATCGCACTGGCTGCCTGTCAGCTCAGCTCAACGCGCTTCGCAGCCCCCCACCCCCACCCCCAGAAGGATGTTGTCACCTCCTTCCCTCTTCTTTTTCTCTGTCATGCCTTCCACGGTCACCTCTTTTCTGTGTCTCTCTGCAAGTCCCTTCAGGGCCATCTCTGTCTGGAATGACCTCAGTTCCTGCCGGTCCATCAGACACTGCCCCAAGCTTTGTGACTAATGGCGGCCGTGCAGGACCACCATGGCACACCCCCCTAGGAGCCCCCAGAGTAGAGTCCTTTTCTCTTCCAGGCCCGTGCTGTCAGTCAGCTACTGGTTCCTGGCCTAGGGGATCGGTCAAAGGTGCTGACCTGAGCTCAGCAGGGCCTGGTCTCTCCGCTTTCTCTGGAATTCCGTGTTCGGCCTGCCTCAGCCTCTCAGCCTTCTCTTCCTCCACAGAATGCTCTGAGCAGCTGTGAGGAACTCCCAGGTTTTTTTGAGGAAACCGACTGTGAAGTCTGAGAACTTTGTCTCTGAGAGTGTTGGGCTTCAAGGTCCTCTCAGAGGTGAGGAAGAATCAGGAAGCCATGCTGGTATTGGCTTTTTGGCTGAAGAGGAAGAGCTCCTGGACTGTAATGTCTCCCAGGCCTTTCTTTACCACCCCCGACACCCCCCCTCCCCGTGCTCAGGGAAAGCTGATGAGGAAGAGCTAGATTCTTTGTCTTCAGCTTGTGTAAACTCATTTTTAAGGTTAGCTTACTCAGCCACGCTCTTTCTGCAGCTCCAGCTCCAGCTCCAGCGTGTGCGGGTGGAGGAGGGGGGGCGGGGTGGATGGGGTTGAGGAGGTGCAGGGGGGTGGGGGCAGCGGCACAGGAAACAGGTAAGCGTGCAGACAAGGCCTGCAGGGTCTGCACAGAATTATGAAGCATGCCTCTTCTGGCGTGACTCAGAGGTCTGGGGGCCAGCCCGCCCGAACAATTGGAGCCATACAAACCCCACGCTGGTCCTGGAAGCTTGTAAACTTGTAAAAGTTTCTTTTCCTCTTCAGTCTTTTGGGACAGTGGGTGAGGTTTTCTAGGCTCCCAGCCCTGTGTCTCTGGGGCACCGTGTCAGTCCTTGCTGTGCAGACAGGAAGCCCACGTCCTCTCTGCATGCTTCCTGTAGGTACCAGGTACAGGGTAAGGAGGCCTTCAGGGTCTGGCTATTCTGCTTCCATTCACCAACAGCTTGGCTTGTTCATGGACTGATTGGCCCCACAGCGGGCCAAATGACCCTCTCTACCAGACACAGCCCTTCTGTGTCGAAAGAGTGGGTCCCGTGACTATTATTTGGACCTACTCAGGTGGTTTAGGTAGAAGTCAGACTCACGAACATTCTCCTTTCTTGGTGAATCATTTCATGGGAATTTGTTTTCCAGATCATTCTACTGTCCTTGGGGTATTTGGAACAAAGAGGATGATTTAGTGTTTTCAAAGGCTGTTTTCTCCTTCCCTGGCCATAGGCCAGGTTCTGTCTACCTTCACTGACGCTGGCACCACTCAGGGAGTGTGGGTGCTGGGAGGTGGTCCCTACTGGGGCTTCATGGGGGACACTGAGGTAGAGATGGTTGGAGATAGACTTGGGGGAGGATACAGGTTACAGTGGGATCCTTGTCAGTGTCCCTCTGAGGGCCTGGTTCTGAGGGCCTGATCCTGGTGCTCTGTGCAGTCACAGGGTGACACCTCTGAACTTGGGATGTATCTGGGTTTGAAGGTCACGGGCAAGTCCAGTGTCCCTCTCCTGCCTCTTCTTGGGAAGTTGTTTACTTGCTTGTCATGCTAAGGATGATGCTAGACCTCGCAAATTCTCAGCAAACACTCTCCCAGAGGTGGAGCCCAAACCCTGTTCCCAGTTTACGAAATGAAGAGGGATGTCCAGTAGTTTCAATGTTCATCAAGAGCCAGTCCTCTTCCTTCCAGAGGCGGGGACATACTGGGAACCTGGGGTATAGATGCCTCTGTTTAGCAGCACCACAGATGACATCAGGGGCTTCACAGACATGTCTGGAGGGAAGACGTAGCTTATTTATACCAATTTCAGCATTTTAATTCTTCTGTATTTTTGTTTTCTGATCCACACTGCAGGAACTGCTTCCAGGCTCCCTCAGGCCCCTGATGGAGTTCAGCTTCTCATGCTGGGGGGGTAGAGACCCCATGATTTTCTGGTTACTGCAGCAGGCTGCTCTTGGCTCCAGCTGTGGATGCTCTCCGCTCCTTGCCCCCCACCCCGCATGGCCTTCCTACCTCATGGCAGCTCTTTCTGCAAGGACTGTATGAAGGGGTCTTGTCTTTCTCCCGAAGCTGTTCATTTATGTCATCATGTTCTTTCTGGATAAGCCAGTCAACTGATTCGGAACAACTAAGCTGTGGTTATAGCTTTGGGGCGAGCACTTTGCCTAACACGTGTGAGTCCCTGATTCAACACCCCTACCCAACACCACAAAAATAATAAAAATAAATAAAGGGCAATTGAGAGCGTGGCCCCATCTCCTATCTGCTAGAAGCAAGTCCCAGGTCGGTGGCCCTTAGGAGAAGAGGCCACACGGTATGGATCCCAGGAGGTGAGACTTGTCCAGGATCCTCTGCCTTGTCTACCACCCATTCCCCTGAAGTCCCAGGCTAAGTTGTTCTCAAGAGAAGTGTATTCGAGGTTGAGGTGGCCTTGAGGCTGGCATAGGGCCAGGTGTCTACTTCCAGCTGCTCATGGTCACTGATTCCATCACAGTTGGAGGCTCTGGGAGCTGGCTGTAGGCTACTGCCTGCCTTCTAGGGCCCTGTTAGGGCTGCCCTTCTCCTGTCCTGTGGAGCTGGCTGACCTGTGGAGATTTTGGGCCCTCACACACTTCAGATGCTATGCCCTTCTTGTCTAGACTCTACCCCTCCCCCCACAGCTCCACTGTTGGCCAAGCTCTGGACTGGCTCTCGTTCCCTTCATCTTCCACTGCTCCCAGCTGCTCTGCTTTGGAGAGATTCCTGCTGGACGCACAGCGACAGAGCACTGTGGCCAGAGGTCAGAGGTCAGGGTCCTGCATCCGTATCCAACTGCCACTGCTCCTTGCCTGTTCTGGGGCCTTTCATCCACTTTCCTGCTGCCCGACACCGGGAAGCATGTTTTCGACATTCCATTTCACATGTGGAGAAACTGAGGCCTGTGGAGGATCATGGAGGGGTTGGGCAGCCAAGCAAGAGTTTGATGCCCATGGACTGGGTTCAGAACCCCTCTTAGGGTCACTGGGCATGGTACCCCTTCCCCCAAAGCACAAAAGACTCTGAGAGGAGTTGCCCCCAGGTGTCTATCTGCAACCCAACCCTTCTGGACCTCCAGGTCCTCACTCGGCTTCAGCGACAAGGCTGAGGAGCCAGCTGCTGGCAAAGCTTTCCTCTGGCCTAGCTCCTGACCTCTGCAGACTGACATCCTCTCTCCCGTTTTCCCTAGCAGTCTGGGTAAACTGACTTTCTGGACCAATCTCCATCTTAGCTGCAAGTAGTTTTCTTGCTGTCTCCTAGACAGCCTCAAGCTCCTTATAGGCCGCTGGAGGTTTATAGCTCACCCATCATAGGCATGTCATGGATGTTTGTTGAATGACTAAATGAAGGAAAAAAACCATATTCGTGAGATGGAAGGAGTTGGCTCCTTGTTCCTCTTACTTTCCCCCCAGAAGAGGACAGTCTTCACTAATGTCTGATGGTGAGAGACACAGGAGCCCGCGCTCTTCCTGAATCTGTTTTCCTTCTCTCTGTCTCTCTTTCTGAGTGCTGTATGTGTATGTACATGTTCGTGTGTGTATACACGCACGTGTATAGGTGCATATGCATGTGTGCGTGTGCGTGTTGAGGCCAGAGGTCAACGTAAAATTGCTTTCCATCTCATTATTTTGATCCAAGGTTTCTCACCGAGCCTGCAGCTCCTTGATTCAGCCAGATGTCCTGGTCAGTGAGCCCCAGGGCTCTCTGCTTGTCTCTTCCTCCACGGTGCTAGAATTATAAGTGTGTGTCTTTGCACCCAGCTGTTACATGGGTGGTGCTCTGATGTTTGCACACCAAGCACCTCTTCTCCTGATCTGGGTCTTCGTGAATCTTTACGGTGCAGTCACAGATATGGGAGGTGGTTTGAATTAGTCACCATGGGGATGTGTGGCCCCTGCATCTCTGGCCACAGCTCACTTACTACTTGTTTCTCTGTTTTCTGAGACAGCTTCATGTAGCTCAGGCTAGCCTCCAACTCACTATGTGCAGAGAACGATCTTCCTGCCTCTAACCCTGTGTGCTGAGATTACACGCGGGTACCACCACATCCACTTTATCTGGTGCTCGGGGTTGAATCTGGGCATCTTGCCTGTTGGGAAAGCACCTCACCCACTGGCCTCCATCCCTGACCTCCCTCAGTTTACTTAGTTATGAGCAAGGAGTTCAGGCTGGCTGCGTGCACTGCGTCAGAAGCCCTGGCAAGGGCTGCTGTGCAGCGGTTCCATACGCAAACTTCCAGCTGTCCCAGGCTGCTTGTCCCAGGCCGCTTGTCCCAGGCTAGGCTCTCAGAGGCAGATGCTCATGACCAGAAGGCTCCAGGGTGGGTGGAGAAGCCAGGGAACTGAAGAGAACCCTGGACTACTCAGAGATCCTAAGCTTTTGCACTCAGGCACCGGATTGGTTGGCAGAAGACGCAGGTTTATGGAGCGAGTGACAGAGAATAGCGAAGCCTTAAAGTAAACCAAACAGCTGGGTTCTAGCTAAGTCTTCAGGATGGGGGCAGGGCGGATCACTGACATATCCCAGGTTTTCTTTACCCACAGTCATTCATTTATTTATAATCAAGGACAGCTAATCCCGCACTTATGCAACTGTTCCATCCCAAAAGGTCTTTCTCAACTTGAACTTTACAGGAGGAAAGGAAAAAAAAAAAAAAAAAGAGAACAACACTTCCCTCTGTATTCTTCTCAATGTTGCTTTGGATTTAAAGGGACAGGCCACTAATGTATGTACATTATGCATGTGCATTCACTTAGCATATGTCTGCAAGTGGGTGCGGGGCCAAACTGAGAACATGGAATGGGAGGGAGGAGAGGCTGGCCATGTTCAGACTTTAATCTGCTCATGTTGCCTTCTGTGTCCGTATCCACACACACACACACACACATACACGCATATGTGGTCTGGGTGTGCACACAAGTATCTGTGTGTGCACGTGGAGGTCAGAGGATAATCCCCAACATCATTCTTCATGGGCCATCCATCGTTTTTGAGCTCTCCACTGGGACCTGGCATTTGCCGATTAGGTTAGGCTGATTGGCCAGCACCCAGGGCTCGGATTGTCTCCACCTCCCTAGAGCAGACGTTACAAGCACCTGCTGCCACACGCAACCTTTTCACTTGAGTGGTGTGTCAAATTCTGGTCCTTATTCCCATGAACATGAACACTTTACTGACAGCAGCTCCCCAGCTCTGTGTCCCTTACTGTTGGGTAGGGTCTGCTTTTTTCAGGCAGGCCTCCTCCAGCCATGTCCCACATAGGGTGGTGTGACTATGGGTTTGTGAGCAGAGAGGGTAGGCCTGGGGTCACCTCTCCTGGTGATCTCTGTGGACCTCTGCACGGTCTCATCCTTGGCCTCAGTCCCGAGATGGTTCTGTGAGTCAGAAGGTGCTTCTCCCCTTACCCCTGAGACTTTGCTCTGTGCTGAGCTGTTGTTGCCTGTCCAGGCTACTGTCTCGGTTTCTCCTCCATGTCCCAGAGGTTGGTGGGTATGGACTCTGCCAGTCTGCTTTCTTTTGTGGGTTCAGCCCTTTGGGAGCCCCAGCAAGACTCAGGCTGTGGGGAGTGTGACGTCTGGTCTGATGCGTGGCTATGACTCTACTGTCAGCTGTTGGGTACCCTCTCCAGAAGTCTCATCTGGGGTCTAAGTAAGGAAGCCTTCCATGCTTTAAGCTGGGGCAGCGCGTGGGGAGTGGCCCATTTTCCCATCTTCTGTGATTTCCCTGTAGCCCGTCTGCTTTTTGCAGCATTCCCCAGTGGACATACAGCGGCTGGGTCCTCACATGTGCCTCGAGGACCAATGTGTGCAGGTCTTCCTATAAATCGAAACAAGCGCAGACCTACCTGGATGAAAACCAAATACCAACCGCAGTGGTCAGTCAGAACTCTGTTCCTGCTTCCAGTTCTCACCACCAGCTGGGCCTGTCTCCTCCACACTTAGGATCCCAGTCACTCCACTTCTTGCCATTCTAAAGGGCGTGCTTCCCCTCTCTACCTCTGAGCCCTTCCTCATACTTGCCGTTCTCTTCCGTAGGATCCCCACCCCTGCCTTGTTGGTTCGGGAGTCTGCTCAGGACAGCTGATGGTCTTCTGCCATCTGCTCTGTTTATGCCCCTCTGCACCTCCCAACAGCCCCTCACTGAGGCCAATGCATGTGTGTGTGTGCGTGTGGTGTACATGCACATGCGTGCATGTCTATGCAGGTGCGCATGTGTGTGGAGGCCCAAGGAGAAAATGCCACCATTTTAAAAACTTTTTTTAGAGACAAGGTCTCTCACTGGTTCAGAATTTGCCAAGCAGACTACACTGGCTAGCCAGAGAAACCCAACCCCAGGAGTCCCTACCTGTCTCTGTCTCCCCAACACTGGGATGACAGTGCACGACGTCATACCTGGCTGTTTTATAAAACAAGTTTCGGGGATCGCACACAGAGTCCTCAAGCACTTAATCACCTGAGCTCCTCCCCCTCCCCGCCCCAGCTTCTATTTTTAAAAAGTGTTGTTAGAACATTTCTTGTTGCAGAAATTCATTTTTAGTCATATATAAAATACTTGTTTTATGCACTGCTGGGTGAGGGGCTGTCTAGGTGGTTCCCCGTATTGTTTGAGGGTGTTGGGGATTTCTGTCGGGGATGTTTGATTGCTTATGATCCGCACCTGCGGAGTTCTGAAGGAATAAAAACACCTGAGCTCAGCGGCTCGCGGTTCCACTATCCAGGTTGGTGCTGGCCACGATGGTGGTTCCCTCTGCTGAGGCCTGGCAGGGTTTGCAGTTATGAAATACTCCTCCTTGTCTTCCTTGCTGAGCCGACCCACAGCGGCACACAGGTACAAATGGCCCATCAGCGTGGGGCGGGACATCACACCAGCTAATCCAATGTGGAGACAAGGAAGAAGAGAAAGACACTGCAGACCTCAGAGTCCCACAAAGTATGCTCAGAGAAGCTACCGGAGGGTAGCGGTTAAGGTATTAATTGGAGGCTCCTGGAGGAAAAGGAAAGAGAGAAAGGGAAATAGACCTCTATGAAGAGAAAAATGTGAAAATTAAGTGAGAAAGAGGGCTCAAAGGTGAGAGCCACAGAGAAGCACCTCCTTGTCTCCTTGCTGAGCGACACCTTGGGAGTATGGCTACGTCGGCTCACTTCCCTCTTCCCCCTTAAACGCCTGTGTGTGCAGAATGCGTGCGTGTGCAGCTCTGGGTGGGAGGCAGTAGCAAAGAGAAGCCAGTGCCCAAGTGCGTCTAATGAAGGGCAGGGCAAGGTGAGAGCAGATGAGGGACCCAAAGAAGCCATGGGAGTCTGGCCGAATGCCTCCACCGGGTGGGGGGGGGGGGCGCGCAAGTCTGCTTGGTCCACTTACAGCGCACTGGCTGCTCAATTTCCCCCTGTCTCCACCATCTCCAAAGTGGCCTCACATCCTTTCCTCTTCTCAGAGCCCCGTGGGAGGTTCCCATGACTCAGGCTGAGCGAGGTGTAGAGGAAAGAGGGCGGGCTTCCTGCTGACCTCCACCTTCCAGCAGTGCCTGCCCGCAGCTGTATATCAGCGGGCCAGCGATGAGTCACCTGTGGCTTCCCTCTCCAGCTCTCAAAGATGGTTATCCCCTGCGTCGTTGTGTGGGCCGGCCCTGTTCCCTCCAATACGGTGAGATAGACTGTAACACAAAGTCTAAGATCTGGGGTTCTAGTGGCGATGAGGGCTTCCTTTTCTTGGAAGAGCTGTGCATGGCTCATGTCCTTGCTCCCCTGACCTCTGATGGCTTCAGGGGTCCAGGGAAGGTGACTGGGACACAGACACAAGCCTTGGAGAAGGGGCTTTGCAAGCTGGGAGTTGAGAGGGAGATGCGAGCTGGGTTTTGTGGAGAGAAGGGTGGGAAACTGGGACTTATAAATTCCTTCCTTCCTTTCCTTCCTTCCTTCCTTCCTTCCTTCCTTCCTTCCTTCCTTCCTTCCTTCCTTCCTTCCTTCCTTCCTTTCTTTTTATTTCCCCGAGACAGGGTTTCTGTGTTGTAACTCTGGCTGTCTTGGTAGACCAGGATGCCAGGCTGGCCTCGAACTCACAGAGATCCTCCTGCCTCTGTCTCCCAAGTGCTGGAATTAAAGGCATGTGCCACCACCTCGAAGCTGTGAATTACCTTATGTGTTGGCAGAAGCCACCAAGGGTCCTTACTTATGGGTCACTGCCTGTCCCTTCCCACAAAGCTGGACTGGGGTTGTTTGCTGCTGTAGGGAGCAGTTGAGCTACTATCAGTCTAGAAACAGGGCTTGTGATTGTTCTGGCCAAAAATGCTTGGAGGAAAAAACTCATCTAAAACAAAACAAAACAAACCAAACCTGAGTCCTGGCAACATTTTTAAAAAATGAAGGCTGGAGCAGAGGAGACAGCTCAGGTGGTTGCATGATTCAGGACTCTGTATGTGATCCCCAGAACTCTTTTATGAAAAAAACCAGACAGACAAGCAAACAAACAAGCAAAAACAGGTGTGACAATGTGCACTGTAATGTTGGGGAAGTTTATTTTTAGATACGTTTGAAGTTGTTTTATGCACTGTGAGGTGAGGGGCTATCCCAAGTCTAGGGCGTTCTGTATTGTCTGCAGGGGTTGGATTTCTGTGGGGGATGTTTAATTGCTTATGATCTGCACCTGCGGAGTTCTGAGGGAATAAAAACACCTGAGCTCAGATGCTCGGGGTTCCACTATGGAGTCTGGCACTAGCCAGTATGATGGTTCCCTCTGCTGAGGTCTGACAGAGTTTACTCCTATGAAATGCCTCCCTGTCTTCTTGGGAGAGCCACCACAGCAACATACTGCTACATGGTAATCCCAGCGCTGGGGAGACAGAGATAGGCAGAGGCTCCCTGGGTTTCTCTGGGTGGCCAGCCTGGCCTATTTGGTTAATTCTGAGCCAGCGAAAGATCCTATTTTCAAGAAAAGATGGTGGCTCTCGAGGAAGGACACCAGAGGGTTCCCTCAGGCCTCCATACACATGTGCACCTGCACAAACTTGCACTCTCCCTCTCTCGCACACAAACAGTTAAAAACGTGAAGCCTGCTCAGAGCTGGAGCCTGTCCGCTCCTGTCAACAACAGCATCCACTTCAGTAGCCCAAAGGTAGACTGAGAGTCTAGCAGCCAAAGAAAGGATAAAAACTCCCTGCATGCCTGTGTGTGTCAACGTGTTTCCTCTTCTGATACTTTGCAGTGTGAGGCCTCACCTACCCTGTAGAGACAGCTAGCTACTTCCTTGGAAAGGGGGTCTTGTCAATCAACGCATTCTCCACCCCCTTTCCGACCACCGTTCCCCCCCCCCCATCTCCTGTCTCAGGCTTCCCCATATTAAACCACTGAACAGCTGCTCTCCTCACGTAGGACCAGGAAGCAAACAGGGACATTTCTGCCCCAGAGCCTGCCCACCCTGTCCAACCGGTTCTTTCTCAAGGAGGCCACAACCAAGAATCTTGCTGCTGTTTGCCTCTCCTGTTTCCTGACCTTCCCTGAGGTTTCCTGTGTGGCTCTGCAAGGCATGGTCTCCTGCCACTGGGGACCAGTGAGGATTCACTTTTCCCTCCACAATCATCCTGTCCTTGTCCATAGGCTTTACTGTATGGGGGAGAGAGGTTGGTGAGCGAATCCTGGATACTTTAGAAACACACACTGGAATAGTACTCACCCACACAAAAAAGATACGGCATTTTGGCATACAGCCAACTGGGAAGAAAGTTGAAAATACAGGCGAGACACAGATGGACCGAGGAAACAGGACAGATACCGTGCAAGAACGTGTGTGTGTGTGTGTGTGTGTGTGTGTGTGTGTGCTACCTATCAATATGAAGGGAGGACCTAACTACCCATATACAAGTGAGTTGAAGGAGCCTCCTGAGGTCATTAGGCCAAGGGCAAAGCCAGTCTCAAAGGTGACACAGTTCAAAGTACAGCTAGCTGTCCTTACACCCACAAATGCATCAGGGATGGAAAACACACGGAGAGTTCGTCACTTGTCAAACACTGTAGATTTTACCTCACCCTCTCAATACGCTCAGGACACTTCCATCAGCCCCAGTTTGCAGAGCTACAGCAAACCTATAAATAAAGTCCAAATACCTCGCACAACTTGGTGACCGTGGGATGCTGTGGGGTATCTTACCTGTTCTTTTCCCTGGTGACAATGGAGCAGTTTGGAAGCTACAGTCTACACACACTACCCTACATATCACCCCTAAATCACACTGCATATGGCCAATAAGGGGAAAGACCCAGATGCAGAGTATGAAGTAACAGTTCCCGCTGAACTGCACTGCAGTGAGCAAGTGGGGAAATCGTAATACTGAGCCTTCGTTAGTCACCAGTAGACATTCTCAGAAGGGTAAATGGAAGTGGGAAGCGTGAGTATGTGAATGCAAAGGTTTAGTGGCAGGGAGCTATTGGGGGGTTGGGCATGAAACTCATGAGCTAACCGTGGTGGGGATCACACCATTCTACACAGATTTCACAACCCGAAAAGCTAGAGTTGTTGCTTTTACTGCATGTTAATAGTGGGGAAAAAATAGCATAAAATAGCTGCAATTTGACCACACTGTCTTTCAAAAAGCTCCCCTCTCCTTAAAAAAGTACAAAAAAGGGAATTCCATCTGGTTCCATTCCATGAAGTTTTTAGAGTAGTTAAATTCATAGTCAGAAAGTAGAGGAGTGTTTGGCAGAGAGGGTGGGCGGGAGCCAGTGTTTAGTGGGGGCGGGGCTTCAGTTTGGGAAACAGAATTTTAGAGGTAGATGAGGGTGAAGGCTGCAGGTACCCTCAGAGCTATTGACCTGCGTATTTAGAAACGGGGTGGGAAGGCGGGGTGGGGTGGAGCCACACAGCTGCATCGGTAAATTGCTTGATTCACACACATCACAGTCTGAGTCCAGACCCCAGCATGCACACAAAACACTGGGTCCAGCGGTGCACATCTGCCGTCCCAGCACTGGGAGACAGAGCTAGGAGAGTCCCGGACTTTACTGGTCGGCCAATTTGGTTGAATCGGTGAACTCCAGGTTCATTGGGTGTAGAGGGAAGTTTTGCCAGGGAAAAGCCCCTCCCCCATGTGGTTGTATGCCCCTTGGACTTCTGGGAATGAGAGAGCAGAAAAAGGGGGTGGAGACAGTTGGAAACAGCTGGTTCAGGAGAGACTGAGAGAAACAGCTGGTTCAGGAGAAACTGAGAGGAAGAGTTGGTTTAGAGAAATTGAAGATAAGAGATTTAAGAAAAGACAGGAGATAAGAGATATTAGTTAGACATATGAGAGAGATTGGGTGTTAAGAATCAGAGGACAGTTAGTTAAGAGAAGACAGTTCCTTAGTAACTGCTGTGCTGGGAGAAGCTAAACCAGAGTGGGAGTTAATTCAGAGCTAGTTCAGTTTCCCAGACATGGGAAGATTCTTTCAGCCAAGAGAAAATGGCTGTAAAGATTTCTCATTCCTTTCTATTTTTTCTTTTCCCCTTAACCCTATGAACTAATTGAAGTTTAAAGGTTACAATTTAGATATCTAGTAGCTGGGAACAGAGGGGCGGAGTCAAGTAGTCAGGGAGAGAGAGAAAAAAAAAACTGTTACATTTTAGAGACATTTTTGATATGTTCTGAGCCCAGATCCAAACCGCAAACAGCCAAGGAACCCACATACTCCTGTTCTTAAAAAATACCTTTACATTTGAAGGGCATCTACAAAACCCACAAGCTACTAAACCAAATATTTAATAGTTACATAAGTCCCCCCCAACTTTATTTACATTTACAATTGGGAGATACAGTATGTCTCCAAAAATACCGAGGGATATATCCAACATTGACTTCTGGTGCTACATGCATATGTACACACATGCACCCACATGAACAGGCACATACATTCAGACATACACAAAAACATAAAGTAACTAGCCACCAGCTCACTGTGTAGGAGGCCCCGAGGGCAGGGCGCAGTACAAAGCCCACACCCGGCAGGTGCCTGGACTAAGGTGTCCTGAATGGGACACCCTGTTCTCGGGTAGGTGTGAGCACAGGTCGCCCAGGTCTGCCTGCATGGTTCCCTGCAGTCCTGAGCTGCAGGAACATGGCCAGGCAGTATTGCTGGAAGACTTCCTCCTGATCAAACACACAAACACAGCTTCTTGCAATCAGCCCTGAAAGGGTGCTGGTCCCTTGAGAACTGTGTTGGGTCCCCGAGGAACAGTTTCTCAGCTGTCTCAGGCCCTGAGAACCCGGGCCCTGCTCCTTTGGTTATTCTGTTCTTTCTACAATCACGTTTGTGCCAATCTGGAGGTGGGTCAGTCTGTGTTGGTCTACCCTGCTGCTTCTTGAGTTTCTTCTGTGACTATCTTTGCATTCATCTGGAAGCATCACTACCTTAACTGTCTCGCCTGGGTGTACCACTCACACAGGGAGGTCCCAGGCAGACAGGGCTCTGGGGTGGAGAAAGTTCAGGTGGCGGGTGACTAGCCGACACTTTGATGCAGAGCAGGACAAACTTCACTTTTTTTTTTTTTTTATACTTAGGCTCCTGACAGGATCTGAATGAAACTATAACCCAATCCCCATGCGGGGCTCCCGGAGCTCCATGTAATAAGCTGGTAGCCCAGCACAGGCCTAGCACAGGCCCCAGGGAAGCTGCAGAAACAGGTCGGCTTCCTTTCAGGGTGGTGGGAGTCTTCTCCCCTCCCTGGTCTTGCAGGTTTTATTTGAAAGGCCTGGCTTCCAGCTTTCAACTCCTTCCTCAGCTCTCTGATAAAACACAAACTGAGAATCAGCTCTTGTAGTTTCATCCGCAGCTAAGACAGGCCCTGCCCACAGAGGCAGGCCTTCAAAGCGCACGAGCTCAGGTGTGTGGCCTGAGACCAGGGAAAAAGACTATGTAGGCCCCAGCAGTGGCTCTAGCTTTCCCCAAGCCCTGTTTCTTTCAGCTACAGCCCCTGCCCCAGGCCTGTGGCCACTGCCTGCCTGTGCCAGGCCTTCTGACAGACCCATCCTGAACCCCAGCAAACCCTGAATGCAGTCTGATACCTGCAGACAACATCTTAATTGCCCTGCAAGACAGTTTGGCTGGAGAGCCCCTTCTGTGGGCAGGCACGGTTTGAACTTCAAAGGGTTTTGTAATGTTTACAGCAACGCTAGGAGCGACAGGATAATTTTGGTGTCGTTGGAGAGGAGGCTTGGCGGGGCTCCTAACTCTGCTCTGGTCTACAAGCCCCAGGGGCACCCTGGTCTGTGAGACTCACCCTGTGCAGCCCTTTTTCCCAACCTGGGAAGGCCGCCAACTCAGCTTCAATGGTGCCTGACTCCAGTTCTACCACAAGGCTGGGCCAGGGCGTGGGCTGGAGACCCAGCTGAGTTCACTGCTCCCTGGAGACCTTAGGGGAGGTAAGCCACTTGCCCATACGTCTGGAGAGGCATACATTGATTCCCGGGCTCACCCAAGTGAGAAAACCTGTTCGTGCTTTTAAATGCCCCCCTCCCCCACACCAAAAGCAGCTGCTTTAGATGTCAGAAGGTAACTCACAAGCTAGGAGTGGGGAATTCAGGTATCAGAGACCCGGCTGGGTTTAGAGCAAGGCCTGTATATGGCATCGACATTCTCAGATCCAGTTTCCCTACCTCAGCAGGGAGGCTAGCAGTTAGTGGATTACTGACCCTCTCTGGGAGGAGACATGCCCATGACATGCCTGTCCCTGACCCTTGCGGGACCAGGGAGCTCCGAGCGCCCTCTGCCTAGCTGGCTTGCAGCTCCTGCGAACAAAGGTTTCTGACAGGAGTGTATGGAATGCAGGGAGGACTGGGCGGAGCTACTGCAGACTCAGGGAGCCCCGGGGAGCAGCTGCCACAAAGTGGAGTAGGGCTGGACCTTCCTCAACTATGGTAGGAATGTCACTGTGTGCTCTTTGGGGTAGGAAGACTGAAACAGCCATTTTTAGCCACCGTGTGGCCCAGCCCTTCCTCTGCCAATGGGATGGGCTTGGGTGGCTCCAGGCCACGGCTCTGGAATGTGCCAGGTCACACTGTACTTCATGCTGATCACAGGGGACAAAGTATCAAGAAGCCAGTGGCTGGAGAGAGAGCAAGCATCCAAGGGACCGGCCCCACCCCGCCAATGCTCTTATCGGTGTACTCCCGGACTCCCGTGTGGGCCGGTGTGCAAGGCCAGGTCTTAAAAGTTTCACAAGGAGTGCTTGCTGTACCCCTGGTCATCTGGCCAGCAGCCAGCCTCCTCAAGTTCACTTAGAACTAAAGCAGGTTCTAGAGGCAAGTTGGCTGAGATGTGACCCGGTTTCACCTCCAGCGCTAATGTGATTTTATTGTCTTCCTGATGGTTGAGAAGGGGATTATGGAGGCAGTGGGTCTCTGTAATTGGCAGGCCTTCTGCAGTAAGAGCCACTGGCTGCCTTAGGCCTTAGCAGAGAACTGAGAGAAGGTGACAGCATGGCCCGCTCCTGCTGCTGCAGGGGACAGAGGACAGACGGAGAATTTGCTCAGAGCCTGCACTGGCTTCCCGTCTCCTCCTTTTCTTTCCTACCTGGATCACAGTAGCTTTCTAGGTCACCTACACAATTCCCTCCCTTGCAGCTGGTCCTACGAGGAGGAGGAGGGGGAGGGGGAGGGGAGGGGGACAGGGAGGGGGAAGGAGGAGGAGGAGGAGGAGGAGGAGGAGGGGGAGAGCTCCATGTTGATGCAAGCAGCTGCCAGGGCCCTGCACACCCTGTAGCAGGAAGAAAGCTGCATCAAGGATAGTATACCAAGGAAGCCCTTCCCCATCCAGCTTCATATATAACAAATGGAGCACACTCAGGACAGTTTGCAGAGAAAGAGTGGAAGCCCTTCCTCAGCCGAGCATCACCAACAAACCAGGCAAGGGCGAGAGAAAGTGGTGAGAGGCATGTGCTATGTAACATCCCCCAGAGGGCCCTGTGCCGTGTGGCCCGTGCTTTGCCCTCTGCTCACGGGCCCGCTCCTGTCCTATCCGTGGGAGAGCCTTCCCTTTCTTAGCAAACTATCTCTACTTACTTTATTTAAAATAATTAGGTGCATCTGTGTGTCTGTGGGTTCGTGCATGAGTGTGGGTGCCTGTGGAGGCCAGAAGAGGCTATCTGATTCCCTGACGCTTAAGTTTGCTGGCGGTGGTGAGCCACCTGATGTGGGTGCTGAAAGCCAGGCTCTGGTTCTCTGCAAGGACCACAGGCACGCTTAACTGCTGAACCATCCCTAGTCACCCTTAACCACCGAGACGGCTCTGAAGCCCCCCATGTGACATTTCCCACCACAGGCTCATGTGTCTGAATACTTGGTGCCCAGATGGTGGCGCTGTTTCGTGGGGAGGCGGGACAGGGGAGTATGGAATATTTAAGAGGCAGGGTCTTGCTGGAGGAAGCTGGTTACTAAGAAGGGGTCTTGAGGCTGATAGCCTGGTCTATTTCCTCTCTGGTTTCTGTTTCTTCATCTGTGCAGATGTGAACAAGCAGATTTCACAGGCTCCCTGGGCCGTGGAGCTGCCTGCCACCAAGCTTTCCCCACCAGGGTGGACCATATCCCGGGTGGACCGTATCCCTTTAAATCATGAGCTGAAAATTGGTTTCTGCAGACATTTGATCATGGTAATGAGAAAGCCAGTTAAAATATGGGGCCAAAGAGAGGGATGCACAGGAGTCAGGATTAAGCGGAGATTTCATAGGCACAGGGCAAGTCACTGATGCAACAGTCAAGCTCGTGACCATTTAAGTTCCTTCACAGATTGCACTGCAGCAGTTGTAGATGGTCATGGGCTCGTTAGAACCGCAGCAGACACCTATCCTTCATCATGGACATCGCTGGTGTCCTACCATGGCCCCAGTGCCTCTGCAGGCATCCAGCTGGGAGACAACTGTGGCTTTGGTGTTCTGTGTACAAACTGTAGGCCTCTGGCTTGCCTCTTCCTTTATGCATTGTTTTGCATAGTGCTGAGTCCTCTGGGCCAGGGCTGTGACCTGTGACCTACAGGCGTCACCCCTTAAACTGAATCCTGAACTGTCCCGGAGTTGGTAGGGCATGGTGTTCCTGGATTGTTGCCAGGGCTGGCTTCCTGGGAATTTCTCTGTGCTCTCCCAGTGTATTCTGGAGGCTGAGGCAGGCACCTTGTCCCTGTGAGCTAACTTAGTGTTCAAGGCCTGTGCTGATCCAGGAAGAAACCCAAACAGGTTCAGGGAGGGTCTGGGAGGTGAACTCGAAGAAAGGAGGAGGATGAGAGAAACATTGTCAACTTTGTTTGGGGCACAAGGCTTCATGTGTTCCTGTGGAGAAGTAAAAAACAGACAGTGTGGTAATCAGCCAAAACAAACAGCTCTTGAAGAGTGGGTAGAAACTTCTCTAAAGTCCTGGCCTGTTTGAGAAAGTGTGCATATGTATGTGTGTGTGTGTGTGTGGTATGTGCATACCTACAGGGATGTGTGTGTGTTGTCTGTGTGCGTGTGTATGCCCACAGGATGTGTGTATGTATCTATGGGTTCTATCCCAGGAAGACATATATACATGTGACATGTGTGTGTGCGCACGCATACAACCCTGTGGTCATACACACACACACACATACTCTGTGGTCATACATGCACACCTGTACACATACACACATTCCCTGTGGGCATGCATACACATATACACACACACTTTGTGGTAACACACACACACCCTGTGGGCACACACACTCACACACACACATCATGTGGGCACACACACATCCTGTGGACATACACACATACACACACACACACACACACACACACACACACACCCTGTGGGCACACACACTCACACACACACATCCTGTGGGCACACACACATCCTGTGGACATACACACATACACATACACATACACACACACACACACACACACACACACACACACACACACAAACCCTGTGGGCACACATACCATACACACACACATACACATACAAACCCTCTGGGCATGCACACACACACACACACACATACACACACACCCTGTGGGCATGCACACACACACACACCCTGTGGGCACACATACATACATACATACATACACACACAAACCCTGTGGGCACATACAGACACACACACACACACACACACACATCCTGTGGGCACACACACACACACACCCTGTGGGCACACATACACACACACACACACATACACATATATCCTGTGGGCACACATACACACACACACACACCCTGTGGGCACATACACACACACACACACACACACACACACACACACACACACACCCTGTGGGCACATACACACACACACACACCCTCTGTGGGCACACACACACCCTGTGGGCATATATAGACATATACACACACACCCTGAGGGCATACACACACACACACACACACACATACACACCCTGTGGGCACACACACACCCTGTGGGCATATATAGACATATACACACACACACACACCCTGTGGGTACACACACACACACACACACACACACACACACACATACCCTGTGGGTACACAATCACTGTTCTTCATTTGGCCTTGGCAGAAGTCTGTCCAAGCCATTCCTTCACTCTTAGAGCAATAGGTCCGTGCAGTCCATTTTGTATACAAGTAGACGGAAACTCACAAGGTTGCCTTAAGGAGACCACACAGGCTTCAAGGTTGCGTGGTCAGGCTTCAGGCCCATATCCTCCCGTCACCTAGCCGTGTCCCTTGTAGCCTACTGGCTTGTGTGCTAAGGACAAGGTGGCTGGGGCTGCGGGTGGATGTTGAGGCAGGCTGGACAGAACCGTGCCATCTATCTGAGTGGCTCTAGAGCCCGCAGAATGCTGAGCCACAGGCCGGCTCTGCAGTCAGGAAAGGAGCCTGCATGGCACCTGTCATTTGACCATCTTTGTGGTGAGGGTGATTGGAGCCCAGTTGTCAACCAGCTGCTCTTGAGGGAGGTCTCTGGAAACAGGGTGGGCACCAGATGTGACTTACAGAGTCAAGAGAGATCAGGCCTCCACAGCGACTCCATTATTGTCCCTGGTTGGTGGCAGCTGCTCTTCCCACAGCTGGGCTGCTGGCAGCGAGGGCCACAGGAAGGAGGGCTGCGGAACCCCTGGCAGGGTGTGCTTTATGGTCTTATGTTGTTTGAACTCATTGAAAAGCTCGTTCTGAAGGCAGGGTCACCTGCCTCGGGTCCTCATTTTAGACCCAAGAATGTTCGTCTCAGAGTGTCCTCCAAGACTTCCTATCTGGGGATGAGGTGTCCCCCAACTTTGTGACGGGTAGAAGAGAACAGAAAACCACCTGGGAGTGAAAACATCTTGTCTTGAAAACCAATGAAAAAGGTAAAGCATTTCTGACAGAGGCTACCATTGTACCATGTGTTGTCAAAGTGTCCGCAGAGGGAAGAAACTGAGGTTTTGCTGTGGGAAGCTCAGCCATGGTGAGAAAACTCAACCAGGAATGCCAGCTGACTGCCTCAACCTCCCCAGTCAGTTTCTGCTGAGTGCTGAGTGCTGAGTGCCTGTTCGGATGACGTCCTCTTTGTCTGCTGCTGTTTGCTCTTTCCTTTGGAAGCCTCATCTGGGGCGACACTCCACTCTAGCTGGGACGCTTTCTACTGGGAACTCCAGCTATCTATCTATCTATCTATCTATCTATCTATCTATCTATCTATCTATCATCTATTATCTATCTATCTATCTATCATCTATTATCTATCTATCTATCTATCATCTATTATCTATCTATCTATCTATCTATCATCTATCTATTATCTATCTATCTATTATCTATCTATCTATCTATCTATCATCTATCTATCTATCTATCTATCTATCTATCTATCTATCTATCTATCTATCTACCTACCTACCTACCTACTTACCTATCCATCCATTGGCTTCTTATTCTTTTGCTTGCTAAATATTTAATAAATTTCACTCATTCAGAACCAAAAATTTGGCTATTGTAGATCATTCTCCAGACCATAAGAATATTCAGGCATTTGAAACTGAAGCCAGCAGGTCTTTAGAGACCCTGGGCAGGCTCTGAGCTGGAGGGACACAGGGGTGCTAGAGACCTGAGCTGGAGGGGTACAGGGGTGCTAGACACCCAGTGGAGGGGCACAGGGATGATATAGACCCAGCTGGAGGGGTACAGGGGTGCTAGACACCCAGTGGAGGGGCACAGGGATCATATAGACCCAGCTGGAGGGGTACAGAGGTGCTAGAGGCCCAGATAGAAAGGTACAGGGGTGCTAGAGACTCAGCTGGAGGGGTCCAGGGGTGCTAGAGACCCAGATGGAGAGGTACACGGATGCTAGAGACCCAGATGGAGGGGTACAAGGGTGCTATAGACCCAGTGGAGGGGCATGGGGTGCTAGAAGCCCAGCTGGAGGGGCACAGAGGTGCTAGAGACCCAGGAAGGATCCAACTTCTGCTCTAGGGAACAGGAGACTGTACTCTGACCTTCTGGCTTCTGGACTTCCTATGTTCCATTCACTTGCATGGAGAGAGCCCTAAGCACTTTGGGCACAACACATTTCCATCATGGCTTAGCATGGCTTTCAGGAACCACCTCAAGTGATTTGCATAGCTACTGCCTGGTTCATGCCTGGGTTTCCCCGCAAATTCTCCCAAGATTGCTGCATGGCCAAGGCAGACAGGGCTGAGACCCAAGGCCTATTCCTGCTGCAAAAACTTGCCAAACCCAAAGATGCCATGCCCCTGCTGTGGACATGAGCTGTTGGTAACGGGTTGGCAGTGAGCTTCCTGGAAACCAAGTATGAGAGACAAGTAAGCTTATAGGTCCTGGGGACCAGAAACTCAGAGACCACACAGTGGGGTAGTCCTCTTTGGTCTACTGCGTCTGGGGCCTGGGCTGGGACTTCTGAATGCTCAGCCACTCACTAGCCTGCCAGGATTGTGACTGGGATTTTACTTCTTCTCCACATCTACTACCTGGGCTTCCTCACAATATGGCAGCTGGGTTTCCTGGAGCTCCTCAGACAACTGGAAGAAACTACACTATGCAACCTCATGGCTACCCCTTCTGCTGTACTGTCCTACATTGTAGTTACTGTCTAGATACAAGGTTCAGGGACGGGTCTCTTAATGGGTCAAATGGTTACACTGCGAGGCCATGTGTGATTGGGGTATACACACATGTGGACACATAGCTTGAAAACAAATGAGCCCCAGTGTGAGGTGAGGATCCTTGTAAGGAGACCAGAACATTGTAGGCTCTCAGGGACACTCACCCTGCAGTGCCTCTGCAGGTGGCTTCACAGGCTGTACGAATCCCACAGCAGGTTCCCCTGGAAGAGCACAGTTCCTGGAATCTGGCCCCAGGATCCCACAGACAGGGAGAAGAAGCCCAATTAGAGGGAGCAGTATGACAAACATCTCATGACACTTGGAAACCGCAGCCTTGGCTACCACTGCTCAGGCCTGCGCAGGGTCTCCTTCAAGGGACTCCTTCAAGGTCCTGGGTATTTTGGGCTTGTGAATTCAAAAGGTTGACTGGTGCGGCGGTCTCTTAGCCACGGCTGAGACTGATTTGTGACTATCAATTTAAAAAAACAAAAAACAAAAACCATTCACGTTGCCTGTAGAATTTAAAGCTACGGTTACTTTATTTTATTTTAAAACCTTAGTGTAAGCTGGACAAACGTAAAAATGATCTGTCTCTCTACCTCTCACTCTTCTCTCTGCCTGTATCTCTGTCTCTCTCTGTCTCTCACTCTCTCTCTCTATGTCTCTGTTTTTCTGTCTCTGTTTCTCTGTGTCTCTGTCTGTCTCTCTCTCTCTGTACATGCTTGCACGTGTGTGACTTCAGACAAATCTACAGTCTAAAAGTCAGGAGGGCCAGGCTGAGGTTAGGTGAGGACCCTGTGTGTTGCTGGTTGGTAGAATTTTGCCAATAACACCAAGTTTAGTTCCACACCTTCCCTGAGCTGGGTTCTGTGGGGACAGAGACTTGGAACAGGCCCAGTCAGACAGACAGGTGATCTGGGGCCCTTCCTCTGGTCTGTATCCATCTTGTCTCACAGGATAAACTGAGCACAGAACTAGACCAGTTCTTTCCGGCTCCTAAGCCCTTGCTCCATGCTAAGAAAGACCCCTCCCCCTTTCCTTGTCCCCAAGATCAGTGGAGGTGAGTATTCCTGCACTGTCCCTGGTTCTTTGATCACTGGATCAGCTGCAAGAACTGGGCTTGTGATTTAAACATCTTCAGTTGTGTCCTTTGCCCGCGGGGCCCGCATCTGCAGCATGGAACTATTCAGTTCCCGGTGCCTTCCCCTCAGGAAACCTTGGTCTTTTCTCTTCCCCCAGTGACTCGACCAGTCAACTTCAGGTTTGGAGGAGGGCTCACAGGTGTTGATCACTGGATTCCTGTGGCATCCCCGGAACCGGAACTCAGTGGTCTGCCCTGTTATCCCTCTCCACCAGTAGAAGGCAGGCGGTGTTGGAGTGGGGTGGCTGTGTTCTCCAGGTTCTCAAAATGCCTACATTCCAATTCTCTGGGCATTCACACGGTCCTGTCTGACTGTTAAGGATGCCGGGAAGTATTTATTTTCTTGGGATGTGTCAAAGGTCTGAAGGACAGATGCCATTGTGTGGCAGATTCACGGGGGAAGGGGAGGCATTCCATCCAAGTATCTCTGTGGAACGTACCTGGCTGGTTTAGTTGAAGACAAGGTACGGGACCAACACCAAGAGCTCCACCCCACCCAGGCTCACCATGGTGCCCTCCAGGCAACGGTCTCAAGCTCTTTACATTAAAACCCCTTTCCTAATATTTTTTATAGGTTCTAGGGTCAGAACACAGGTCCTCATGTTTGCAAGACAAGCAAGCACTTTACCACCATTGTGGGTAATGCTGCCCTGGGCTAAGTTGGTTCTGAGGGTGTGTAAGAAGCAGGCTGAGCAAGACAAGAGGAGCAAGCTAGGATGTTTCCTCAGGGTCAGCGCACAGACTGTCTTCCAGAACTGGCCGAGGTTGTATCTCGTGCTGGCAGCCGAACCTGGTACTGTAAGAGTCACCCAGCTGGTGCTAGTTTTGAAGGCATGAAGGGGCCTTTGGAGAGCAGCCGAGGCTTGGCACTGTAACAGGCCAGGAGAGGCCATTAGTGAAGGTGCAGCCAAAGTAGCAGTTGAAAGCCCAGATTGAAGGGGTCATGAAGAGAAGTTGAGGCTTGGCACCATGACAAGAGCCCAGGAGAGGCTAATGGCGAAAGTGCAGCCCAGTTGCAGCAAAGGATCCCGGCAGTGTTCTGAAGATGCCAGTACCGCGGGATGACCACCAAGAGCAGCAGCAGTGGAGTTGAAGCCAGCCAGAACCTGGAGGGCAAGCTGTGTGAGCCGCGGAGAAGTGACGCAAGCCCTCTGGAGGAGCCCAGAATATACTTAGTGAATTCCGATAATGAGACATTGATAATGTTTTTCTGCTGTCCAAAGACGTTGTGAAAAGCTTGATAGATGTTTGGTGTCATTTGGTCCTGTGCATTAGCAACCCTTGTAAATGTTCCTCGTGTAAATAGTTTTGCTGGTATAGAGTTAAATTGTGTTGGAGAGATAAAAAGCAAGTTTTTGATCGGCTTATACAGAAAAGGGGAATTTTGGGGGAAGTTTATTTTTAGTTATAAGTAAAATAATTGTGCACTACTGGGAAAAGGGCTACATAGGCCTTGGTGTTTTGTATTGTTTGCAGGTGTTGGATGTTTGATTGCTAATGATCTGCATGTGCTATCGGTAGAACGCCTAAAGAGTTCTGAAAGAGAAACAAAAGAGCATCCGCGCTCAGAAGCTCAAGTTTCCATTGTCGACTGAATGTGGCACCGGCTCCGAAGGTGGTTCCCTCTGCTGAGGTCTGGCAGAGTCTGCATCTGTGATTAGGCCTCCTCGTCTTCCCTGGTGAGCCGCCCCAGCAGTAGGCATACAACTACAACCCTGTTTATGCAGCGGCAACTCAATCATTATTCACACTTTCTGCTGCGAAGGCTGTCGTGATGCTCAAAGAGGGACCTCTGCTCCCACTTCTGCACTAGCCAATCTCTGACTGCGCAGCACTGAGCAATCACCATAAGCACTTCCATCTCTCCGGAACTCCTCAGTGAACAAGATCGTATCAATTCCTGAGCATGGGAAGTGTTATGTTATATGACCACAATCCTCCCCAAAACACATGTCTACTCTCTGGTACTGATTTCTATCTTTAGGGTTGCTGTCACTATGCTAAAACACCATGAACAAAAGCAACTAGGGAAGGAAAGGGTTTATTGCACTTCACTGAGGGAAGTCAGGGCAGGAATTCAAGCAGACTAGGAACTCGGAGGCAGGAACTGAAGCAGAGGCCATGGGGAATCCTGTTTACTGGTTTGTTCCCTATGGCTTGCTCACCCTCCTTTCTTATAGCACCCAGGACCATCAGCCCAGGGTTGGCACCACCTACATTGAGCTGGGCCCTCCCATATCAGTCAATGAAGAAAAGGCACCATAGGCTTGCACATAGATCAATCTGGTGGGGGTATATTCTCAATTGAGGTATACCTTTTTTTTTTTTTTCCAAAATGACTCTAGCTATGTCAAGTTGACAGAAAAATTAGCCAGCAAATGCATAGAATCTAAGGACCCAATATGTTTCTGGAGAAATGGGGTGGTGGTTTGAGGTGTCTGGAAAGGTCTTATGTGGCACAATGTCTAAGGTGTAGGGAGTTATCTGGGGGTCATACGGGTTCAAAACCACGTGAAAGTGTCTGAGTGGCTGGAGGGCTGTGTGAAGGAGTGGCTGGGGACAGGCTGATGACAGCCACTCTTTCTCACTGTTATCAGAAAGGCAGCAACCACCAGGGCCCAAGGCTGATGGGTGATCCAGTTAGGTAATCTTGTGGTATGTATTGATTTTGGATCATGCTAGACCCAGATTAATGAGTGTTTAGTTACTTTCTAATCCAGTTTTCTTCATGCTTACAAAATAAAATAATTGGTGCTCTGATGTCTGCAGGGACGGGTGCGGGAGAGGTTGCAGTGGCATCCGTTCTAGAACTGTAAGGACCCCACTGTGCTTGGCTTTGTTCTCTAATTAAGATCTCGAACCCTTTCCCTAGTGACTTCGGTGTCTGTGTTCAGGTTCGTGTCTGCATTTCCTTCCACCAGTCCTGTATCTGTTCATCACTATCTCCACCTGAGGCTCCCATGGACCCTAAGCACTGCCTCTGTCCAGTGTCTCAAGCAGCAAACATTCAGGTACTAGGGTCCCTTTTGCTGGTGCAGCTCTGACTGGCACAGATGTGTATGTGGTGCCTCATTCTTGTGTGTGTGTGTGTGTGTGTGTGTGTGTGTGTGTGTGTGTATCATGATACACATGGAACTTCAGTTTTCTCCTTCTATCATGTGGATGCTGGAGACTGAACTCAAGTCATTAGGCTTTTACCTACTGATTCACCTTGCTGGCTCTCCACATGTGTTTTGAGACAGGGTCTCTCAGTGTACCTGGCGGTTGCTCACTGATTCCACTATACCCGCTGGCTAGTGAGCTTCAGAGGTCCTCGACTCCATCCCCCCCAGCACTGGAGTCCCAGGTGCCTGTGCTGCTGCACCTGTTCTTGTGTGGTTCCAGGGATATGAATTCTGGTCTTCACGTTTGCACAGCAAGTGTTTTACTGACAGAGCCGCTTTTTCCCCAGACCTTCAAAAACCTCTTGTATTTATTAAATCAAACATGTCTCCTTGGTGACCCTGTGAGCTCCAGGGCTCACAGAGATGTTGAGAGACAGCT
This sequence comes from Cricetomys ansorgei, assembly GCA_026225945.1. Classification (NCBI taxonomy): domain Eukaryota; kingdom Metazoa; phylum Chordata; class Mammalia; order Rodentia; family Nesomyidae; genus Cricetomys; species Cricetomys ansorgei. Next base: position 15,735,691 of record JAMJFZ010001089.1, read on the forward strand.
TGTCCTGTGTGGGTCCTTATTCAACCTCTGTCTGTCATCCTCATCTGGTGCTCTTCTCTCCCAGACCTTTTTCAACAGGCAATAAACCAAACAGGATGCGAGTGGACATTTGTGCCCAGGATCCTCTGCTGGCCGAGCTGAACTCCTAGCTTGGAGAAAGTGTTATGAATGTATGCCCACCCAGGTCTCCGTGCAAGAGCCTTACACATCTGTCTGGTTTCACCATCACAGAACTGTACAAGCAAGCCTTTGCTTTTGTTCTCAGTGTCCCAAGTGGCCATGGATGAGAACACAGAGGTATACCAGCCTGAGACCTCATGGCTTGATCTCAGCAAACAGCTTGTCTGTGTGCATTTCATAGACTTTGTTTCCTTGCTCAGTTCCACCAGATAACCACAAGTGGCCCTTTGAACGAAAGTCTCATGTAAAGAAAACATTTGTTTTGGGGGAAAGAGAGCTTCAAGGAGGGTACAATTCGCCTCTTGTTGGACTGGGGCTTTGGTGTGTGGACACTGGTCAACTACAGTGACTAAGGTATGTGCTTGGGTCCGGGGTCAACTTTTCGGTACGTCAGCAAGGACGCATGAGATCTGTGACTTCTGACAATGCAAGAAGCAGATGCTTCGCCTCCTGACACCGTCCCTGGCCCTTGCCTTGACATTCTAGATGTGCACCAAGATAAAATTTCCTACGAACACTTGAACAAATGTTTATTCACCCCAGATAGGGCAGATCAAAGGAGTGACTCCATTCACACCCAGCTTGGTAAACTACCGTGCTTATCAAGGTTACTTATAAGAGCACCGGTGAGGGGTTATTTACAGGAAAGTGGTGACCCCAAACATCTTCTTCATCTGAAAGTTGCACTCCAGCATGGAGGACGACTTCCTCATAGCTGATTAGATGGAACCCTCCTTCAGTGAAGCCATCACGTTCCACGTGCTTTTGCACCATGTGTTCTGGTCGGAATTACACAGAACCGGGAGGAGGGTGCAGGGGGGAGTGACTGGAATCTCAGGTTTGAATCTAATCACCCTCTCCATTCCCCCTCATATGAGGGAGTATCAACCTGTTTGAAGTCTCCCATGGGGACTCACAGCTGTTCTGACTGAGATGGTACCAGCCACGTTGTGCCAAGAAGACAGCATTCAACAACAGTGTGGAACTGAGGTTGTTAGAGAACTTACCTGTGAGGGCCTGCGATTGCAAACTTCTGTCTCTTAGTCTTAGATAACTTTCCTCCATAGTGAGGGTCAAGGACCAGAATATTACCCGGTGTATGAAAAATCCGTTTCTAACCAGGAGGCCTATTTTCCTGTTTTTATTTATCATCAACATCCTCCCTTGAGTCCTCAGGCCTATTCATTCACCCAGTGAATGCTGAGCAGCTACTGAATACATGGGCACAGACATGGGGTCATGGCGGCCACTTCATAAACAGGTGGGTGTGCTGTGGGCCTGAGAGTCCCTGGAAAGAATGTTCATAGAGATTGTAATGCCAGTAAAAAAAAGTGTGACTTAATAAGGATTGAGATGGAAAGGGTACAGGAGTTAGATCCTCACAAGGGCAAGAAGTGTGGGGCCAGGCTGAGGCTGGAGGATCTCACAGGGCCAGTCAGAGAAGGGACTGCTGAAATGGCAGGCCATGGAAGGGGACTCTCTAAGCACAGAGTTTTCAGGGGTAGAAAAGTCTTGATGTCGGTGAGGGTCTAGAATGTACCTAGTTTCCACCCTGAGAGAAAGAGAGAGGCTCCTGAAGACTCAGAAGCTAAAGGAAACTTGGAAAACACAGGAAGGTCTTGAAATTTACAAGATTCACGAGACCTCTGCCACGATCTCATAAGCAGTAACATCTTCTGGGGGAAGAGACTCTCCAGCTGGCCAAGCTGCCTGAAAGTGTGCAGGCAGCTCCAGAGATGTGGCTTTCCTTAGTCATCGCATGTATTGGGGTGGGCTGCTCAGTGATGCAACTACCTCTGAATCACTCAAGCTCATGTAAGTAAGCCATATAAACTCACTGAATCATCAGGTTAGACCTTGGCGGAGTTGGTTCTCCCGGGTTGTTGTTGGTGCCCTGTTTGAGTGAGTCAGCATTTGTTTATATAGCCCCAGGAATTTGACTAAGGAATGCAGGTGGAGAGAGTCTGGACTAGGGTACTAAGGCAGGCTGTGGAATGAGAAGCAGGCCTAACATGTGGACACTCATAAGCCATGACAAGACGCATAGGTTGTGTTTAAGAGAAAAAAGAAGCCAGTGCTGGGGAGATAGTCAGTGGGGTAAAGTACTTGATGTACAAGAATGAGGACCTGAGTTCGAGCCTCTGCTCACATATAGAAAGCTGGGCTCAGTGGCACATACCTATAATTGTAGCCCTGGGGAAGCAGACTGAAAGATCCCTGTGACTTGTTGAATTGGTGAATTCAAGGTTCAGTGAGAGACCTTGTCTCCAAACAGAGCCCTTAAAGGAAGACATTTGATGTTGACCTCTGGCCTCCACATGCATGTACACACTCATGCATTCATACCAGTACACATACATGTGCACACACACGAAAATGTACATACACATAACACACACACATGCACACACATGCTCATGTGCGCCATTCGTGTGCCTTTCCTCTGGTCCGTGGTTTTGTGGCGAATTGCTGGGGGAAAGAGCAGAGAGGAGGGGACCAAGTGAGGGGGGTGGCACTCACAGTGTGTCTTCCTGAGGGTCTCCTTCGTAGGTGACAGTCAGGGTGTCACATTGGTGTCTGAGCGAAGGAGCTGAGCCTGGGAGAAACCAAGGCAGGAGTTGGGCTCTGGGGAATGTTCATGAGCAGATTATGTTGCTCAAAGGCTTGCAGAGTTCAGAGATCTCAGAGAAGGCGGGAGCATCCTGCAGCACCAGAGGGACCAGTGGGAAGGAGAAAAGTCCAGGGAACCTCATTTAAAACCCAACTGAGGAGGAGCGGGAATGGGCCTCTGGAGGGAGTGTGTGAGACTGCCCAGACTGAATGCAAGCCGGGGCGGGGGAGGGGGGGGGAGAATAAGAAGAGGAAGGGAAGGGGAAGAGAAGGATGATGAGGAGGGAGGAACAGGAGGAAGAGAGGGAGAGAGAGGAGGGAGACCTTCTGAGGCTGGAAGCACAGAGGTAATGGAGGGAGAAGTTTCTACAAGAGGTTCACATACAAACCTGAGGGTGTGGGCAAAGGCAGGAGACCCAGATTATGTGGTAAATAAGAGGCCAGCCTGGACTACATTAGATTCTGTATAAACAAGCAAACATGTTAAGATGTGGTCAGCACCTCCTTGGGTAGGTTAAAAGGTAAGAGTTTTCTTCTGGCTATTTCTGCTTAGTTTTCTTCCTTTGAGTTGCCTGAGACAGGATCTTACTATATAGCCCAGGCTTGCTTTGAATATATCATCCTCCTGCCTCCACCTCCTGGGTGCCGGAATTATAGGTGTGTGCCATGATGTTAGGCTTCCCTTTTGGTTTTCATAAAGACCCTTCCAGTACAGTGACTTCCATCCCTTTTCTTGAGTTCTGAACTCTGCCATCCAAGAAAGGCTTCTCCTTTTAGTTGGAGTGTGGAGGCAGATGCTTCTCACAGGACACACCCACAGGACACCCACCCAGGTGTCCCCACTGTATGGTGCTCGAGTTGCTGATGCCTGGCAATGGTTTGTAGCCATCAGCCTGACTTCATGACACAGCTTAGAGGACATAACGGTGAAGGCCAGCTTTCCGTCACTATGACAAATTTCCAAGGTGATCATTTTATACAGAAAAAAGGTTTTTTTTTTTTTTTTGGCTCACGCTTTCAAGGTCAGTCCATGATTACCTGGCACTGTTGCTTTGGGCCGATGACAAGATATGACATCATGGTGGAAGTGTTGGGTAGGCAGAATGACTCATCTCTTGGCCAGGAAGCTAAAGCAAGAAGAGCCCACAGACTCACCGTCCTCTCCAAAAGCAGTCCACTAAAGATTCCCCAGGCTCCTCACTAAGCCCCACCTCCTAAAGATGGTACTGCTTGTCAGTGCCTTCTGATCAGGCTGTCAACACGTCGGCCCTCCGGAGACTCTGTGTTCCAAGCCGTAGTAATACAGAGTGGACTGTGAACCTACCTCGCTGACTGCCTCTCTCAGCCAGCAGGTATCTCTGGCGGCCTTTGGCCTACAGTGGTTCCCAGCATTTGTAGCTGTCTTCTTGGGACAGGGCTCAAAGTGCTGGCTACTGAGAAAGCGGGCAGGAAACACGGGAGATCAGCTGTATTCTAATCCAGAGACAACATGGCATCGAGTCTGCATCCGTCCCTGCAAATCTGCAGGCTTCGTTTCCCTGGATCCAACTGGCTATGGGCCAAAACTATCAGGAAATCATTACTCTGTCCCCAACATGGTCTTGTGCCCTCAACTCCAGAGTCAATAGCTGTTTCCCCAGCATCCGCACTGTTGTGCGCATTGCAAGTGAGGCAGAGGGTAGTTTAACACCTTTGGGGGCTCTAAGTGGATCCTTGAGCATCTGTATGAGGAACAGGACTGTGGGGTTGTGTACTTGTGGGTCTTGACACCAACCCCTGTGTGTCAGATGCTTTCCTGTTGCTGTGATAAAACACCCCAACAAAAGCGACTTATGGGAGAAAGGTTTTGTTTTGGCTCACAGTTCAAGGGTCCAGATTTTGGCTCACAGTTCAAGGGTTCAGGCCATCACGGTGGGGACTTCACAGCGGCAGGATGTGGAGGGAGGGATCCAGTCACATCGCATCTGTAGTCAGGAAGCGGAGGCGAGTCCATACTAGTGCTCAGCTCATTTTCCCTGGTTTTTATCCAGTCCTGGGAATGGCGCCACCCATTATAGGTGGGTCTTCCCAATCTCAGTTAACCTGATAAAGATAATCTTTCATAGACATGCCCGGAGGCATCTCTCCCAGGCAATTGTCTAGCCCTCACTGTGGTCCGCAGGACATCTCATCTTCTATGACTGAAACTCTAAACCCCTTGAGCTGCTGAATTTCCCTACACAGACTCCTCCATTCCACCTTTAGTTTGGGTTTGGCTATTATACATACATTAGTAGAATCATATAGCATGTGTGTGTGTATATGCACATGTGTGTGTTTATGTGTGATGTAACACTTATGTTTGTGGTGTGTGTAGTTTGGTGTGGTATATGTGTGTGGTGTATGGTGTGTGTAGTGTGTGTGTGTCTGTGTGTGTGCAGTGTATGTGATATGGTGTGGTTTTTGTGTGTCTATATGTGTGGTATGGTGTATGCAGTATGTGTGTGTCTGTGTATGATAATGTTGTATGTAGTGAGGTTTGGTATGCCAAGTGTCTGTGTGTGTGTGTGTGTGTGTGTGTGATATGCTGTATGTGATGTAGTATGTGCATGTCTGTGTGTGGTAGGGCATGCTGTGGTGTGTGTGGTATGGTATGTGCAGTGTGTTTGTCTGACATACTTCCCAGAGATGCAAATCTGTCAGGCTCCTTAGACTCACATCCTCCAGCACTGATGGTGGGCGCGGGGGGTGGAGCAGAAGAACGACCCAAGGAAGAAATCACCCCTACGCATCACTGTGGACAAATTGCTTTTGGACACCCTCCAGTACAGAAGCAGAAGCAGGCAGGTCCAGCTGAGTCCTGAAGTTCAGCTCTAAGTGGAATGAAGGTGGCTGGTAGCAACCCCAGAACATAGGACTCATGGAGCCCTCTGGGAGCCCCTCAGATAGCTCTGTAGACACTGAAGGTATGGTGGACAAACACCACACCCGACCTGGCACTGGCACCTGCCTGCCATGGTGACATCCATGGGCACCAGTGAGCTAAATCGAAGCTCGGGATCCCAAGCTCTGCTCACCCTTTGGACTGCCTCAAAGCGGATGACCCAGGTCATGGTGCTAGCTAATGGGTAAAGTACTTGCCTTGAAAGCAGGAGGACCTGAATTTGGTCCCTAGAATCTATATATAAAGCTAGCCATGGTGGCATGCTTGTCATCCCAGTGCTGGGGAGGTGGGGGTGGTTTCTGGGGCTAGCCAGCTGGTGAGCTCCAGGCTCAATGAGACACCCTGTCTTGGAAGATAAGGTGCAGAGCGACTGGGAGAGACTGGGAGATGACAGTGAAGTTGATCTCTGGCCTCCTAGTGCATACATGCACACATACAGGAAGTGAATGACACATGGGAATCACCGGAAGACCGGTCCATTGCAGGGTGTGACTCGGGGAAGTTCACGGCTCAGATGAAGGCATGACACAAGAGACTCTGAAGTCAAGCCCCACTCCTGCTCACAGGACTCCAGGCCCAGGGGTTCAGCAAGCCCTTGGGGTTCCTCAAGTAGATGGGCTGTGTACCTGTTACCTCCTCCTATTAGAAGGTTCAGAAGTTGGTCTCTTTCTTCCCTGTAGAAGCCTTGGGATGATTTTTCAGTCTTCCACATTATGACGAAGCTATGGGTGAAGACTGGGGCCGGAGGATAGGGATACGGCTTCAGCAGTGGAAGCGGGAGGCACGCAGGGTAGAGAGCAGCCGAAGCCACCTCTCCTACCCAAGGAGTTGGGGGCGAAGAGCTGGTGGAAGAAAGACAAGTAGAGGGAAGTTTAAACAGCATCTACCTCTACAGAAGAACAAAAGAGCTAACACACACTAACATGGGAGAATAAGCCATGTCAGCGCTCATGGAGTCCTAGCCTCCCGATTGACAAGGCGGAGAGGTGAGACGTGGAAAAACGTCAAAGAAGACGTATTCTGAAGGCCGAGGCGGATGGAAGCCAGAACGAAGGGTGACGTGATGTCATCATGTGTGTGGATGTTGCATGTGTGCGCACTGCACCCACACATTTATTAGCTGGCTGCTTGGGTCCTGGTCACAGCCAGGGGATACTCCTCACAAAGGAACTCTCTGTGTAACCTTGGGAGACACTAAGATAATAGGAGCAGGCGTTTGGGGGATGTAAGGAATGGCCCTGGTGAAATGAAACATCTTCACCACCCTGAGCATGCCGGGAACACGCAGATGCCTCCTGCATGGTCCTTGAAGACTCACAGGGACATTCGGGACTGGTTCCAAGCGGTCCCTCCCCGACTTCAGCTTTCTGTTTTTCCTCTTCAGAGCCAAGCAGAACAACACAACCCCTGAGGAAGAGAGGAAAAGGTCACCCTGACCTTCTAGGGTCTTCTCTCTGCATGGCTGTCAGTAACGACTTGGCTGAAGGGCTTCTGGAGAAGGAGGGAGGGAGCCAGCAGCCTTGCAGGTGCACAGGGGACCCCCCTGAAGGATGGACCCTGTGTTGATGGACCTGTGAGGTCCCTGCTACTTCCTCTGGAGTCCAGACTTACAAAGGGCTGTTTGATTCTGTTCTCTGCTTCCAAGAAATAAATGAGGCATGCTTTTGTTTAGTGGGAAGAAGCATTTAGTGAAAAACAATGAATTAGACTTCCGCCACGTGCTCGAAAAAGCACATAACTCAGCTTTATGAACCAATCACATTTGGACCTGAAACTCTCAAGTGTTTTACAGTGAGCTTCATTCGTTTTAAGCAGTATGGAGCCAGTCTGGATTCCCAGTGCACCCGGCTGACGTCCACACTGTGAATCTGAATGCAAACCTACCAGCACCACCGCCAACCATTCTACTGGGGAAAAGTCTGCGATGTTAATTACAAATCCGTGGATGTCCTCAAGGCACCGATTAATGAGTTACGTGTCTACTGGGGACTCTATTAAGCTGTCTGCAGCTCAGAGTACTGTTGTTTCATGAGACCTGTGAATGTAAAATGTGGAACACAGGCACTCCCCAACAAACAGTGCCATGGTAAGCACACGAGGAGCTCTGCCCTGCACAAGGACTCTGTCACTAATAGGCTGGAGGTACAAAGGAAGCTTCTGTGTGGGTATGTGTGTGTGCATATGTGTGTATGGTGTGTGTGTGTATGTGTGTGTGTGTACATGTGTGTGTGTGGGCGAGTGTATATTTGTGTGTGTGCATATGTGTGTATGGTGTGTGTGTGTATGGGTGTGTGTGCATATGTGTATGTGGGTGAGTATACATTTGTGGGTGTGCATATGTGTGTATGGTGTGTGTGTGCATATGTGTGTGTGGGTGAGTATATATTTGTGTGGGGGGGGGTGAGTGTGTATGTGCATATGTGTGTGTGCATGAGGGTGAGTATGTGTGTATGAGTATGTGTATGTGAGTGTGTGTGTGTGGGGTGAGTGTGTACATGTGTGGGGGTGAGTGTGTGTGCATGTACATGTGTGCAGGCCAGAGGTCAGTCTCAGGTATAACTTCTCAGGACATTGTCCACCTTGGTTTTCTGAAGCAGGGTTTCTCACAGGCCTGGAACTTGCTGATTGGGCTAGACTGGATGGCTCCATGAACTCCAGAAAGCTCCCTGTTTCCACTTCCCCAGGACTGGGATTACATCTAGACATTACCACACTTGGGTTTTTAACATGGATTCTGGGGATTTAAGTTAGGTTCTTGCGTTTGCAAGGCAAGTGCTTTACCAAACAAGCCATCTCCAACCATGGACGCCCCTTTTAATGTCAGTTATCTGAAATGGATTGGTGAGCAGGAGTACTCCACCTAAGCACACCACACTGTCAGATACAGGCTCCCCTGGGGCTTTGTGAGATGCTGTGGGAAGCATGGCACAAGCAGGGTAGACATGCTACTGTGCACGTGAAAGCCTCGTGACACCGCTGCTTCAGATGTGACTCCAGCACCCCTGAGAGACAGCACCGATTCTGCAGCAGCTGCATCTTGAATGTCTGACAGAGAACCACACACTGAGGGCTTGTCCTTTTGCTGCTGGTGCTTTTGGAAGGTTGGAGGAGCCTCAGGGGGCAGGGTCTGGTGGAAGGACATTAGATCACTGGGGGTGGGGTGTGACCCAGAAGGGGATACTGGGGCCCTGGTACCTTCTCAATCTTTCCTTTGTTTATTGGCTGCCACAAACTGAGTAGCTTGGCTGGGCTGTGAACTCCTCGATATGACGTGCCAGTCCACCATAGGCCCCCGCCACAGCAGGGCCAACTGACTGTGGACCGAAGCCTCTGAAACCAGGTGTCAAAACAAACCTTTCCTGCTCTGTTGGATATCTCAAGTCTTTTTTTCTTTTCTTTTTTTTTTTTTTTCATAGCCAGGAAATGCTAGCAATCTATAGTTTTCCTTTAACTTTGTGCCAAGGTTTTCTAGACTATTCCAGGCATCCTATTACCAGCTGGCTATAAGGACCCAGCGAAACTGAGCAAGGCGTTTGGCCTGGAGTAGGTCTCCACTTTTTTATCTCCACTGTTTGAACTACCATCTATGGAAGCCACTTTCCCTAACCATCAAAGAATCTCAAGAGCTGGTCCTTCCATCTTCCCCCCCCACCCCGCCCCACATCTGTGACTCATAAATATGAGAAACAAGCTCGGTTAGTTTGACACGTTCACGTAGTGAATCAAGGAGGGAATGAGCAACTGGTTATTTGCAGAGATCGCTTACATAGCACGGTTTTTGGGAAATCGAAGGGCAATTATATTTTGCCTAAAAGGAATGAGTTGTAGTGTGCCAGCGTGTATATTTAGAAGTGTGGAGGATGGAGGAGGGAATGGCCGTGACAGGACTGATGCTTTGAAGACTGGGGTGAGGACAGTGAAGGCTCTGTGCACACAGCCTGGGCTCATCAGTTGGGGAGTCACGAGCAACCTCGGTACGTTGCTGGGCAGAATGCAGGGGGATGTTGTCGGGATCTAGGACAGAACCTGGGAGATCTTGGGAGTTCCAGGAGGCCTGCCAGCTCTGATTGCAGGCTAGCTGGTGGGGACTGGGAGGGGCCGTGCTGCTTTGAAGGGAAACCAAGTGTGGCTTGGTACCTCATTTTCTCGGACAGTGTGAGCATCAAACATTGCAAAAGATTAAGAAGGAACCGCAAGATGCAACTGAAACCGGCCTCCCTCCCCCCGACCCCCCTTGGCAAGTGGGCAGGGGCTTGGAGCCAGATCTGACATGCTTTAGAAAAGTTAAACTATTTCTTTCATGTCAATAGCTTAGTGACTTGTTTGGATTTTTCTTTGTGTGTGCATACACATTCATGCCGGTGTGTGTGAAAATTTTGAATATTTTTCTCTCTCTCTCTCTCTGAATTCAAATATTGGTGTGTGTTTAAAATGAAGTATTTAGTGTGTGTGTGTGTGTGTGTGTGTGTGTGTGTGTGTGAGACAGAGAGAGAGAGAGAGAGAGAGAGAGAGAGGCCATAGCTCACATTGCATATGTAATTCAGAGGGCAATACTTCTGAGAGATGGCGCTCTCCTTCCATTATGCGGGCCTAGGGATTGAACTCTGATCATCAGGCTTGGCAGAAAACACCTTTACCTGCTGAGTCATCTTGCCAGCCCACTTTTGATTCTTTTTTTTTTTTTTTTAATGGAACCTCTTGCTAGACTGGACCTCTCCAGGAAGACCAGCTTAGACGGTCAGCAAGCCTCAGGGATCTGCCTGCCTCTGCCTCCCCAGAGCTGGGGTTGCAAATAGGTAGCATGACACCCAGATTTTTTATGTGGGTTTTGGGGGGATCTAAACTCAGGTCTTCATGCTTTTAGGGCAAGCACCTTATTGACCGAGCCATGTCTCCTGCCCTATGACTGTCCAGAATGAATGCTTCCTATATACCAACTATAGTTGGTTGGGAAATTCCCTCCATCCTTTATATGAAAGATGGGGTGGGTGGGGGAGAGGGAGAGAGCTTGTTTCAGGCATACTTAACGTCAGCCCATGTGGCTGCATCTCCCTTGGGGAGGGCATTTCTCAGCTACCTGGGCTGTATGAGGAGGATGACTCTAGGGGAGGCATACTGCTTTTTAGTTCTTCCTTCCTGATGGGATGACATCTCTGCAGCCTGGTGCTACGGCAGTCCCGTCAGACCACGAGATGAGAGCAGATATATGAGCATTTAGCAAACTGCATCAGAAGGTGCAAGATGGGGCCCCTGATTAGCATGTATCTGCTGTGGGAGCACTCTGAGATTCTGAAAACCAAGCATGGCTGCCGTGGAGCTGTGGGAGACGTGTGGAGTCAAGTCACACTCACGATGGTACGATTCAGATAATGTCTGGATCACTATGAAATAAACACCACTGGCCTGATTCAAGAGGCAAGGGATGGTATGAATTGAGTTCCCTGATACCCACATACGAGGGTTGTCCACTGGAGGGAATCCCAGCCTGGAGGAAGGCTGGGTAGCATGGGAATAGGGCGGGCACTATTTGAAAGCGTTTTGCTCTCGTGAGCCCAGTGTTCCATGGGAGGAAGGACACCCAAGTCCTCTACCTCTCTCCGCCACCATTTAAAAAGACACGTACAGGCAGTGCAAGGAGTTGTGGTTATTTGGTGGCATGATGTCAGCAGTTTTTCAGAACTGGGCAAGCCTTCCCTGCACAGGAGCTGGCACAGCCTGCTCGTGCGCGCACACACACACATGCGTGGTCTGTACAGCACTGTTCTCTGTCTTAAGGATGTGGCTGTCTTCTGCCTCTGTCCTGTCCTTCTTTCTCGGTGTCTCTTCCTTCTAAATCCTCCATAGGCACACAAGGTTGTTACATCTTAGAACCTCAGTCCCTAGTCCTCCTCTTGGGTTCCTCTTGGCTGCCTCCCAGGCACACACCTAGTGTGTGGGGGGAACCCGGGCCCTCCAGCCTGTCTAGCTCCCTGGCCATGTGTAGGGTGTTCAGCCTTAACCAGAGCTCCCTGTGGTTAACACGGCACTGCAGCTGAACCTCCCAGGAAAGACGTTCTCGGCTCCTTTGATGAACAGGTGAATCTCCTTGATCTTCAAGTCTTGTAACCTTCTAGAATACCTTTGATCCTCAAAGCTACTTTCAAACCCACCAGCTAGGGGCTAACAGGCAGACACCAGAAGCCTTGATATCTTTCCAGGATGGCTTCAAGGTTGGGCTTCTAAGAGAAAGGGGGGGGCAATTCCCACGCTGCCGGAGCTTGTGCCCACCTGCACTCAAGAAGACAAGCAGACAGAGGTAGATACCAGCATGTGGTGGGGGTCAGCCCTGTGCCCCTCCTTGTGGCTCCAGGCCCATTGAGGAATTCCCTAGGTGAACACAGACTGCAAAGCATTAGTGAGAGAGAAAGGGCCGGCAGGAAATGGGAATGGCGAAATGTTCAGGCATTGTGGTTTGAATATGAACTCTCTCCCACAGGCTCATGTGTTTGAACACTCGGTTTCTAGTTGGTGGTGCTATTTGGGAAGGTTCTAGAACATTTAGGAGGTGGTGCCTTGTTGAAGGAAGCAGTTCAAGGAGGGCCGGCTTTGAGGTTTTATAGCCTGGCCCTACTTCCTTTCCCTGTTTGCACTCTGACTGCAAATGCAATGTGATTGGCTGCCTTCCACTGCAGCCTCCACACCCTCCTCCCAGGACGGATTGTATCTCCTCAAACTGGAAACCAACATGAACCAGAGAAGAGGAGTGGGTTGGGGCCCACTCCCAGAGGCTGACCGCAGACATCTTTCCTCTCTTTTCCTTTTAAATCTTGTTCATTTTCAAACTGTGGGCACCTGCCCCACATTCTAGCACATCACACGGGGCTCTTAGTTCTTGTGAAACAACCCTGGCTTGCCTGGAGGCACATCTGGCGCCTGTTGTTCTGGTAGGGAATTGGTTGCCTCCTGTTGCTATAACGAAATGCCTGATGTAAGCAACTTAAGGAACTTAAAGTTTATTTTGGCTCAGAGTGTTAGGGTGTAGGAAGGCAGGAACGTTCCTTTGCATTGGTCACAATGCATCTGCAGTCAGGAAGCAGAGGGACTGATGCTGGTACTCACTGGCTTTCTCCATTTCCCCCTTTTCATTCAGTCCAGGACCCCAGCCAGTTGGGTGGTGCTGCCTACATTCAGGGTGGGTCTTCCCTCCTCAGTTAAACCTCTGTGATGAAATATTCTCACAGATACACCTGGAGGTGTGTCTCCCAGGTGACTCCAAGTACAGTCAGGCTGACAACAAACAGTAGCCATATCAGGTGTCATAGGCCAGTGTCTCCTCTTGGCCAAACTGATAGGACTTCCCTGAGGACCACAGAGCCTCCTTTTGTGCCTCAGAGAACTACCAGGGGTGAATGCTACACCGTGTCACTGACCAAGGTCCCCTCCCAAATACTCTTTTTCTTAACACAGTTCCTACAGCTGCCTTGTCTTGTTTCCCAGTTCCGTGACTGGGCACAGGTGCTGAGTGCGCGTGGCTACACTCATCTGCTGTGCCAGCTTATGATGGTGACCAGCTAGTCTCTTAGTATAACTGTGGTACCCCTCAACAGTGGGTCAGGAAGCAGAATCCTTAGGTCTCCTGACCCCAGAATACATCTGAAGTTCCAGGGTGGGTCCAACAACTATGTCCATAAAGCTCTCTGGGGAGCTAGATGTCCATTCAAATTTGAGAGCCACTGCCTTATAAATAATCCCAGTGCAGACCCCTGGGGAGGGAAGAGATCAATGGCCTGAGTCCCTACCCAGGTCCTCTGCACAGGGGGGCTTTGTAGAGGACTACAGATCAGACTTGCAATGTATTCATTCAGGAACGTCTCATTAGAGGACCTTCCTCAGCCAAAGGCTGGTAGCCAGGGCCGCTCTCCTGCCTGGTTGTATCCCACACTCAGATGCACATCTCCAAAAGTTTTCATGGAATCCAGACTAAGACTCAGTCACAAAGTGGCAGCAGACATGACGTCCAGGCTGTGTTCCTGGCAACATGTCCCGGAGATGAATAGCAGACAGACTTTCACACCTTAAAGCTGAGTGGAGTCAAAGATGGTAGTGTCAACTGGACGCACCAGGCGAGTCTTGGTGGCCCAGGCAGCGGGCAAGAGTGTGATCACCATGGAGCCACTGTGTTCTGCCACCCGAGCTGACAAGGCAGGGCTGTGACAGCTCCTGTCCTGGGCGGTAGTGAACCTGGGGATTTCACTCACACCACTGGCTATGAGTACTGCTTGGCATAGGCGTTGACAGGACACTGACCTGTCATCTCTGCTGTGTCCACCATGACTGTGAATCTCGTGTTCAGGTTCTGACCTGTGTTCACCAAATGCAAATTCTCAGCGAGTGCCCAGGGCTGCCCATTCCTGAAGCCGCCACCATTGCAGGGGCTCTTTTTCTTAGGCCTTCCAGTATGGACCGGAGACCAGCGGCACCTCGGGAATCCTCTAGCCCTCTGCCGTGAGACGGGACGTCGAGGAGATATCCAGCCCTTTAGACTGAACAGTTGCCAGGTTCTCAGCCTCTCCAGCATGGGCCACTCTGTCCCTAACCTGGAGACTGAAAAAATAAAAGAACCCTCTATAAGACATATCCATTCTACTATGTCTGTTCCTTTAGGGAACCCAGACACGGGCCTGCTTCCTGTGACCCAGTGGTTTTTTAATTTAAAAAAATAAAAAAACTATGCTAAAATACATATAATATACAACTGGCCATTTTCACCATTTTTTGAGGGTCAGATGAGTGATATTAAGTACACCTGCATAGCCGAGCAGCCGTCTTGACCATCGGCCGCCAGAACCTTTGAAGCCTCCTGAACTGAAGCTCTGCCTCCATTAAACCGGAACCATTCATTTCTGCTCCCTCCAGCCCCTGTCACCTCAGTCCTTGGTTGTGTCTCCAGACTTGACTTGCCCAGGGCCCTCCAGCGGGTGGGATCCCAGGCTTCAGATTTGCTGTGACTGGCTTGCTTCACTCAGCATGGATGCTTTCACAGTTTACCCATGCTGCTGCTGCTGGCGTCAGAAGCTCCTCCCTCTGAGAGGCTGGCCAGTATCCCACTGAAGGCCCTACCCATTTATTTCCTGGTAGACACACAGGTTGTTTTCAGGTCTTGATCGCTTTAAAGCATTCTTCTGTGAGTTCAGGCGTGTGAGTATCTCCCCGAGTCTCTGTAGCCAACGGTTTTGAGTGTACATCTAAGAGCGGTCTTCAGCGCTCACAGGTAACAGAATAGGTTTTCTGGGGTTTTTAAGATCGTCACAGGAAAGCAAAGACCAGCAAGGATGTGCTTGTTGGCCTTTGTGTGCATCTTTGCAGACCAAGAAAACCCGTGGACCTGTGGTCCCTTTGCATCCTGATTGGGTTCCCATGGGAACAGACCAGGGGTTTGTGATGTGGACACAAGGAAAACATTTGAGCTGTGGCTCTAGAAGGAACCCTTGGAGAGACTCCAAGGTGGGGATGTCCACCTCCTCCTGTGGATGATAGGCAGGCTCACTGTCTGGAGAATCCCCAAACGAAAATTAGCTTCAATAGCCTGCTGTTTACCATCACCACGCACCAGTGACTCTGAATGCTGCCCCGACAAAACAGTGTCTACAAACACACGGGACGCAAGCAGGGAGGACTGTAGTGGCAGTTTAATAATATACATAGAAGCTTTGAACAGTTATGCTTTAATGAACATCATAGGGTCAGCCCTAGTTACGGGAGATACCATCCGAGGCCCACCAGTGCAAGCCTTGAAGCCATGCTTAGTAAAGAACCCTATGAAAACTCTTTTTCCTATATATAAACATATGACAAAGCTTACTTTACAGACTAGGCACAGAAAGGGATGGACAACCGTAGTGAAATAGAAAGATTGCAACAATACTCAATAAAAGTTATGCAAATGTGATTTTCCTCTGGAGAAAGATTTACGTATCACCACCGTATCACTACCACCACCACCACCACCACCACCACCATCACCATCATCACCATCACCACCACCACCACACCATCACCATCACCACCACCACCACACCATCACCATCACCACCACCACCACCACCACCACCATCACCACCATCACCACCACCATCACCATCATCATCATCACCATCACCACCACCACCACCACCATCACCACCACCACCACCACCATCATCACCATCACCACCATCATCACCACCACCACCACCACCATCACCACCATCACCACCACCACCACCACCACCATCACCACCATCACCACCACCACCACCATCACCACCACCACCACCACCACCATCACCACCACCACCACCATCACCACCATCATCACCATCACCACCATCACCACCACCATCACCACCACCACCACCATCACCACCACCACCACCACCACCATCACCACCACCACCACCATCACCACCATCATCACCATCATCACCATCACCACCACCATCACCACCACCATCACCATCACCACCATCACCACCATCACCACCATCACCACCACCATCTCCATCACCACCACCATCACCACCACCACCATCATCACCACCACCACCACCATCTCCATCACCACCACCATCACCATCATCACCATCATCACCATCATAACTATTATCATCATTGAGACAGAGTCTCATCTAGCCCAGGCTAGCCTCAAAATTGCTATATAGCTGAGGGTGATGTTGAACTCCTGGTCCTCTTGCCTCTACCTTCTATGGGATTATAGAGATTCATCACTAAGCCTGGTTCAATGCCATGCTGGAGATGGGACCCAGGGCTTCATGCATGCTAGGCCAGCACCCTTCCAACTGAGCCACATCCCCAGCTCACAAGCAGCATGCCTGAACTGAAGCTGATTGCAGGGAACTGAGCCATGGAAAGGGGACCATGGGTGAGGGGAGCTTTTGTATTCATCCAGAACATTAATTTGGAGCACTGTCAGCTGTCAGGTGGGGTAGACACATACCCTTGTTCACAGGGGAGATCATAATGACCTGAGACTTGGTTTGCTCCAGGTGTAGCTTATGATCAACCCCTGGGCTCACAGACATTCCTAAGGTTAGACAGTGGTTTTGAAATAACAACCAGGAGTTAGGAAGACAGAAGCAGACCAGAGATATGGCGGTTCTGACTTCTGGGAACACTGACAATGACCCAGCCTTCAGACCCAGGTTGAACGTTGACCAGTCAAGTTCCAGTTTTAGTCAGGGTGTGAAATGGGTTTGTTTCATATCCCTGATTCCTTCTGGCATTTTCTCATCAAGGACAGATGGTGACATGTTTGGTTCAGACTTGGCTCAGGTCCTCCCTGTGAAATAGGCTGTGTTTCACCCAGGCCCAAGCAGTTGTGATGTCTGCCTGCGTGGAGATTGAGCCCAGGGTTGAGACAGAGGGAGATCCTGCTGACAAGGTGGCTGCCATTACTGTCAGACCCAGTTGACTTGATAGATGTCTGTGGTAGGACCTGGGGTCTGAATAGATTGGGGAGCAAAGGGGTGAGGGAGCTGGTAAGAACTTTGTGTGTGTGTGTGTGCAGATACACAGGTGTGGGCATGCATATGGTGGCCAGAGGACACATTTCTCAGACACTATTCACCTTGGTACTTTGGGGGACCAAAGTCAGATCCTCATGCTAGCAAGGAAAATGTTTTGTTGACTTAGCATCTCCCCAGGGAGAGACCGGTGATTTTCTGGTGTGCCATGGTGCTGACAGTTGAATATGGCTTGCGTGTTCCCCCCAGTATCCTCTGTGCTAAAGTTTAACCCCATGGTAAGAAGTTAAGAAGATAACAGTCCAACCATAATGTTTATAGGGGAGTTGACCGGGGTTGTGGAAGGTCACTTAGATGGGCCCCATGACTGAGTCCTGGTGGCTTTGTACGGAAAGCCAGAGGACATCCTCCATCTTGCTGAGATGATACTCTGTGCTGCTTCAGGATGCTATCAGCAGCAGCACCAGATACAGACCCTTCCCCCTTTACAAACAAAGCAGTTTGGCTGTGATACTTTATTATAGCAATTAAAAAAATCCCAGAGTAACACACAGCCCCAGAAATATATATCACTTGGAAGTAGCATGCTCCTACGATCCAGCCTTTTGTTCCTAGGAGAGTAAACTTGTTTGTGCAACGAGCGTTTATTTATTGAACTTCAGTCATGAGCAAAATCATTGTCTTAGTCACAGCACCTGAAAGAAAGGTAACTTCTGTGTTGAGAAAGTTGCCATGGAAACAAAAACAAGGCTTCTCTTCCACTGGCACCTTCTGCAGGACAGGTGGGTGCCAACAGGGGGCCAGTTCCTGGACCTTTCTTCCCTCTTGCAGATTATGAACCAGAAGCACTGTGGCCACAGGTGTTGGTGTTCACATTCATGTCCTGTCTGTCAGGGTCTACTTTGGGAGGGTGAGTCTCCATTATATTTGCTCCCCATGACTCTCTCCCAAGCCGTTCCAGCTGCCTTATGGAATCGCAGACCCTTCTATCTCCCAACCTATGAATTTCTCGTGCGAGGAGGTGTTGTCAGACACAGGCTGTTGTGTATTTACAGTGCAGGATTTCTGTGTCATTCTTCTAAGGGAGCCCCATCCCTCTGGGTTTGGGCTGTACTACTCTGCCCTGTGGGGTGGGGCACACAGGACCAGAGGACCCTGCTGGAGTTCCGAGTAGTTGGTTGCTGTAAACGTGCCACTCAGTGACAGATAGTCTCACAACCAGAGTGTTGCTCACCTATAATGCCTATCTGATTTCTTTTCAACATTTGTGTGTGTTTGTGTGTGTGCGAGCGCGTGTGCACGTGTATGCATGCGCACCCAGGTGTGCCACGGTACAGGTGGAAGACAGAGGATAACTTCCAGGAGTGAGCGGTTCTTTTCTCCCGCCAAGGCTCACCCAAGAATCGAACTCAGGTCATCAGGGTTGGCAGCAAATACCTTTCTTTACAGGCTTAAGCCATCTCACTGGCTTTCACCTGTGACATCTTACAGATGGAGATGTGACCCCAATGGGCAACACCCTGGGACTTTGGACACACTTTCCCAGCTGGGCATGGGTCACACCACAAGGTTTGCAGAGGGGCCCTCTGTTGCTCGGAAAGGAAGTCAAGGGACCGGCAGGAGAATCTCCAGAGTGCCCGGGATGGGCCTTTCCCCCTTGGCCCTGTGGGCTCCTGCTTAGGTTATCATGGATGGTGACTGTGTTTCCTGCAAAACGACTCCACACTGGGTGAAGGCTGATCGGGGGCGGCTGTCTCCTTTGCACCAGTCCTAAAGTAACAGTTTACTGGCCACCACACCTGTCTGTCCTTTCAACTCTTCTAGAGTGTTCTGTGTTTCTTGGAGTAAAGATTTTACATAACCCAACCCTGTTTTCATTATTAGCATTGTAAACTGGGAAAGGCCATCGACAAGGGGACACCCTGCTGGTGCCCCCGCCCTGACTCCATGTAAATAACGAAACACTTTGGAGAGCAACCAGAATTTCTTTGCCCCCTCCCTTACTCCCCACTGGCTTTTTTAATCCTGCTATTTAATTATTATTTTTCAAGGCAATGGCTTTGCTGCGTCTTGCAGACGTGCGGTGGGAGGAGGCTGAGGTCCCCAGGGGGAGCTGCAGTTCCCTGGGAGTAGGGATGGGTCTGAGCCTGGTAACAATAGTAACGAGTGTAGCAAGGCCCTCGCCTTTGATGTGCGAAGATTAAACAGCATGTCAAGCTGGTGCTGCAAGCTTGAGTGAAACAAGATAATATGGAAGCCTGATACCTTCGGGCGCCAAAGCCCTATAAAGATAAAAATCAGATTATAAATGACAGTTTCCAGGTTAAAAAAAGAGAGAGAGAGAGAGAGAGAAAGAAGTCTTAAGATGTGTCTGTGCAGCAGCAGCCGCTAGCTAGCAGACACTCTGCCAGCAGACATGTGTGCCCCACATGCGGCTCGGGAAGAGGAGGGGTATGGCAGGAAGACGGTGTCAGGAGCCTGGGGCTCCTCCGGTTCTCCTGCGGCTCTGCAGGGTCTTTCTTTGGCTGTGGGTAGAAACTCAGATGCCGAATCCCAGCTGGCTTCAGCCCTTTCCCGGAGACTGCAGAGGGGACTCCGGAGGCAGAAAGGGGGTCACAGAACCCTCAGCTGTTCACCTCGTGCTTGAGTGGGAGGTTGGGAAAGATGCTCCTGCCTTCCAGATTGAGATTTGAGGGGGCTGAGACTGGGGTGCTAGATGCATGCTGGGGCTCAGTTGAATACTGCAACTCTGGTAGGAAACTGTCCCTGGGGTGGGGTGGTTACCACTGAGTGAAGAGTCTAAGCTGGGCTCACATAACTGGGCATGTGAATCTGGAACACACACACACACACACACACACACACACACACACACACACACACACACACACGTACGTGCCTGGGTTGGGGAGTGGGAGGGGCTGTATCAGAGCCCCAGAGCCTGACTCTTGACATCTGGAGGCAGCCATTAACATCTTAGTGTTAAGTAGCCTTCAAGTCACTCTCTGAGGGTGGAATATAATGCAGGACTTTGAGATTAAAGAGTGGATAAGATCACAGCTCAAATGAAGTATTTATTTGTTAAAGACTGACCTTCAACTTACTGTGCAGTCTCAGGCTGGTCTTGAACTCACTGTGTTGTCCATGCTGGTTTCCAAATGACAGCAATCCTCCTGCCTCAGTGCTGGGACGACATGCATACTCTACCAAGATCAGCTGAAGGAAGAGAGGCTATGTCTGCAATTCCTGGTCTGGCAGCAGGAGGAGCTGAGGTCTTGGTGTCAAGGACAGGAGAGTGGTTAGGAGAGAGGGCAGGTATGTGGGAGGTGGACCTGGAGGGTAGAGGCTCGCTGGAGGGGCTTAAGCAGAATCAGGACTTAGGTGGAATCCTTCAGGCCAATGGCTTAGTCTTCACACAGGAACAATTCTGTGCCATTTGGAGTTTAATCAATGGCAAATCCACCCCCGTTTAGATCCTTCCCACCCTTTCTGTGTGGAAAGGTGGCCTGGCATGTGAAATGCTTTCTCCATAGACCTCTGTGTTTGAACACTCCGCAGTGGGTGGCGCTGTTTGGGAAAGTTGTGGAACCTTGAAGAGACAAAGCTGAGCTTGAGGAAGTGGGTTATGAGGACATTTATGTTAAAATTAAAAAAAAAGAACCAACAGTATTTGTTTGTGTTTGTGTGTAGTGTTTGTGTGTGTGTATGTGTGTAGTGTGTGTGTGTGTGTGTGTGTGTGTACACGCTGCAGCATGAGTGTGAAGGTCAAAAGACAATTTGTGGGAGTTGGTCATCTTTTCCTACTCTGTCAGTCCTGGGGATTGAACTCAGGTCGTCAGGTTTGGTAGCAAGCACCTTTACTCACCCAGGCATTCTAAGGGCTCCGCCTTTAGATTTTACAGCCTGAGCTCTGCTTCCTGAGTGGCCAGCTGGTCTTCCTCACCTGCTGCCGTGTCCGTTCCAGCAGATGGAATCACCCTGTGAACTTTAAGCTCAGGAATAAAGCCTTCCTTCCTTAGTTGCTTTCACGTATTTGATCACCGCCAAGGGGAAAGTAAGAGCCCTGTATCCCTTTGGAGAGGCGGAGGCCCCTTGGCTTTATAGCATCGTGGTAGGGGAGGGCAGGGGGTAGCTGAGGGCTGGAGAGGGGAAGCTAGGGTAGGTGCTAGCCGGGCAGACTCTCATCAGCTCCCAGCATTCAGCGCTTCGCTCCTCTGTGCTCCGGTCACCTGTACTGGAGGTTGTGATGTCTCATCAACAGGACTGGATTTGGAATTGAGTTGGAAACACACTTGGGAGCATGTCTGTGAGGGTGCAACCAGAGAAGTTTAACTAAATGTGGGTGACAGCAACTCGTGGGATAAATAAAAAGGAGACTATGAGCTGAGCACCAGCATGATGGCAAACGCAATGTGACTGGCTGCCTCACGATTCTCCCTCCCCCCCGCCGTGCCTGCCCACCTCCCCATGATGGACTGTGCCCTCAGACTGTAAGCCAGAATAAACCCTTCCTTGTAGTTGATCAGTGCTGTTGTGGCTCACCAAAGAAGACAAGAAGCCATATTCATAATTGCAAGCCCAGCCAGACCTCAGCCGAGCTACGGCCAGTGCCATACTCGAGTGGAACCCCAGAGCATCTGAGCTCAGGTGTTTTATTGATTCAGAGCTCCTCAGGTGCAGATTGTAAGCCATCACACGTCCCCCTGCCAGAATCCAACACCTGCAGACACTACAAAACGCCAAGGCCTATGCATCCCATTTCCCAACAGTGCACAAAGACAATGATTATAAACACAACTGAAAATAAACTTCCACAACACTTCCTTCCTTAAAGTTGTTCTCCCCTACTGTCACAACAGTAAGAAAAGTAACTGATGCAATGTGTCGGGGTCCCTCCCTGTCCTACACGTTGCTGAAGGCTGTCAAACATGGGACGGGGGGATTGGGGAGACAGCTACCGTCCCTCTGCATCGCAGGACCTGGGGTCTATGCGTGAGTTCTCTGAAAAGCGGAGGAAGTTGTGACTGCTTGTGGCCTCTGCTTCCTGGACACCGGCCAAGCTGTGTAGAGGCTAAGAAGTGCTCTGTGAGGCACGGGACTGCTCTCAGTTGCTCCTGTGACATGAGTCCACGTGGAGGGTCTTCGGAGACAGATACTCAGCAGGCCTGGCTGGGCCGGGAGGCATCTCAAGCTCTTAAACCCACATATCACAGGAGGACAGAGGCCGGGGAACATGAGAAGGTAAGCAGGAATTAAATGCCGCTTGCCCTGCTGTAGTGACTCATCTGAGGAACAGTGCCCGGGAGATGGGGAAGCAACCGGAAGTGGTGGTTTGCCTCCTCTTCATGTTGAGCTGGTGAGAGTTCAGCTTGCTCATCTATTAGTGGGCTGCACCATGTAACCAGACAGAACAAGTCGAAATGCCTGCCTGGGTCCCTCAGGGTCCCTTCAGTGAAGCTGAACACAGACCTGTGCATACAGATGATTGAGAGTTCCCCACAGGACTCTGCTGTAAGCCCAGCCCCGGGAGGCTCACCCCTAGGTCCTGATACCCTAAGTCATTAGTAAACATCGATGAACGCCTGCTAGTTGCCTACTACCTGTCAACACATCCCATCCCCCACCTCTAACAGTCACAGCTCCACTCTGCTTCAGCCTGGAGAGTTACAGTCAGGCTGGGAACCCAGGTCCCGGGGAGGTCTAGTCACTGTCCAAGGTCTTTACGCCCCTTGCAGGAATCTCATCCCCTCCCCCCCCAAGAAGGCTTTGCCCCATTTTGGACAGTGGTGAAATACTTGAAAGCCAAATCCAAATGTGACCTTAAGAATCTGTCGTGTTCTCTTTGTGGTGCTGACTTGCAGGGAAAGAAACTTATCAACGGTCCAAAGGTGTGTTAGGATTGCTCCAAAGCTCTATTCAATGTCTATTTATTTAGAAAGAAATCACAGCATACACACACACACACACACACACGCACGCACACACACACACACACACACACACACGAGAGAGAGAGAGAGAAAGAGAAAGAGAGAGAGAGACAGGGAGAGAGAGGGAGAGAGAGAGAAAGAGACAGAGAGACAGGTATCGTAGTGTCTCTGCGCCTGGTGGATGGTAAGCACGACCAGAGTCCCAAAGCCACTTGCTCGCTTGGGTGCTGGTGTCCACCCTCAAGGACATTCACACCACCGACACGCCTGGGACCTCAGTTTTGCCCTGTAGTCCAGCATCGTCCTGCCTTCTCTCTTTAGCTGCTGCCCACCAGGTCACACCATTGCCTTGAGAAAATGAGGCCTACCCTCATCTAAATAAAATGACTCTCTGAAATAAGGGACAAATTAGGATACCATGTATTCAGACATAGTCTAAAAGGGGACCTGAGACTGCACAAAACTGGTGCTTCTCTAATTTAAACCTCTAACTTCAGGTCCAGCCCAACATCTCCCGAGTCACCTCCAGGGGTCCGCTTACGGATGCATGCCATGCAGAAGCAACTTTGTGATCCTTTGAGTTCCTTTGCATTGTGCAACGTGAACCCGGTGAATAATCTGTTGGCCAAGATGACTTATAAATACCCCATTTGGTCTTAAACAGGAATAACACCTCTGCCTGCAATGGCGACAGATGGAGAACCTCATTCCTAAATCCCCGGTACTCTAATTTTGGTTTAATATTCTACGTGGGCATTTAGTAGTGTTTGATATCAGCCATGCCACATAAGACCAATGACAGACATACAAAAATAACACCCTAATTATTTCCAAATAGAAACATTTGTTCTGTCAACCGCATCCCTGGCCAAATATGGAAAAAGAAGCCCCCTTTGCCAGCTCTGTTATGGGCCTCTGAACAAGGCAATGTGCTATGTCGGTACATGTTCTTCTGTTGGATCACGCGCTACGGTTGATCTCTACGTGGGCCTTTCATCTCCGCTGTTGCCAAAGTGCTTGGCGAAAGTCCTCTCCCTGTGGTTTGAGGTGACCACTCAGCTGGCTAGGTTTCCCAAGTTAATGAGAGCTCACAATGTGTCTGTCTACAGGAGGCAGAGGCAGTGGCATCGAGAGTTTGAAGCCACCCTTGGTTATGTATCAAGCTCAAGAGCAGCCTGGGTCAAAAGAGACCCCGTTTCAACAAAACCCGGGAAAAAAAATAACCACATCAGGGGGCTTGGAGAGACATAGCCATTGTTTCCTCTGCAAGACAAGGACTTGAATGCAACCCTCAGAACCCATGCTAAGAAAGCCAAACTGTGGCTACAACCACTCACGTCCCATAGCTTGGGAGGCAGAGACAGACGGAACCCTGGAGCTTACTGGTTGACCAGTGTAGCCTGCTTAGTGTCAAGGTCAGTGAGAGACTGCTCCGATTTAGTTTTTGTTACTGTGATAACACTATGACCAAAAGCAACTTGGCAGAGGAAGGGGTTTTTATCTGGCTTACGGGGTTTCTAGGGAAGCCAAGGCAGAAACTCAGGCAAGACCTTGAAGCAGTAACCACAGAGGAATGCTGCTTACTGACTTCTTTTTCATGGCTTGTTCGGTTTGCTTTGCTTTTTTTTTTTTTAACAGGGTTTCTGTGTTGTAACTCTGGCCATCCTGGAACTCACTCTGCAGACCAGGCTGGCCTCGAACTTACAGAAATCCGCCTGCCTCTGTCTCCTGAGTGCTGGGATTAAGGGAGTGAACCATCTTCCCACCTTCAGGCTTCAGATTGCTTTTCTTACACAACCTGGAACCACCTGACAAATGTTGTCACTGCCCACAGTGGGCTGGGCCCTCCCACATGAACCATCAAATCTAGAAAATGCCCCAAAGGCATGTGTGCAGGACGGTCCAATCGAGGCAACTTCCTAGGTGACATTCCCTCTTCCCAGGTGACTCGGAGGGCACACAATGCCTGAAGAATGACCCCAGGCTTTCCTCCTGGCCTCCGTATGCTCCCGTATGTAAGTGCACATTCACCTGCACCCACAAACTTGCACACACGTGTACACACACCCCCACAATCAGAAATACTGAGCTGAAAGAAGCAAGCTAGAGAGAGTGGAGCCAAGCTGCGCTCAGCTCCTGTGGCAGCCCTTCTCGCCCTCGGTGGACTCAGCGTGATGGTAGGGGCATGGGCTTCCTTCTGAGAATTCAGGCCACAAACAAGCAAGCCCGGGAACAAGGCTCTGAGCGCAGAGCCTGGGTGGCCGCTGCATGTTTCTTTCCGTGGGGTGAGGCTATGTATGCTTCTTTCAAAAGCTCATTAGAGACACCCTCTCCCTTTGAAGGGCCCAGGGCTGTCTCATGTGCCGCTTTCAATCTGTCACGAAGCCGCTTTGCTCCAAAGAACTGGGACTGCAGGAGGGTATGCTTGTGGGATCGAGGAGTGTCCTGGATGCCCTTCTGGGGACAGAGTCTCTCGGAGCTCAGGATGAAGGAACAGGCAGGAGCAGACAGCAAGATGCTGTTTTCAATCCTGTCTGGCTGTGTTCCTGAATGTGTGTGGTGCTCACCCTATCCCAGGAGGAAGAGCAAGGTCAGTGTCAGCGCTTTGATGTTGCATTAGAAAAGTGGCGGAAATCAAACACAGACTTCTGCAGCAGTAGCAACCCCAGGGTTTGTATTGCATTGTTTTTAAGTTTTGGAAAAGATGATCCAAGAAGACCAGGGATATGACTATCCTGCTTCTTAGCGGATTAATGCATGCTTTCTCTCTTTCCCGTTCTTCCACCAGAGCCCTGGCTGACACCCCCACCCCCTCCACTATGCCCTGAGGCCGGCCTGTCCTAAGATGCCTCTCCAGCTGAGGCTTCAAGTTGGACTCAAGCTAAGGGGAATGATGGAAGTCTCATTCCTCTTCTCTCTCCCCTGGGCTCTGTGAAAGTGTTAGGGGCGTGCAGGAGCAGGTTGCTTGTGTGTCTGTTTAGCTTGGCACCCCAAGCCTCGCAGCCGGTCTCTCCTGTGTGAAAACACTTCTGACAAGCTTCTGCCTGTTTCCACTCTCAGTGTTTGCTCCTGCTGCCTGGCTGTCCTCTTCTTGGAAAACCAGATCTTATGACTGCGGTGACCTTTGTGCTGGCAGCGGGGACTTTTGTGTGACTGGCAACTCACTCAGTTTCCCATGGTTGCATCATATTTTGGGGGGCATGAGGTGAGCATGGGAAGCTCCAAAGGGGTCAGGTCCCTGGGGAAAGGTGCCTGTCAGTGACTTCTGAGTCAATGTTCCCTTAGACTCGTGCCCAGTTTGCATCAGAAAAAAGATTGTGTCCAGAGGAGAGTGAGCAGCGAGCCTGCAGAATGCCACTGACCCATTCCGGAGGCCCTAACTCCCGTGTCACCAACTGCCTTGTGACATAGGCATTCTTCCTAAGTATATTCATGAATCAGGAAACTGAGGACCAGAGAGAGACATTTGGCTGATCTGAGTTCTGTTTCGATGTGGGTTATTGGGAGCATTAGAATTCTAGTCTAGTAGAGCTACAGCTTCTGCTCGGTTCCCACTGGGCCTCTGTGGATGATGATGATGACAATGATGATGATGGTGATGATGATGATGATGATGATGATGAGGAGGAGGAGGAGGAGGAGAAGGAGGATATGTGTACGTGATCAGAACTGAACAGAGTTATGGTTTCCCTATTTGTCACTTAGTCTGTTTTCTGGTGTTAAGAAAATGCCCCAGGCTGTGTACTTTATAAGTGAAAAGATTTATATTGGCTCATGGTTCTGAACACCTAGGACCCTGGTGGTAGAGTAAGCTTCTGGTGAGGACCACTTGGCAGATTTGACCACGTGGTGTGGGGCTCTCAGATCAGAAGAGGGAGGGAAGAACTGAAGAGCTAGTGAGAGCCCAAACTCACTTTGTAAGCACAGACTCTCAAAGCTGCCTGATCAGCCCCTGAACACCCCATCCAATCTGTCTGGAGAGAAGTGACCCAGCCTAGAAGAAACCATCCACAGTATCTGAGATTAGATCCCTTAAAACCCCAAGTGTCTCTCCAAGGATCCACCGTATTGCGTTCTGCAGTGAATCAAGTCTCAACTGGAGTCTTGCTGGGGACAAACCTTATCCACCCACAGCAGTTGCCAGGGAGAAAAGGTGACTAGGAGCTAGAAAGCGGGTCAGGGAAGACCTGAGCCAGCCCCTCTGAAGCAATGCCCTGTTCATGGTGCCCTGCCTGATATGAGCATGGGGACCCAAGTTTGATCCTAGCACCCATGGGAAAAAACTGGGGGGGTGGTTGGAAATCCCAGCGCTAGGGAGGTAGAAACAGGTAGATCCCTGGGGCTCATTGGCAGTCAGCCTAGACTATTCTGTGAGGTTCCAGGTCAGTGAAACACTCTGTCTCAAAAACCAAATGGCTCTGGGAAGATGGTTCACTGGATAAAACACTTGCTATATAAATTTTGAGGATAAGTTTAGATCCCCACAATCCATGTAAAAGCCTGATGGTCTGGGTACCTTGCCTGAAATCCCAGTGCTTGGGAGACAGAGGCAAGGGCTTCCCAGGGCAAGCTGAGCAGCTAGATTAGCTAGAATCAGTGAGTTCTGGGATCATCGAAAGACGGCCTCGATAATTAAATGGAAAGTGATTGAGGAAGGTACCCCATGTCAACCTCTGTTCCCACATGCTGGGCCACACGGGTGCATGTGCTCACCCTTACACACACACACACACACACACAGACGAATGACTCTCAAGAAATGATATTTAACCTCTGGCTTCCATATGCACACATGATGTACACGCACATACATGCATCTTACACACACACACACACACACACACACACACACACTCAAGAAAAGAGCCAGCCACGCCAGAATGAGCAACCCTGTGGTCGAAGGTTAGAGTATTGAGCCTAGCAGTTGGCCCTTGGGGGGGGGGGCATATGTGGGAGAGTGACAGCAGGGAAGGTGGGTGGAGATTGTGTTCAGCATAGCTACTCATCCAATCAACCGCAGGCACATCTGAGATTCTAGGACACACTCCGGTTAGCTTCCTGAGTTGGTCACACAGGAGGGTGATGAATCCCAGGGACCCAGAAACTTCCTATTTGAGACTCTCTGAGACTTGGCTGTCTGCTTCTTCTCTGTGTCGTGCCCTGCACGACAGACTATTATGGTAGCAATGTTACTCCCTGCATTTTGGGTCATTGCAGATTGTCACATTATAGGTGGTCCAGGGACCCCTCAGTTTGGATCTGACATCTGAAGCAAAGGAGTCCCTGTGACTTTGCTGAAGGCCCATGTAGCTAATGTCAGTGTCATGCTTTGTGCCTTTGGTATCTGTGTGGCCATGTCTAGTCATGAAATGATGTTCTCTCCTTTTTTTAAAAAAAAAAAAATTTAATACTTTGTATTAGTTGTGGGTGCACATGTGTATACAGATGTGTGTGAGCAGAGGCTAGAGGTTAACCTTGAGTGTCATTCCCCTACTTTTGATACAGGACTTCTGATTGACCTGGAGCTTGCCAGTTAGGCTAGGCTGGCTGACCAGTGAACCCCAGGGACCCACCCATCTCTGCCTTCTTGGTGGTGGGATTACAGGTATGTGCCACCATGCCCAGTTTTTTTTTTTTTTTTACATGGCTTCTGGATATCAAACCCAGATCCTCATGCCTGCAAGGTAGGAACTTTATTGACTGAGCCATCTCCCCAGACCCTTGTCCCGGATGGCATGGAATCCTGAATGAGAAGACACACCCTTGTGTAGGGGGCTTTGGTTACATAGTGTCCTTCAAAATATCTTTTGTCTCTCAAGATTCAAAAAAGAGAATGAGTCTTCTGTGAGTCGTCGGTGAGCCCAGGTTTAGGACCAGGGACTTGTGTTACCTGTCACCAAGTTCAGCATGGCCTTGACCTTACCCATCAAATCTCCCTTCTTCCTATAGACTTATTTCCACACTGCACTTCTCAGTTCCAGAACTCTCTTCACTCACCTGTGCTTTGTCTTACCTCTTTATGGACCACTCTTGGGAACAGTAGAGGGCAGGGTTTGCTTCTGTTTGCTCCCCGCCCCTGACCCTAGCACTTTGCCAGTCACCGAAGGAAGGTGTGGCTTCGTGAAGGCCCCGCCCACAAGGCAGGATGCCAGCTGGCGCAAAGCCACAGCTCACTCAACAGGCCACTGGCATCTGCACAAGCTTCAATTCAGTGACTTATTCCCTCTGAGGGTTCTCAAAGGAGCTGAGTCAGGTGAACCTTGGGATTCCACAAGCTTCCTCCTAGGTCTCGAACCCCAGAATGCCCTTTTTCTGCAACATGCCTCAGAGTGGAGCGACACTTCCTGAGAGAGCAGCCTGTCACGCACGGGTCCCAGTCCTCTCAAGAGCAGAGCGCGTTCTTCATTATATTGCCTGGGCCTAGATTGCTGTCCTCGTAGCTCTGCTTCTTGCCCATTCGAGACACTGGTGATGCAGGCGGAGAAATGGCTACACGCCAGTGCTTCCGGTTCCGTCTCCCACCTCCCATTTCCACCCCGCTGACCTCCACTAGCTGACTGTTTATTGCTTCCCGCTATCAGATTCCTCTGGCTGTGGCAGCTGAAGTTCAAAGCTTTCTCCCTGTAGTACAATGTATCCTTGGAGGGCGTTCTATGGAGCTGATTAATGCTCTGTTGTATGGTTCCCGCAGCCGGCAACCCCACGTGGGGGTTTGCGCTGTCAGCCTTGAGCCTTACAGGCTTCTGCAGACTCAGGAGACGAAAATCATGTGGGCATTTGCGTCCCCGGAGTCTTGTCCCCATTCACTACCCACTACTGCACCGCCTGGGCAATGCATAAGACAAAGGTCTATGGACCAGCAACAAAGCAACAGGGCTCTGACCTCACCACTTACTGAGCACCGTGAACAGCCTTGATCTATGCGTCTGTGTTACCTGATCTCACACACTGACAGACAGTGAGGAATGACTCCCAGCTCGGGGACACGGCACAGTCTGTTAGAGCGGAATTCTGGAGCTGCGGCCAGACAGGGCTCAGTGAAGATGGCAATTAGTGGGTAGACAGAAAAGCGTCGTCACCTGGGCCTGGTGCTTGGGGAACCGCTGAGCCACGCTCATCATGCATGGAGCCTCACACAAGGGTGGCTCAGGCTGAGATCATGGCGGGCCACGCACCTGATGCACAGCCTGCCAGGACAGTGACTGTTGGGGTGTCTGGCCAGACTGAGTGTGGTCCAGACTTTGGCCACATGGTATGACTGTAGAAGCAGTTACCCAGGGCGGGATGCCACATGGCAGGGACTTGCACAGAAGGCAGCTGGTCAGTTGACGGGCATCTCCACAGGATAGACTTTGTGCAATGTGAAGCAATATGCCAGCAATCGCCTGCTGCATGTCCAGGGGAGGAATTCCAGCTCACTGCCAGCAACTGTTAGCAGGGAGAATTCAGCAGTAATTCAGGGGCCACCTTGAAGGCCTGGGATAAATTCTCTCCTTTAAAAAAAACAAGAAGCTGGATGTGAATCTTACTGAAAATGTGGAAGCTCTCACTGGGCAGGGTCATCTCAAGAATGTGATCTTGATATATGGTTGGACCTGGGAGAGAAATCGAGAAGGGACAGATAAACACCGAAGTGGACTTGGTCTGTGGGAAGGGCACTAGGCCCTCCACTTGCCTGTCACTGTGACAGACTGTTTCTCAAAGACAGTCACCCTATAGAAATACAGCCTTACTATTTCCTAAAGGGGAGAGGGCTGCTCCACCTCCACAGCCACACAGCACCTTTGAAGTGTGTTGTGGGAACCCAACAACCATCTTGCAAGGAAGCTGAAGATATATATGTATGTGTGTGTGTGTGTGTGTGTGTATACACACACACACACACATATGTATATATCTATATACATACACACACATACACACACACACACACACACACATACACATATATATAGTATCCAATACAAATCTGACAGCTGGCGCAGATTTCCAGGCCTGTGAGGGAATGACAACCGGGCCTTTCTTCAGTTCCTAGTCCTTGTCAGAGGCCCTAGTGCCATGGGATAGAGAGAAGCCACCCACTTCTCCCTGACTGAATGAACCCTTTGATCCATGAGAATCAAGGGGGTTGATAGAGGGTGACAGAATAGATAATCTTCCAGCCTCTGGAGAGGCATCTGGGGAATAGGAATATCACTGCAGACACAAAACTGACAGGAAGTAGGCTCCAAAGTGGCAGGAAGTGGACTCAAAGTGGCAGGAAGTGGACTCCAAAGTGTCAGGAAGTGGACCCCAAATGGTAAAAAGTGGGCTCTAAAGTGGCAGGAAGTAGGCTCCAAGGTGGCAGGAAGTAGATTCTTGGGTACCACATTCTATTTTGACATGCACGTGTGTCTTGTCTATGTGTCTATAGTCAGGAATCAGTCTAAAAGATTGTTCCTGAAGTGTCATCTACCTTGCAGTTTTTAAGACATAGTTCTTATTTTCCCTTGAGCTAACTGACTAGGGCAAGCTGGCAGGCTAGCGAGCCCCGAGGATCTCTGTGTACCTGCCTCCCCAGAGCCGAGATTACAAGCACGTGCGACCATGTCCAGCTTTTTACACAGGGAGCAAACTCAAGTGCTCGGGCTTATAAAGCATGCACTTTACTGAGCCATCTTCTCACCCTCTTGGCACCAGTTTCTGCTTTCTTTAGCTGCACCAATCTTTATTACAAGTGTCCTCTGGGACATCGGGTGAGGCTTACCTCCGTGGAAAACAAAAACAACACCAATGGTGAAGTTGGCAGCCTCCAAAGAGAAACCAGATGCAGGAGTTCCACAGTTGTTCAAAGGGCCAGAGGGATCACGATACACCCCATCATGCAGTCTCTAGGATGGATGAAGGGACGCACGTTGGCTCTGTTACTGCATTTTCCTAGCATTTCTTTTTAGGGTCTTTAAGATCAAAACCAGAAGCACATCTGCTTCCACAGCAGAGATGGGGACTGGCTGGCATCCGCCACATTAACATGTGGCTTCCGGACAGATTCTCCTGGAAAAGTGAGCAAGGCTCTCCACACCCATGAACTCCCAACCAAGCCTTTTCTGTCATTCTGCTCAGCTGTACCTTTGCACAGTTGCAGATCCTGGGTGCCTAGCAGCTTCAAAGAGATTGTGGTTCCTCCCCCATGCAGCTGCTGGGGAATGGAGCCTGGCATGTGGATGATGGATAGAATTTCAACTTGGAGATATGCTGAAGAATCGGACTCAAAGTTAATAGATTGTTCAGATCAGTTGCCAGGCACTAGTAGGGGAACCGCAGGAGTCTGGTGTATCAGTATGCTGCTGTGTTGCTCAGTAAAGAAGACAAGAAGGCATTTTTATAGATGCAAACCCCACCAGGCCTCAGCAGAGGGAACCACCTGTCACGGCAAGTGCCTTAATGGACAGTGGAAACTGATCATCTGATCTCAGGGGTTTTTATTGACACAGATGCTCTTCAGGTGTTCTACTGATAGCACATGCAGATCATGAGGAATCAAACATCTGTTACATAAAGGCAACACCTGCAGACAATACAACATGTTAAGACCCAGGCAGCCCTTCCCCCAACAATGCACAAAACAACCACTTTAAACATAACTGGAAATCAACTTCTGCAACAGTCTGGAAGCTAAATCCTACAAGTGTGTGGGTCCTACCTGGGTGAACTACTGATAAAAAAAGGGGGGGGGGGTCCCTGCTTGGAGATCTGGGGACAAGGGATTGATCTTCCCCATGGGAGGATGCTGCTTTGTTGGGCTGCATTGGAGATGGGTGGGGAACCCAGCCTGCTCCATCCTGTGTGCCTTTAAGTCTCAACTGCTTTTTTTTTTTTTTTTTTTTTTTCCTGGCTCCGGGTCTCCTCTTGGAGGTTGATGTGGTTGAAGCCTGCTTTCTTAGATACCACCTCAAGCAGTTTAAACAGTTCTCATCTTGGTGGTTCCTCTTATGAGAAGCATTTCTTGAAGTGTCAAGGTGAAGGTGGGTGGCAGCATGTGGGTCTGATGGCCACTGTAGCAGAGGTCAGGGAGGTGCTGGCCTGGGAAGGACTCTGAGGTTGGCTGTGGGTCTAACGATTTGAAGGAGAAGCATGGAGAGGGATATTTCTAAGCCATGATAGGGTGGCGGCTTGGCCAGGAAGTGGGTTTTACCTGGGAGGGAATCCTTGGTGGTCACCACAGAAGCTGGGTGGCCTCTTACCATGGCCCCTGACCACAGATACCAGACATCCCAGGTGGTTGGATGGAAAAAAGTCTCCAGGGTTTATTTCAGAGCACAGGCAAGGCTAGCTTGGGTCCATTCAGGGGTCTTTAGGTATGAAGCCTGGGCATAAGGAGGCACATAGGAAGTAGTGTGAGAAGATGGGGAGTGGGAGGAGAATAGGGAGAAAGAGGGTAGGGGGAGAGGAAATTTGGAGAGGGAGGGCTGAGGAGAAGAAATGATGGGAGCCGAAGGAGAGATCTAGAGGGGAGGGAGGGAGGGAGGAAGGGAGGGAGAAGGGGGGGCTGACTGTACTGGAAGTTTGGGAAGTAAGGGATGGAGGGAGACGGAGATCAGGAGAAGGTGGGGGTTGTATGGGAGGGCGGGAGAAGTGGGAGTGGGAAAGGAGCGGGGAGGGGGGGTTGGAGAGGGCGCAGGGGGCAGGTGGGCTGTGAATGCCAGCTGGGGAGGGAGGCTAATGGAGAAGTGAGGCAGCTGGATGAGGGAGGAAGGAGATAAGGTGGGAAGGTAGAATGAGGTGGTGTGGGAGTGAGTGAGGGTGAGACCCAGGTTGTTATGAGGGTCCTCCCTTGTTCCTCTAAGGGGGGGGCCACTTAGCTGCAGACCCACAGGAAGCACGAATGGAAGCCAAACCACTGGTGACTTGCCTTTAGGGGGAGGGCAGCTTCCAGCGGTAGCCTGGGCTAAACCCACTCAGAGGTGCTCAGGCACTTAAGGCAGGATTTTAAGGGCCTGCAAATCTGCAGTCTCCTGGGGTCTGCGCAGGCATCTAGGCCAGCGATCTACCCAGCCTCCCTGGCTGCACCAGTAACCAGCTTCTCCTGGTGGTCTGCCAGCCTTCCAGGCCCAGAGGACTCTCTCTCTGCACATTCACAGCCCTTCCTGCCTCACCCACAGCTGACCACCCTTGGAGATGAAACTGTCAGAGCCTAGGGAAGCCACGGGCCTGCCCCTGTGACCACAGTCCTGCTGCAGGGCAAATTCCACTCTGAGCTAGCCTGGCGTTGCAGCATCAAGAAGCTCTGGGTACTGGCTTTCTGCTGTTCCCACAGAAGTAAATGCCAAGGAAGGATACAGAGAAAGGTCTAGGGGCTTGACTAACTGTAATGCTGGGATACACGTATGCAGAGGCGTAGAGCATCACCACACCCAATCTGGTCACGTATGCCATGCATTTTGTAAAGGTGGGCACATTCTGGGAAATTCCTCCTCTAGTCTGTGGATAGATGGCACATGCCCTGTGTGTGTGCGTGCGTGTGTCTGTCTGTCTGTCTGATGGACTGACCTCTGACCTCCAGGAAAGAGGCAGGCTCCACCATGCTCAGTTACGTTAGCTATAGGACTGTACCTGGCTATAAATAAGTGCACCTGGCTTGTCGATGCTGAAAGACTGGTGACAGGCTGGTAACTAGCCTCAGTGCAGCTGAGCTGGGCAAACTGCTCCTGAGGATAGAAGCCCAGCTCCACGGGCACTGCATGAAGTCTGATTGCAGCTAGCACAGGAAGCTGCTTGTCTGAGAATGGAGACCTTAATGCTCCGCTGGTCTTCAGAGTGAGTGACTGGCAGAGCCCCTGCTCAGGGGGTGGCATTGAGGGCATTCCTTGACCTTAGTAAGATGAGGAATTGTAGGTGTCAACTTGTCTGGGTCACTGGGTGCACAGATATTTGGTCACATATTGTGCAAGTGTCTGGGAGAGTTTCCAGACAGTATTTACACCTGAGTCTATAGACCAGTGTTCTCGACCTGTGATTCTTGACTCCTTTAGAGGCTGAATAACCCTTTCACAGGAGTTGCCCAAGATCATCTGCAAATCAGATGTTACGATTCATGACAGTAGCAAAATTACAGTTACGAAGTAGCAATGAAAATAATTTTATGGTTGGGGGTCACCACAACATGAGGGACTGTATTAAAGGGTTGCATCATTAGGAAGGTTGAGAACCACTGCTATAGATAGAAAAGTGCCTGGACCTCTCCAACATGGCAGACCTCATGCAATTAGTTGTTGGTCTGAGCAGAACACAAGGGTGGGAAAAGAGGGAACTAACTCCTCTTGCCCACCCACTTGCCAAGGGGCAAGAGACCTTCTCTGTCTTCAGATCTGTGCGAGAACAGCAGCTCACAGCATCT
Organism: Cricetomys ansorgei; assembly: GCA_026225945.1. Classification (NCBI taxonomy): domain Eukaryota; kingdom Metazoa; phylum Chordata; class Mammalia; order Rodentia; family Nesomyidae; genus Cricetomys; species Cricetomys ansorgei. The sequence goes on from JAMJFZ010001089.1 coordinate 15,771,211, forward strand.
CCGGCTTGCACACTGCAGAGCGTGGGATTCCACAGCCTGGGTAATAGCACAAGCCCTTTCTCTATCTAGATTCTTACTCTGTGGGACTTATTTCTCTGGAGACCCCAACTATAGCTGGGCTTGACACCTGGCCCTGTCACTCATTAACCCTGGAAACCCTTTGCCTCTGTCCCTCTTCTGGCAGGATGGGCATCGGACTTCACTCCTGTGGTGAGGAGAGCAGAGAAGCATGTCCACCCAGGCACAGGCTGTAGGCTCCATGAAGCTGTCGCTTACTTGTGATGGATGTCACAGACGTGTAAAGGTTCATACTTGTTCCCACTGGGAGAGGCCCCTGAGCTGACCCTGAGGGACCCAGCATGTGTGACCGTCACACTCCACCTTCAGAGGCAGCCAGAGAACAAGCTAAGCTGAGCCCATAAACACACTCCCTTGCACAGAGGTGTAGTCTCTTAGGATGTGCCCACATCTTCGTGCTAAAGGTCCCTCACGTTTTTGCATTTTGTGCAGCCAAAGCGTTAGGCTTCTGGTGTCCTTCCCCACGAGGGACTTTATGACTCATGCTGCGACTTTGTTTGTGAATGAAGTCTTTTTTTGGGATCACCAGAGGTAACAGAGCTCTTTAGGATGGGTTGTAATCATCAGTCTGCATGGTGTCCTTATGAGAAGGGCACATTTTTAGGAAGGCTGAGGACCGGGGATTCTGGAGGAATTACTTGGAACAGATACCATCTGCTCCACGACAGCTCATCAGTCTAGACCCGGATACCCATCCACACAGGCCAAGGTCAAGTTATACAGCCCTGTTGTTATTTTCTGTCCTTTGGCTTCTCTACTGTGACACTGGTATCTTCTCCTCTGAGCACTGCTTTGTTAGAAACCCTGCCCTTATTGATCAGCTCTGGTGTAGCAGTTTCCTTCAAGATAGAAACATTCCTTCCTTCAGGGATGCTCACTCCTTTGGACAGAAAGTAAACAACTTCAAACAGCTTCAGGAAGTCCCTGAAACTGACAAGAATCACTAAGCCCCTTTAGCCCAAGAGTAAAAGTAAAGATGGCTGAGAGGTCACTCTCAGGTGAGTCAAACTGCAAAGAAGACCCTCAGATTAGCCCAGCTCCCTGGAAGAAGTAGAAATTAACTGAGCTGCCTGGAAGAGGTTTAGACTAGAGTCACTTGGAAAGAACACTCTCCAACTGGTTGAGCTGCCTGCAGGTTGTGCAGTGAGTTCCAGGTTCCCAGCTTTGTGACCTGTCACCCGTACTGGGGTGGGCTTTGATGAAGCAACTATCTTTGAGTCATTTTTACTGCTGTGTGTGACCCGTCACCCATACTTGTATAAGTAACTCCAATAAAGTTCACTGGTTCACCAAGTTGGACTTTGATGGTGTCTGTACTTTGGTTTGTCAGGGGGCCCCTTATCTGGTGTGTGTGTGTGTGTGTGTGTGTGTGTGTGTGCACGCACTTGTGTGCATGCGAGTGTTGCTGTTGCATCTCTCCAGGAAAAGTCTGTCATAGGACACAAACATTCACCCATTATTTTCCCCAGGAATCTGCAGCTTGTGTAGCCCTGGGACCATGTGAGTCTTCTCTGTCCTCCAGGTGCCCATGGGGTCCTATTCTGGAGTACCATGTTTATCCACAGAGCTGGTACATGGATCTCTCCTTGATGTTGGCTGGGATGCATGCAGCTTCCTCTGGTGTGGGTCTGGACACCAAGATTGGATCTCTTAAGACGGGATTGTTGTGGGAGTTTATTTTTAGTTATATATAAAATACTGTTGAGTAAGGGGCTGCCCAGGGTGTTTTGTGTTGTCTTCAGGTGTTGGATTTTGTGGGGGTGTTTAATCGCTAACGTGCTAATCTGCACGTGCTATCAGCAGAACACCTGAGGAGTTCTGAAAGAATAAAAACACCTGAGCTGAGACGCTCGAGGTTCCACTGTCAAGGATGGCACTTGCCATGATGGCGGTTTCCTCTGCAGAGGTCTGGTGGGGTTTGAGTCTATGAAAATGCCTCCTTGGCCTGTTTTCTGAGCTCCCACAGCAGCGTACTACTACACAGTCTGTAGAAGCTATGATTTCCTGAGGTCTCAATTTGCCCAGAGATTGGCATGTGGCCCTTTATGCCTCTCTGTCACCCAATCACAGAACCAGGATTAAAGGACAGGGGAGAAGACTCTCAGTAGCTGTCCTTGCTGCCTATACAACCTGGGGAGGGGCCTTGTGAATCCCGTGTGTTTCAGGAACATCCTGAGATTCCAAGTTGTGTTTCCGTCTTGAGTTTTAATGAGCCTCGCTCCAGGGTGGAACGTTTCCCTGTAGAGGAAGCTGCTAATGGCACCACTGTCCACCTCAGGCGCTGTGTTCACGGGGTCCTTTTGTGCTCTGCACAAAGTCCTCCCCATTTTGTGATGAGGACAGGGACCACGGTCCCTTCCTTATGTCATTCTGTAGCAAGGCCTTTGGTCATCGTTTCTAAGCTTGGAATTTTTGGAGTGCCATCCCGAAGAAAGGTTAGCAGAGTGGCACGCACGTGTGGCTGCGGCTTGGGATGGAGCGCTGTTCCCTGGGGCTCCCTGTCCCCCTCCTGGAACTTCAAGCAGAAATCCTAGTTTATTGCGAGCTCAGAGAGGAAGGCTTGGATCCTTCATCTGCTACTTCCTCGTTTCCCCTTGGGTGAGTCAGTGAACCACCCTGACCCTCAGTTTCCTCTTCTGTAAAATGAGGTAATAAAAATGTTTCCTTCCCTGGGCCTCTGTGAAACTCAAGCTCAGTCATCTATGGAAGGCACAGCAGTGAGCCGGCACCAAAGGCCCCCTGTGGCCCAGATCTGCGCTGCACCAAACGCTGATGTGGGCCTCTGGGTGGGAAGACTCACCCACTGAAACACAGGTCCAGGAAGTTTCCATGAGTGGGCAGGGAGGACAAAAAGGCAGGAGAGCCCTAGAGGCCGCACAGCACGAACGAATGAATTGGGTGTTGTGAGGGCTGTGAGTCCTGCCAGCACCCAAAGCATCATGGGAATGAGTGATTCTCAGAGGTCAGGTTCCAAGGTTAGGGGGTTTAGGAAGGCACGGTTCAGAGTGGATACAGCCCATGCTCTGCATGGCAATCGGTAGAAGCACAGTGTGGATTCCCTGACGGGAGCTGGTTGGTGCGCTGGGGATAAAGACTGATGGTGTGGCTTGTGGGAAAGCTTTTCTGTGACACTTTAAGAAGCTACAACCTGGCAGGAGCAGCTGGAGGGATGCTGACCTCAGAGGACAAGCTGAGAGGCCTTTTGAAGAAATGAAGGAGATAGGAAGTGTGAGAAAGCCACACCTGTCTTTGAGAAGACAGGCACCTCACAGGAAATGTCCAAGAGGGGTGGCAAGGGCCTGGGTGACATAGCAGGCAGTGGGAGGCAGAGATAGAGTCGGGCATGAGATGGGGAGAAGGTGTCCAGGCAACCATAGATGAAAATGTTCACATGTGCTTCACAGAGGCCAAGCATGCTCTCCCCTCCCCCACACTCCTTCTCCCCTTCCCTCCCTTTCTCCTCCCTTCCTCCTCCCTTCCTCCCTTCCTCTATCTCCCCTCTCCCTCCCTTTCTCCTTCTCTTCCTCCCTCCCTTCCTTTCTCATCTCCTTTTCCTCTCCCTTCTCATTTCTGCCTCCTTTTTTGGGCATGGTTTCCCTTTGTAGCCCAGGCTAGCCTATGACTCTTAATCTACCTGCCTCTGCCTCCCATGCACCAGGATTACAGATGTGTGTCGCCACTTCTGGCTGTGATTTGGACTTCTGCAAAGGTCACAGCTGTGTGTTTTATTCAGATCGCGTATCTCTCGGAGCAAGCATTACAATGAGCTCGTAGACTTGCAGACAGTCACCCCTTCGGGACCTGCATCTCTTCACAGGCCACCCTGGATCTACGGAGCTTATGCTCTCAGAAGACAGCTCTTGGTGAATTGAGAAGACTAAGCAAACAGCAGTCACTAGGCACAGTGGTGCTGGAAACAGTCTGCACTGAATGGAACCCCTTCTCCCCACGTCTGTTTTTACCTTTTCCTCTTGGCTTATTGTTGGGGTGGTGGTTAAAAGTCCTACATGTTTTCGGGAAGAGAACTGAGACCGTCATGTCTTGGCCAACACCTGACAGGGCTGCGGGCTTGTGGGAAGAAGCCAATCACCAAGGGGAGGTCTCATCCCATCGGCCTTGACCTTGGTCTGCTGGTTGCTGAGTTTCCTCACTGAATGTTTCTCTCCCTGCCTCGTTTCTTTTTCTTGTTCTTTGCACTGTACTTTAAGGAATGTTGCTCCACTTTGTTGGCAGGGCTATCAGTTTCTCTTTTTACTTATTGAGTTTTGAAAGTTTTATACATATATGTGTGCGTGTGTGTGCGTGTGTGTGTGTGTGTCTGTGTGTGAAATAAAAATTTTTCACCAGGGGTTGGGGTAGTAGCTTAGTAAGTAAAGTGTTTGCTACACAAATGTAAGGGCCGGAATTCAAATCCCTAGCACCCGTGCAAAAAGCCAGGTGTGGTGTGTGCGCTTGTCACCCCAGCTCTGTAGAGGTGGTGGCAGGTGAGTTCTAAAAGCAAGGTGGAGAGAGAGTTGTAGAGGAAGACACTTGGAAGCTGCCTTTGGCCTCCACATGTGCACTCACAGATCCACAGACACACAAACACACAAACACACAGACACACAGACACACACCACCACCACACATTCATCCAACACACACACACACACACATACACATCCAACACACACACTCACATCCACACCACCACCGTGCATGCATACAACACACACACACACACACACACACACACATACACACACACACACACACAGACACACACACACACACACACACACACACACACTCACATCCATACAAACACACACCACCACCATGCATGCATATAACACACACAGACACACACAGACACACACACACAGACACACACACACACACATACACACACACACACATACACACACACACCACCACCATGCATGCATACAGCACACACAGACACACACACAGACACAGACACACACACACACACACACACACACACACACACACACACACACACTACTTGACTAGATAGATGGACTGCGATTATTCTCTCCCTGCCTACAAAGGCTTGTCCTTTGTTCTTTTAGACAGAGCCTTTGAAGCAAAGTAGAGTTTTGTGGAAGTGTCATTTATCAATCTGACTGTATAAAGGACATCCCCCCCACCCTGGAGGTTTTATACCTTTGGTTGTAAATATAGGTCCCTGGTTCATTCTGATTTGCTGTTGGTATTTGGTATGCAGTAAGAATCAAACAGAAGCTCGTGTACACACAGGCGTGCTTGTCTGTGCACACCCCTGTGTGTTGGTATCTAGTCACACCCCACAGCACTTCTTGAAAAGCTGTATCCTTCCTCCGGTGCCCCAATTCGTGGCTTCCTTCGTCAGATCTACCTCTGAACTCTGCTCTGTCCTGCTTGTCTATTTGCTTCAACCACAGAACCACAGTCTTGATGACGAAGCTTCCAGAGTCTGACATCAGATAGAGTTGGACCTCTGACTTTTTTCTTCATATCTTGTGGTTTAGTTTGGGTCATTTGTATTTTCATATACATTTTGGAACTAGCAAAAAATCCCTTAAAATAGAGTACGGGAAGCTTTGGCAACCAGAGGACTCAGGTCACTATCTACCATGTATTCTGCTGGGATTCATCACTGAACTGGAGAGAACTGTTACATTAGCAAGACTGACCATCCCCTGCCCCCACCCCGGCCATCACCAACTCCAAGAATCCAATATATCTCTCCATTTACTAGGTCTACCTATTGTAGTTGCCTGTGTGCTCTTTTAAAATACTAGGTGTATGTGTTCAATCTATAAGATAAAATCAACTTTAAAACTAGCGCTAGGGGCTATGTTTGAAGAGAGATACTCAGTGGGCAAGAGTGCTTGCTGTACAAGGATCAAGACTCGGGGTTCAACCCCCAACACCCACAGAGAAAGCTGGGTGTGACTGCACAGGCTGTAGCTCCAGCAATGGAGGCAGACACAGGCAGATTCCAGGCCACTGGCCAGTCAATCTAGCCCAACGTGGTGAGTTCCAGGTTTAGTCAGAGGTACAATCTCAAGGGAATAAGGTAGAGGGTGACAGAAGACTCCCAAAGTCCTCCTCCGACCTCCACATACGAGTGTGCACAGGTGTGAGTACACTGCGCAATACATACCTGTGCGCACACACACATGCACACATGCACTTCCACCACACACACATATCCATACACCTACGTATACATATGTATAGCACACACACATCCACTGCACACACATACCCTACACAGATGCATACACGTGTACACACGTGTCCACTACATAAATACACAGCCACCATGCAACCACACATACACACCATACACACACACACCACACATACATGCACACATATAGCATACAATCCACCACACACACACACATTCTGCACACACACAAACACCACACACACACATACCACATATACACACTCAACTCACACAACACACAACACACACACACACACACCTCACACACCATGTTGTTCGGATGGAGAGAACCTGCTGGAAAGCTGACTACACTTGAGGAGAGAGGCCACCCAGAGGTTTAACTCTGACTGTTAAGAAAGCCTCATCTCATGGGCGTGTCCATTCTGCCTCCTCTCCTCAGAACACATTGGTCTCTTTGTTTGACTCCCTGTCCTTTGCTAGGGCATGCCAGGAGCCAGGCTCAGCCCGACCGAAGCTGACTCTGTGCATGGCTTCAGGACACAGCCCGATGCCAAAATGGACAGGTGCTCAAGTTTCTTCTATGAAGTTCTACCATCTACTTTCTTCCCTCTTGGGGTACCAGGAAAAGAACCCAAGACCCCGTGGATAGGAGGCATGCACTCTTCAGCTGAGTTTCACCCGGCGTGAGTGCTTTAGATCTCTGATAACTTATGATGCCCTATACAACAATGCCGGGTGAATAGTTCTCACACTGCCTTTGTTGTGGAATGACAGTAACATTGGCCTCTGACAATTCTGGGATCAGGACCCTGTCACAAGCACATTTTCTAATTGTTGGGTTTATGGTCATACATGTTAACCAGTTTTCTCCTCTGCCTTTTAGAATCTAGAATGAGCTGTTGGTGGGCACCATTGTAATTTAGCCCTGCTTTCTTTACAGACACCAGTCTTGGGTGTGTTTCTCTTTGTGCCGTCAGAGTTTCATCCAGGTTGGCCCAGAATGGTGTCAGTATTGTTTGCGAGTGTGGTTGCCATGCAACAGCACAGTAGGGCATGCCGAAGGGTGCCTGGAGTGCACATGACATGTAGGTATTACACAGCCACACAGAATTCCCGGACCCCAGACATGGAACATGCACACACACCCTCTCCCAAGAGGCCTGGCTCTGATCGACAGACCATTGGTGTGAGGTTTGGAAGGCAAAGGGCTTTGAAGTCCGGGTTCTACTATTTCTGCTTCTCCTGACCAAGGTGAAGGAGACTCTGATTTTTCTCTAAAAGCAGGAACCGCACACACACTCCGATCTCTGAACAGCAAATAGCAACATGATTCGGGGCTCCCACTGGACCGGTCACTGGGATGTGATGTAACAAATCCTAACACCATGCATTGTCTGTCCAGAAGGAAATACCCCTGATGGCTGAGGCCTCTGGGGAGGCGATATCTTCAGGGTGCTATGTACCATCGCATCGCAGTGAGTGCTGGGATTGGAGGCTTGCTAGTTGCAGAGAGGAGAGCCACAGCCTCCATCCACATCCCAGTTCAGAGAAACCATTTTGAGGACAACCCCATAGCTCATCCTGGTGCCAAACTGTGGGACAAATTAAACCTTTGCTTCTTTACATTATTTATGTCATGTATTTTGCCACAGCAATGAGAAAAAATGCCTGACGCAAATATCAAACGTGGTAGGTACTATTGTTGTCTTGGATACGCACGCCTGTGATAAAGTTTAATCGATCAATCCGGCACAGAGACAACTTAGCAGCGTGCATGATGATAGCATGCAGTGTTATAATAACATGGATTATCGTAATCCACTGTACAGTAACGCGTGTGACTGTGGGCTTCCTCCAGCCCTATCCACACTCTGGGAGCCACTTGACGCCGCCGGGACTCTCTTCCTGCCCTCTGCTAGCACAAGGACTCTCTTGTTGATAACTGAACCCTGACCTATGCAGTGAGTGACACACACACACGATTTCTTAACACGAAACCATCTCTGCATTTCTGGACCGGATTCAGTTCGGTCAGAGTGTATGCTCTGCACAGCACACTGAAGAAGGGTGTGGGCTAACAGGAATTAAGATCTTGGGGTTGCTTTCTTATGCCACGAGGACACAGGAAGATTTTGCTTCATGTCACAGGATCATGGCAACAACCTGCTCCCTGGAGAGAGGGACTCTGGGAACACTCCTTGTGGTAGAAAAGCTCACGTGCTGAAATTTTTTTTCTTTGCGACATTGCCGTAATTTCACATACATGTTGAAGGCATGTTTTTGGGGTGAGGGGATCTTTTGTAGATACCTTCATCTGGTGTTTTTCCCCATGGTTTTATTGAACTATTAGAGTTTTCTGTTTCTTTTGAAGTCAGTATTTCGAGCTGTGCATTCTATCTAGGCTGATCCATCCCGGTCCATGAGTGGTTCCGTTTAGTGACGTGTGCGCGCACAGTTAGGAGTCTCCTCAGCTGCGCTCACGCTCCTCTTGGAGCAGCTTCTTGGGTCTGGTTGTCAATCTAATCTGATCTTATTTTCACTTTCAGCAAATGAATGATCTCACCTTTACTGCATTATCAGACAAATCTGGACATGATTTTTATCTTGATTTTTTTTTTTTAATTTTTGATTGCTCAGAAACATTTCTTTGGGGCAGGGAAGATGACTCCGTGGATAAAGCGATTTCTGTGAAGCAGGAGGGCCCCCGTTCAGGTTACTTACACCCACGTTAAAAAAAAAATCCAGGCGTGGGAGCACAGATCTATAACCCTAACCCTGGGCGGGGGATGGGGATGACAACACAGGGGGTTCCTGGGCTTGCGAGCAGCCTGTCTAACAAAATCTCCAATTCAGTGAGAGACACTGTTCAAAACGTTAAAATGAAGACATCTGAAGTCAATCTCTGGCCTCCACATGCACATACGAGAACACACCTGCACATAGGCACGCACGCACACGCACACACATTCACACACACACACACACACACACACACACACACACACAATCTTCTTTTGCAAATACCTTGCCCTCAGTCATTTGTTAAAGTAGTCTTCATTTTATTTCACGTGCTCTTGATAACTGTTGACTTTAACCGTCAAACTCGACACAACCTAGACTCGCCTGGGAAGATCCCTGAGAGGGAATACCTTGATTACTAACTGTTTTAGGATTTTGACTTGTATTTTTATATAAGCTTTTTATATGTTCACGTTTATAAAATAATAAAAAAAAAAAGATGCCCTAGCCCGTTGTGGGTGGCAGGGAGGCCTGAGCTGTGTGGGAAAGCGAAGGCTAGCTGAAAGCAAGCAAGCAGGCAGACAGGTGACGGGCACTGTGCTCTCTGCTCTCGGTGTGGATGGGATGTGAGCAGCTTCTAGAGTTGCCTTGACTTCTCAGAAACGGTAGGCTGTAAACGGGAGCTGTGGGCTGAATAAACTCCCACGTCGATTTTTGCCAGGATATTTTGTCACAGCAACCGAGATGAATCTAGAACAATGACTTAGAGGAAAAAAAATTTTTTTTTTTTTAAAAAAACATCAGTCATATTAATACATGTAAATAAATAAATAACGCTTCCCCTGAGACTTTGATACTCACCGTTAGCAACAAAAGCAGCAGAGCCGACTGATCCTCACTAAAACCCACCAGATGCGTGGGATGTGGAGGCCTTTTGGAAAATACGAATATTAATCTTGTTATCTTGTGAGCCTTATGTATTAAAAATTGAGCATTTTTTCCTTTAAATTGTGTGTGTGTGTGTGTGTGTGTGTATGTATGTATGTGGGCAGGTAGGTGTGTATTTGATGTAAGTGCATGTGTACAGGTATGTGCGCATGTATAGAGGCCAGAAGTCAACCTCACGTGTCCCCCGTCTTTACTTTGGCGACAGGTCTTTCACTGGGACCTATGGCTTGCCGTATAGGCTGGCCGGCCAGCCAAGCCCAGGAGACCCAGACATCTCTACCTTCCATGCTGGAATTACAAATGCTCTCCACTGTGCCGTCTCTGTCTCTGTGTGGGTTCTGGGGATCAGACTGAAGTCTTCACAGCCCACGTGGAGAGCACAGCTCCATGCATCCAGCAACGAAAGAGGGAGGCTGTGAGCTAGAGAGGCTGCCCCTAGACAAAGGAGAATCCTATAGATGATTCCAGAACAAGGAGAGGAAGAGGAAAGACGATTAGGTGGTGGGGGTCTGCCAGGAGTGTGTTTCCCTGCTCCAGTCTCTCTGGACAATCAATCAGTCAACCAACCAACCAATCAATCAATCAATCCATGGGTGTGGGAGCTCCCAGAAGGCAGACTGTGATTCCCGTTGGGTCTCTGGGGGTGGAGGGCCTTGGGTGAAGGAGGGAAATGGTGAGTAAAGGGACTGTGTTGATGTGTCTTGTTCCTTCCAAGAGGGAAAGAGAGATAGATAGATAGAGAGAGAGAGAAAGAGAGAGAGAGAGAAAGAGAGAGCCACCCCATTCCTGTGCCCTAAGTTCATGCCTTGTGAGTGAGCTGTGACAGGCCTGCAGTGGGCGTCTGATAAAAGCACCTATGACCCAGGGACAAGTGTATATTTTGAAACATGCCTTTAAGTGTTCATGGACAGGACGCTTCCATTACCCCCAACACCACTTTCAGTTCCTGAGGTCACCCCAGTTCCAAAACACTGTGAAGTACAATGACATATTTTGAAAGACCCAGAAAGATCATATTGACACCAGGTACATACATTGTAGTATATCATCTTAATTGTTACGTTCTATTACTAGCTACGGCCAGTCTCTCACTGTTTGTCTTCGTTAATCTATGGCTGTGAAAAACGCACAGCTAAGGCAACTTAGAAAGAAAGCATTTAATTGGGCTTACGGTTTCAGAGGGTTAGGGTCCATGACGGCAGAGCAAAAGCGTAGTGGCAGGAACAGCTGAGAGCCCACAAGGAGGAGGAAGAGAGCATACCGGAAGTGGATCTAGTCTTTTGAAACCTCAAAACCTACCCCTAGTATCACATCTCCTAATCCTTAGTCCCACTAACTGGGGACCAAGCATTCAAACGTATGAGCCTGTGGGGGCCATTCTTATCCAGACCACCACACTGGGCCAGACTTATACGTGAAACTTTGCTACAAGCAAAGTACATAAGAAAAAGAAAGTACCTATAATACCGGTGTTTGTGTTAGTTCCTTGTCTTGTGGCTGCGACTTAGGGAAGGAAGGGTTTGCTTTGTCTGGTAGTTAAAGGGTATGGCTCATCATGGTGGGCAGTCACAGCGGCAAGATTTGAGACAGCTGGCCACACTGCATCCAGTGTGGCCTTTCTCCTTTCATCCTGTCCAGGGTGCCAGCCAGTGGGGTGGTGCTGCCCACATTCAGGTCCACAGACCTGACTCCTAGGTGATTCTAACTCCCGATTAGGTTGACGGCCTAGATGAATCTTCGTGGTGCTGTCTGCAGTAGTCACCTCTGCTGGGAGTTTTGAACCACGTTCCCTGCAGAGAAGGTGTGTGTATGGTGTCACTGGGGTATTCGCAGCTTTAAAAAAAAAAAAATTTTTTTTTTTTTGAGTCAGAGTCTCAAAGTATAGTCTGAGTTGACCTCAGATTTGTGGTGACCCTCCTGCCTTAGCCTCCTGAGTGCTGGAATTATAGGTGTGAGCCAACTGTGCTTGGGTGTGGTTATTTATATTTTGAGTTTAAAGTGTGTGTATGCCTCTCTGTGTGTGTGTGTGTGTGTGTGTGTGTGTGCGCGTATGCATAGGCACACATCTGTCATGGTGCACATGTGGAGGGCAGAGGACAACTTTTGAGAGTCAGCTCTGTCTTCCCACCATGGGTTCTGGGGGTGGAACTCGGGTTGTCGGGCACGGTGGGGGGCAAGTGCTTTTCCCCCCCGCTGAGCCATGTCACCAGTCCGAGGCTGTGGCTGTTTTACCGTCATTGGTTTCTGATATTGTAATTTCTGTCTTATAAACAGAGACTATGGTATTGAATATGGAATATGATGAGAGTCTTCTTTAGGGCCTGCGTAGGTTATATACTCTAGAAAATTTCTGTGTATCTATCAATCCTCTGTTAAGCATCCATATATTTATCAATCATCTATCTGTCTATCTATCTATCTATCCTTCTAATCATTGAAGTTGCAATGATCTATTTCAAGCTAGTCTCTTCCCCTGACCCCAGCCCTGGGGTACAAGTGCTTGCAGTCAAGTTGGTTTTTTTCAAGGGTGCTAAGGATTGAACTCGGGTCCTCATACCTGTCCACCAAGCACTCCTACCCACTGAGCTATCTCTCCAACTCAACCCTAAAAGTTTTAGGAGCCTCCTCACTTTCAGATGTCAGGGTCTGTTCCGGGCTCCTCACCTCACGCTTTTGCTGTGCGGACCCTCAGGTGGCCTTTCTTCCACAGCCCTTTCCCTCCGCTCCGGTGGGAACCGGAGCGACAGACAGATATCTGCGTGCTCAGCAGCGCTGCAACAGGAAATGGAAGTGGCATGTGGGAGCCCCAGCTGGAGCCTTCCTGGAGGCCTGCCCACATGTGTCCCGGGTTGCGAAAATGTTCCCACAGAGTGACTTTGTTTGCCTTTAGCTGGGGGGCCCTGGGTTTCACCCGTCCAAGGCAAGTTTTTACATTTCTTTCTTGGCTCCAGATTCCCTGAACCACATTAGCAGTGTGAAATTGGAACTCTTGCACGCATGCGGCCCAGCTCCAGGCCTTTGATTTCTCATGGGAAACCTCCTTCCTCCCATTCAGAAGCCCCAGGCGGACGGCAACATTGCTTGACACATCCCTGGATAGGATGCTGTATTCTCCCAGGACCTTCCAAAGACAGATGGCTGTGGGGAGGCCCTTAAGCCTCCCTGCTGGCTGCTGAAGAGGAGTCTGGATTCTCACCACAGCCATCATCCTTTACCCATCCCCCAGTGTCCTGGGACAGAAGAGAATGGACTTTGTCCCTCCCTGAGTCTCTGATTCCTCTGTGGCACCTTGGTCCTTCCTCTTTCTCTTCTGACCGTGGCAGAAGTTATTAAAGTGTAATCACATGCAAAACTTTAGTCCTCCCATCTCCACCCCTTACCAAATAGATACCCACCTGTCTGCTCTGGTGTCTTCCCTGTCTTCAGCAGGTTTGCTTGGTGTCCATGGTAGTGAGGATTGTGGACCACATCTTTCTGTCCAGCTGCTTCCTCCTTGGGCGAATTTACATCCCTCTATGTGGCATTTGAACATGTAAGCTGGGGGAGAAGCTATCCTGCCTGTGAGGGTTAGGTGGGGGTCCTGTGTCCCGTGTCACAGCTCTGCCTCCAAGTGGCGTGCATGCCCGTGTGTGCATCCTGCATCCTGGTCACTCATCACTCCCTCTGGGCACCTGCTTTCTCTTCCCATTCTGTCCCGGGTCCCTGTCTGTCAGTGATCCTGCCCTCTCTTATCGAGGTCTGTTTTCTGGGAAGGAAACAGAAAAGCACTGTTTTCAGACACTGGTACCAGTGAGGGCCGGGGCATCTAGGATAAGCAGAGGTGTCGTGTCAGCAGGCGCAGATGGATGCGGGCAGCTAGGCAATGGCCCATCCCACGTTTCTTCCCAAGACTTTGAACACAGAAAGCGGCGTCTCCCCTTCCATGTGTGAGGCTTCTCCTGACCTCCTTGCTAATGAGGTCGGACAGTCAGGCTGGCTCCTACTTCACAGCTGCTATTTGCAACATCATGACTTCCTATTTTATGTCCCTCCAAATATCAGAAGGCAGAGGAGTCCCTTAAAATCATGCACCCGGCTCCTTTTATCATCCTGCCAGGCATTTCTTATTAACCGCTATTATATAGACCCTAGAGATGTCTCGTCCTCTCCTCTCCTTCCCCTCCCCCTACCATGAGGTCAGGCCTTCCCAGGAGCCCCTGCCCTTGCCACCTGGGCCCTCTGGAATTCCTACTGCAGCTGAGCAAGGGTCTCTCTCCGTTGCCCTGACTGCCGCTCAAGGTCCTGAAGCTGAGATGCACGTGGTTTGGTTTTAGTCCCTTCCTCACCGGGGCCCCAGCCTTCCCAGCTCCATTGCATCAAGGGCGGGTCCCAGAACATGTCAGACCCACCTGGCAGGACCATTTTCTCTGTCACAGCATAGTTTTTTGCTCATCAGGTTTCGGCATCCCCAGGGGGACTAACTTCAACCCATCCGCAGCTGTCGCTCTTGCTCACTCGCACCCAGAAGCTTCTTTTGGATCGAGCTCAGCCACGGTGAGACTGGAAACCCATGAGGAGAGGGATGCTGGGTCTCCAGTCCTGGAAAGCATCTGATCTCTCCTTCCTGGCCCATTCTGTCGTGTCAGTCTTCCTTTTTTTCTTTTTTAAGAAGTCATTTATTTTTAATACTTAAAAAAGAGATAAATGATCAAATGCCCCCATGCCCCTCCCTCTCACTCCTCTCCTGTTTTGCCCACTGACGTTCCCTTCCAACTTCACGCTCTCTTTGTTTTTTTTAAGAAAAACATTTATTTTTGCTTTTTGCGTATGCGTGTACTGTCTGCACGTATATATGTCAACCGCATGCCTGTGGTGCCTTTGGAGGCCAGAAGAGGGGGTTGAATCCTATGCAGCTGGAGTTGCGACAGTTGCGAGCTACCATGTGGGTGCCTGGAGCTGAACCTGGGTCCTCTGGAAGAGCAGCAAGTGACCTTAAGTACTGAGTCATCTTTCCAGCCCTGGCTCAGATCTTTTTAAAGTCTATTGAATTTACTCAATGTCAGCACCACCGAATGAGTCATAGGACACGAGAAAGCCAAGCTGGTAACGATCTGGAAGTTTACCTCTAATGGCCACCTTTCATAGTGCTTGAAGGTGGTATGCATGCTACTGGTTAAGAAAAGTAATAATCAGTTTTCCCCAGCAGTGAACCCTGGGAACCACAGTAAATACTGACCTGGCTGGACATGCCTGCCGGTGCAATAGTAGCATGAGTATTTTGGACATAACCAATCGCTTTTATGATTGAATTTAAGGACCACTCCACAAGGAAAAAAAAAACAACCTCATGCCTATTATGATTAACTGGGCCAAGAACCCATGGCTGTCTGGATCATAGGCCCTTGGGGAAATCTACAACTATTCTTCTCCTATGTGGACATAAAGTTTAACTCCCCCAGCCCCAAGTGCTTATCCTGTAGATTAGCGCGTCTTTCAACCCTCCATCAGAGAAGCATCAACTGGTCAGTGTACAGCCAATAAGAGACTAAAGAGTTCTCAGCTCTCAATGGTGTACCAGCCTTCTTATCGCTTTAGGGCATGGCTTGATTTTGGGGGTACTCTGGAGTTCGACATCACCTCTTCCATTCTTAAAATAATGTAGAGGGTTTCTCCTAAGTAGGTGTCAACCAAAGATCAAGGCTATGCAGCCTTCAGAGGATGTAGATACTAACTGGACCACCTGCCGCCTGTGGTCACCTGTGTCTGTTTCTATGAAGTTGGTCGGGGCTGGTAGCAAGCTGGTCATGGATACTTGGCACATTTTGAAAAAAAAAAAAAAAGGTGAGTTATTTTCTGTGATTGTTAGTAGTTAGTAGTTACCCTAAAATCAAAGGTAGAGGCAAACATGTCAGTCCCACTGTTGATCTGTGATATAGTAGGTTTGCTTTGACATCCCATAGTCCTTTCTGCTCAGTAGGCTGCATGGACGAACTGTGAAATCCCCGAGAAGGTACCAGGGAGGGAGAAAGATGGATGAAGGTCTCAGACATCACCTCAGGTTTCAGAGCCCGGCCCCTAAGTGGCCCTGAAGAAGACACATGTCCCCTGGAAGAAGGCACCAGGGCACCCACTGCTTTGAACCAGGAGTTCCCCACAATTCACATCTCTATTTCCCTCCTGCCTGGATTCCTGGGCGGCGCTTGGTAAGTTCTCAGTGGAAAAGTGCTTGTGGGGTTTAGGCAGATGGCTTAGTCAGTGATGTGCTCGGCAGGCAAGCGTGAGAGTTGAGCGTGGTGGCAATGGTTTAGAATATTAGTGCCTGCAAGGCAGAGACAGACAGTTCCCTGTGTAACTGAATTGCTGAACCCCCGGGCCAATGAGAAAACTTGTCTCAGAAAAGCAAGGTGCATGACTCTGCAGGTCTCCCCTATCAACCCCCACCCCACCCCCTATCCCCCACCAGCACCCTTTCAGTTGCTAGAGGGAGTGTTCTGCCTCCTTGGGGATTCAGATAGTTATGGCCAGACTTATGGGCTGCCCACCTCAGTACTCATACCTCCCCCTCTCTGCTTCTGGCTGTTTTCTGAAACTGTAACGTAATAGTTGGAACCAGGTAATTTATAAAGAATAGAGCTTCTGTATCTGGAGGCTGAGATTCGAGAGCAGTGCCAACATCCGATGAACATGGCAAAGGTAGCACACGATGGTGGAAACTGCCCTGGGCTTTATGGGGAGTCTTCCAGCAGCAGATTCAGGGAAACACACGAAGTGGGAATGCTGGAGAAGTCATTTGTCAGGGGTGCCAAGGTACAGAATTTAGGGGCGGAATGGAGAGTGGAACTGAGAGTCGGGGAGTGTTTGCCAGTCCCTGAGGGACACTGGATAGATGTCTGTCCTGTTGGCATCAACATGGACGTTGATGGGTCATTTGTACTGGGCCATGAGCTTCTCTGCAAGCTTAGGACTGCGGAATGAATGCTGGTGAGGAAAACATTAACAGCTCATTATCAACGCTCTCAGTGCACCCTCCCCCCTCCAGATTCCCAGAAGTATTAATGAAGCAGCCCCTCCTCTACAGAGTGGTTAAGGTCACAGGGCAGCGCTTCTTATCCCCAAATATTTAAACAGAATTTAAGAGAATTAAAGGCGGTTTTCCTGTCTGTCCAGGATCTGCAGTTCCTGCTCTGCCAGGCGGAGCTGTTCCGTGGAAATGTTTTTCCTTCTCTCACTTCCCAGAGTGGAGTTGCAGGGGATGGGGCAAGGGAGGCACAGGGTAGGGCAGAGAGGGGATGCGGGGATGTCTGTTTAAGGCAGTGATGCTTAATGTCATGCTGTCCTGGGAACCCTATTTAGGGGAGTGGCATGTTTTACTGTTTTATTTAAAAATGTAGAAACAGGCCAGCATTATTACCCTCCCTCCCATTATTCACAAGAAGGAGATCATGGTAATTCTATGTTTCACGCTTTCTAAAACCTGTGTCCGTGTTCATCACCACTGTGAGCTCAGACACCCTGCTTCCCTCCAGCCCTGCAAAGCATCCTGTTAGTCCCCTTGAAAGTGTGAGCAAAGTAGTCAACAACCAGTGGGAAAGAAACTTAAGGGTTTTTTCTAAAGGAGCAGACACATCATCTGCGGAAAGTGGAAGGAGCTGCTACTGATGCCACGTGATGTCTCCGGAAGCCTCCGTTAGGGAGAAGCATAGAGAAACGGTCCTGGCAAGGATTCGCCGACAGCATCAGCTTGTTTGAGAGACGCGACAGCAGAGCACCGCACGCCCTGAGGCTGCAGGGATCTCCTCCACAGAGGGGACTCAGGATGCTGCAGCTGTGTGTTCTGATCCAGGACTGCTGGTCTTTTCCCACGGCATCGGTGGCTCTGGGGTGGGGGTCTGGGAAAAGATGTGTCTGGAACATAAACACAGGTGCAAGTTTTTTAAAAGTTAATAATTTGATTAAGATCGTATTTTATTATAATATAAATGAATTAATAGATAATAATATATAATATATATTATATACTAATATATATATAATATAAAAATTAAAGTTAATAATTTGAAAAGGACCTCACTAGCGGTCACTTCCTAACCCTGACGACCTGATGGCTTGTGGCTATCCCTCGCAAGCTGGGTTCTTTTGAGACTGTGAATTAAGAAGAAAGCACCCGTCTTCTTTTCTGAGAAACTGGCACCAATGTGACCATCACAGTGAAACCGGCTAATGAGACGAGAAGATAGGCCCTACCTTTCAACTTGGCCTCAGGGAGATCTTAAGAAGGAAAACTCAGAGTCCTTCTCAGAGGGTGTGATGGCTGTTCTCCTGGGGGAAGTATCCTCTTCCCTCATGTGGCCTCTTCCTGATGTCAACACTCCGTGGCTTGCCTTCACTTGAGGAAAGGGGACGAAGGCATTCACGTACATTCTGTGTCCTAATGACTCGCGTCCCAGAGCATGCACGCTGGAACCACGGCCTCCGCACAGCCGCTGGTCGCCACACAGCGGCATGCGTGATGGTTCTGCAGCACCTGGATAGGAGATGTTGCCTGACACACCTCGGAGTACGGCTCCCGAGTCTGTGTCCCTCGAAGCCTGCCGGCCCTGACCTTGACGCATAGGGCCAACCTAGGACCCGCAGGAGATGCAAGTGGCTTTGAGCATCGGACCTCCATCCTCGGGTGATCAGGTCGGAGTCTCTGTTTCTTCAGTAGCCCTTCATTGTAGCCCAGGGATGGAAACAGAAGTCAATACCTGAGAACAGCAAATCCACGAATAGGGTAGAGAGAGTGAGGTAAAGCCAGCAGGTTGAGCCCAGCGCGGTGAAGCAGGCTGAAGAGTATATGCTTCCTGTGGTCCAGGAGAGGTCAAGAAGGTAACTAGGCAACGCTGTGGTGATGTAACTCTAGCGGCCACCATTGTCAAAAGCAAAGTATTGGAATGAAGGGAACAGCCCAGATAGAGCCTTTGAGCCTTTGAGTGTGAAAGAAATTATTATATCCGGGTCTTAGAAGAATAATAGTATGACACGGACAGCAGGAGGGATGCTGGGAAGCAGAGGGTGTTTGTGGGCTGAGGTAGGGGAGGGGAGCTGTGGAGACAGAAGATGTTTGTGGTGTGAGTGGGGCGGAGGGAAGCCAGGGAGATGGATACCTGGGGCACTCATGGGATGGGGGGCAGCTGGCTCATAGGTTGGGGGATGGGAGCCGGGGAGATGGTGGGCTGTTCAAGGGGGCCTGGAGACTCAGACTCACGGCGGGTTGGAGGCGAGGAGGGAGCTGAGTGTGGGAAAGCCAGTGGGGTCTGATGGGTAGCTCTGCTGGGTGTGACAGGGAGTGAGAGCATGGAGCAGGCGGGAGCTGCAGTCTGGAGGAGCACAGAAAGGGCGGCTCATCATTTGGCAGAGGGAGAAGGGATGGGTGGATATTCAGGAGGGACCTGGCACGGGGGTCGTGCACATCCCCATGCTGGAGCCCTTGGGCACATCTAATGGCCGCGGGTCGCGTTTGGTCACAGTGACACCAACTGATACCGCAAAGCTATTTCAGCTGTGGCAGCAGGGCTTCCTTTGAGGTTCCAAGAGATGGAAACTCGGAGGTGTTTAAATTCTCAGAATGAAGTCATCCCTGTGGGGTGGGACAAGGTCAATTAGAAGGAAGGGGGATAGTGTCCCCCGATAGTGTCATCGTTGTGGTTTCTACTCAAGCAGCGGCTTCTGTCTAAAGTCCATTATAAAGTATTCATGGCAGGCGCTTCTTTTCCATTTTACTCTTCTGGAAACAACTATTTTAAGGAAGACTTTCAAAGCTCCAGAGTCCAGGAAAATCTAGCCACTGCTTAATCCACACAGCAGGTGCAACCTTAGCAGTTGTGGAGAAGAGAAAATATTTCCATGGTGCGCAGCCAGGGCAGCTGGGATCCGATGGGAGACACTGGATCTCGGAGCGTTTCCCAAGCCTTTCTCTGTGTAGAGCATTCGGTTGCCAGGAGATAAAACACTCACTTCTAACTCCGCCAGGAGTCTTGAAGCATCTGCAGGGAAAAGTGACTTCCAATAAAGGTGCACATTGATCTCCATCTTGTTTGGTATTCAGGATAGTGTCGGCTGAATAAGACCACAAACCGCAGGCATGTTCAGACCGTCATCCCTGGAGCCCGGGCCAGCTCCTTAGTAACAGCATCCGAGGTAGACCACTGGTCCCCACAGGCATACAGAAGTGCAGTGCCCCACAGGAGCACTCATAATACTCCCACAGATACACCCCCCCCAACAAAAAAGATCCTGAGATAGAAGGGATCTTCCAGATGATCTGGGAGAATTCAATATGTCATCTGGGCCCTTCTAAGGAGACAGGAACATCATTGTTAAGGTCAGAAGACAAAAAGCAAACATCCTAGTGGAAGCAGAGGATGGGGCTGGGTGTGCCTTGAAGATGGAGGAGAGGGCTACTAATCGGTCAAGGAACGAGAGTTCTCTAAAAGAGGGAAGGGCAGGAAGGAACACCCCCCCCCCCGGACCCCTTGCACAGCCTCCAGACGGAGTGCAGGCTTCAGCCCCTTGGGTCTAGTATAGGAACTAGGACTTCTGACCCCCTTTAAGATAGAAAATTCCAGTCTTCGGAGATGGCTCAGGAGGGAAGAGTGCTTTATGCTCAAGTAGGAGAATCTGAATTCAACCCACCCAGAGCCATGCTTAAAGAAGCATGGCACGGCTGCACACACCTGGAACCCCAGAGCTGTAGAGGGTATGGACAGGAGGGTCACCCAGGCTCGCTGGACACCAGACTAGCTCCAGTTTCGGTGAGAGACCTTGTCTCAGGGAATAATACAGAGAACAATAGGCCATGTCACCCAGCCGCCCCAGCTTCCCCGGTCCTGCAACCTGCGCGGCTCATCTTTGATCAGACTTACCCACCCCTACTATATTTGAACATTACACTTGCCTCTGTTGCCATCCTGGGCTTCTGTTGTGATAATCATTGTCAAAGATTAACATCAGCCTGTCAGAGATGACCCAGACCTCATCACACAAGTCTGGAGCTGACGCCCTCACCACGTGGCTGACGACTGAGAGCTCTACTCAGCGAAGGTGAAATGGCCAACCTGGGCAAAGGGATACAGGCTCACTCAGTTCAGGAAGCGAGGGCTGGCATGGTGTCTACCTTCCCTGTCTGTATCCTCTGGGAGCCTTGACACAAAGGTTCAGCAGCTCCAGGGCAAGAGGAGCCACTGGGCTCCTGGGTGAAAGCAATCCATCTGCCAATCCGGAGCTTTCTCCTCTATTTTTCTAAGTGCAAAGTAAACTAAAAACGGATTTTGCTAACCAGGAGGACCTGGGGTTTTCCTGTGACAGCAGCTTCTGGGACCCAGACTAACACTGCAGTCCACCACAAGTAAAGACAGAAAACAGCCAAGAGAGCTGAAAGCTGCGTAGACGGCGGGAGTGCCAAGCAGTGGCCGAAACCTCCCGAAGGAGGTCAAATGGGGCTGATGGGTGGCAAAGATGGCGGGCAACTCAGGAGGAGGAACAGCTGGAGCAGGGGGAGACATGTGCATGGACCTAATCAGTGAGGAGCCAGAAGGCCATGAGAAGCAGAAAAGAGGGCTCAGAGTGGTGCCCGGGGCTAGAAAGGAGCTGGCACAGCTCTATCCCAGAGGCCTGGGGGAGGGGCTATACAAAGCAGAAAGGATACAGGCCAGCCCAGAGCTGAAGAAGAGCAGGCAGCGGTCCAACCCATGAACCTGGGGAGCACAAAGTCTAAAATTGATTTTGTTCAAAACGCAATGAGATAAGGGGGTGGAGGAGCAGTGTTTGATGAATCAGGTGCAGGTTGGAAATGCCTAGGGATGTTCACAGGGGGTGGGGGGCATTGGGGACGGGTGTGTGTGTGGGGCGGGGTCCTGAGGAGACAGCTCTGTCTGGAAATCAGACACCACGGAGACCTGAGGACCAGAAAGCTGCTGCTGAGTCTCCCCAAGCTGGTGGGAGGCTGAGCCAACCTCAAGCAGCGAATGAATTGGAGGCGTTATTGGCATGAGTTTGGTTGGGGACTACCACTTTCTGTGTTTGCTTTACTGAAGTCCAAACACTCACTGTCCATGAAACCCACCCGGGGCAGCCGCCTGCTACACAGGATGGAATGTTTTAGCAAGTGAGCGTCTACAAAACACCATCGCCTGTCACCTAAATGAGTGGGTAGATTGGAATTTTATTGGGTTTGCAGAGTTAAAGTATTTAACGGGAAAATTATTTTGGCTTTACGGTTGGTTAGACACTGTAAACATGTGCAAAGTCTTTACCCGATGCCACCACGTTACACGCTCGAGTCAGGTTACAGCGAGAACAATGTTGATGGTGGGGGAGGGGCCGCTGCTGTTTTGTTTGTAAAAGGGATGTTGCACATGCCTCTTGTTGATAGTCACACCCGGGAGTCCTGTGAGTGCTGGACTGTTCCCACACTCAGTGTGTGTGGAAGGGATGGGAGGCTCCTGAGGAGTGTGTGTCTCTGGCCTGGCCTGGCCTGGTCTCTTGACCTACCACATACATCGTAAGGTTGTCACTTCTGGGAAGGAGCTGTGATCCTCCGCATCGGCTACACTTGGCTATGACTCGGGGCGTGTCCTAGTTAGCTTTAATTGTCAGCTTGACACAGCCCAAGTCATCTGAGAGGAAAGCCTCAGTTGTAGAATCCCTAGGTCAGACTGACCCGTGAGACCATCTGTGGAGCACTGTATCGCTTATTAACTGATGCAGGAGGACCTGGTCCTCTGTGAGTGGTACCGTTTCCTAGGCAGGTAGTCTTGGGTTGTATGAGAAACCTAGTCAAGCATGTGCTATTAAGCTGGAAACTGCCTAGACTTCCCTCAGCGATGGTTTGTGACCTGAAAGTATACATTTTCTCAAGCTCTTTTAGTCAGAGTGTTTTATCCCAGAGACTAAATGAGACACAAACAGGGAGCCTCCCGGTGTCAAGGCTGGGCTGATAAACCTGCTAATTCTACTATCTTGGTTTGAGGGAGGTTTGGGCAAGTATAGGTGGATCACCTGGAGGTGATCCACGTGGAGGGGTTAGCGTAGGATAGAGATTATTGATGTGTACCCCCATGTCTAGTTCTTCACTTTTCCTACCCCCTTTTCAGGATATGTTCCCTGGGGGCTTGGCATAGATCATCTCCGGGGCACAGTCTCTCCAGAAGAGGTGCTGGCCCAACAGTGACAGCCGCTGGCCCCTTTCAGACCCACCAGGTCAGAAATCTGGGTCCAAACAAGCTCTCCAGGGGGTCTCTGCAGACAAAGGCTTGAGAAAGACTGGCCTAGAATTGCTTCTGTCTCCCTCGTTGAGGAATTGTCTTCTGGACATACACAGAGCACAACTCTGCAAAGCTGTAAAATGATATAGCCCCTGCCTTGCAGCCCTGTGACTTCTGGGAGAGCAGGCAGTGGCCGGTCCCTTACAGCATGGGGTTAGGGCTGTGGCTCAGCAGAGCTGGCCTTGGTGGGACAGCTGGTAAGGAAGGACACACTTCCCCATGCTCACCACACACCAGGCTTCTGATGAGGGGTGCTTAACCATAGCTGTTTCTTCGGTTTCTTGCAGGTCTGTGAAAAAGCTCCTGAGGTCTCAATTCACAGCAGGGCAGTTTTAAGTAGGGGCCATGAGGTAGTCGCTAGAGGAGGTGATGTCTGAACAAAGCTCTGAAGTGGTCAGATCAAGGCAGAGCCAGCCAGAGGCAGTGCGTGTCAGTTCCCGGTCAGCCCTATGATCACGCACGAAGATGGACAGTCTCTGTGGGGTACTATCTGGCTAAGAATTTTCAGCTTATGAATCTGGAAGTGGGGCACTTTGTGGAGCCACTACCCAATGACAAGGGGTGTCTACAGGAGACTCGGTATGAATACATGACATGAACACGTTGACCTATGTCAGGCCAATATTGACTATAAATCTGAACTCATCTGGATGGATTATTAACACACATAGAGCACTCTGTAGACTAGGTAGAACAACTTTCAGAGTTCTAAGGACCCAGATAGGAAACAAACAACAGCAACAACAACACTCTGAGGACTGGGATACCAGGCAGGAGTTAGGGCCATGGTGTTCAAATTCCTGAGCATATCAGAGTGTCTTGATAATGCTGGGTGCCCTCTATCTCCCAGGGACTCCCATTGTGTGGGTCAAAAGAAGGCCCGAGTCGGTGTGAGAGTACACACCTTCCATCCCGGCACTTGGGAGGCAGAGACCTTTTTGGTGTGCGTGTATGGATGCCTATGTGTTCCTGTAGCGTGTGTACACGTGTGTGAGCTGCATGTGTATGTGTGTAACATGTGCAGGCCAGAGCGGAGGCTAAGTGTCTTTTAATTAGGCTGGGATGGCCGGCCAGCGAGCTCCAGGAATCCCATCTCTACATGCTAGGATTACAGGTCCGTATGCCCCGTGCCCAGCTTTTTATGTGAATACAGGAGATTTGAACTCAGGTCCTCCTCGTGTCTGCCTGGTGGGTTATTTTCTTCCACCTGCTGTGATAAAATACTCAAAAAGAGCTATTAAAGGGAAAAGGAGGTTTATTTTGGGTCATAATTTGAATGTATAATCCATCACAGTGGGAAGGCGTGGGGGTGGGGGTGGGGCGGGACCGTGAACAGCTAGTCACATTGCATCTACAATCAGGAAGTAGAGAGCTAGCACGCCGGTGCTCGGCTTCTGTTCCTTCTCGTTCATCCTGGGATCCCGGCCTAGGGAAACGTGCTACCAACGTGTAGGGTAGCTTTTCCCACCTCAATCAACCCCTGTCTCATCACTGTGTTTAGACAGTCCAGCTGATAGTATCAATCACTGCATGAGGCGAGCACGGTACCCACTGAGCTGCGTGCGTCTCCATCCCTGAGAACATACACCCATCACAACTCAAGGGGTGATGGTAGGAGTCAAAGGAGTCCCCTGGATGGCTGTGCTAAGGAAAAGGTAAGGGTCATATGGGGAGAAGCCCTCCCCTGGTGAATGTGTAAATGTGGGGGGATATGCCCGTGACCTTTTGAGACAGCAGGACACCTGGGTCCGGACTGTTTACACACTTGTGAGCTTCAAGGTTTACAAGGAGCCGCATGGGGTAGACTTGGCCCCCCACGCACCGGGAGAACTTGACCGCATAAACAACAGAATGATCCATTTCCTGGACCCCACCCCCATCCCCACCCCCAGTTTCAGCAACTCTGCAGCCACCTGGCTGCTCCGAGAGACTTCCTTCTTCTTTATGACCCACTTTTATGGACCTGGCCACCACAGCTCCATCCTTGGAGTTGAAACTGCTTTCCCTCACGTGACCTGGCCCAACAGTAGTCTGTACTATGGGCCTTCCTGCCTTTGATGCCTCTTAGGGCTCAATGTAAGCAGCTGCTTCTTTAAAAAAAAAACTCGAAGTTAATAATTCTCCAGGATGGAAGAAAGCCAGGATCTGCACCCCCTAGGAGGGTTGACTTCGGGTTAGACAACACACCAAATGGGGTGGAGAGCCCGTGGCAGCATCTGGCTTTTGGTAGGGGTTTCTGTGTGATGTCTGCTTCTGTCTTTTCCTGGAAGACTGTCCCCCTTAGCAAGGGCCTGTGCAGCTGCTGGGAAGATCACAGACGCTTCCTGCCTGCAGGGCATAGCCCAACGGATACTGGGATGCTCGGGCTAGATCCCACCCTTCCTGGGATCTGATCCTCTGGATGTACAGGACTGCTCTAAGCATCAGCCAGGCGAGGGGTGAGGGTGGGGTTCAGGAATGTTTCAGTAGTAGCCTTGCAGTTGGGCTTTCCGGACCGGGAGTTCACACACACACACACACACACTAGCTCCCCATAAACACGATCATCTAGCTGATGGGAGCCTTGCAGGCATCCCGAGGGAGTGCTCTGGCCTCTAGAGCCTCTGGCCAGTGTTGCTGTGGGGTCAGCCTGGAGCTGCGCCAAGAACCCCTACCTTTGGTGTAGTCTTGTCCTCCACCTCGGTCCTGGCTACGTATGGCCTCTGACCCGTGTTCCTTTCATGTTCCGCAAGCCTGAAGGATGCGCCTCCACGTGGCCCCGTCCTTGAGCTCCGGGGATGCTACACAGAGCCGAGGAAGGCAGCAGAGCTTGACTACAGGAAGAAGCATGGTCTCAGGACTCCCTTGCTGGAGTGCCGCGGTCCTCCTGTGCTGTCTGTCACCTGTCCTCCAGGGAGTGAGGAGTCTCTGCCCAGAAAGGTTAGGGCCTTGGCTTACAGTGGTAACTGTGCAACATGGGTTCCCACTATCAGTGCCTTGCAGGGATGGGGGTCATTTGTGAGATGGGATAGCTGTCCCCGGGGCCTGTGAGGACACTGAGGTTGAGAGCTCCTTAGGGAAGCGTAAAGATGGTGTCTTAGTCCTTGTTCTACCGTTGGGAAGGGACGCCATGATCCAGGCGATTCTTATAAAGGAAGCGTTTCATTGGGGCTTGCTTACAGTTTCAGAGGCTCAGCCCATTATCAGCGTGGTGGGAAGCGTGGTGGCGCGCAGACAGGCATGGTGCTGATGATGAAAGTTACATTCTGATCCACAGGCCGAGAGGGAGACACTGGGCTTGCCATGGGATTTTTGAAACCTCAAAGCCCATTCCCAGTGACACGCTTCCTCCAACAAGGCCACGCCCCCGAATTCTTTCAAATAGTGCCACTCCCTGGTGACTAAGGATTCAAATATATGAGTCTATAGGGGCCATTCTTATTCAAATCACCGAAGACGGAAACTGAGTGACAGCAAAGAGAGGAGGAGTTCCCTCAAGACTTTCGCTAAGATCTCAGGCAAGGTCCAAATGAGATGCAGATTGGAGTGGGCAGGCTGGAGAGAGGGTGTGCCCAAGCAGCCCAGGGGTTTGTGAAGAATACGCTTCTATGTGATACTTGGAGCCAATGAAATGAAGGCCACGAGGCCCCAGAAACTCCCTTGTCTCCAGAAACTGAGGCTGGACAAAGACAATGTCCTGATGTGTCTTCCCAAATACACAAGCTTCTGTGTACCAAGGCAAGTACCCATGGAATTGGGCACTGTAATGGAGGACTGCCCATGGGATGCTCCTCTGAAATGTCCATGCAGTGAACCCCGCCCCCCCCACACACACAGGTTTTAGGGTGGGGGAAGGGCAGGGCCATCTCCAGTGCTGAGAAGAGTTTTCACAGTTAGGAATGAGAATATTCGCTTAGACTCAAGGGGCAGCCTCACCCTGCTCTCTGCCTGGTCTCTTCGTTTGCACTGCTGAGCAGAGGTGCAGGTGTCAGGTGCAAGGTCATGAGAGGTTGAAAGTGAAGCGCCAGCTCCCTGTCTTCACCGGGATGATAATTACTTTCCCGTGTGCTTAGAATAAAAAAAAACATATATTTGAATCTAGTGTTTCTCAACTGGTGAACAGACGATGAAAATGTGGTATATTTGCACAGAGGAGAAGACTATGCAGTTTTGAGATTCTCAGGTAAAAGGACGGAGCTTGAAACAACCACTCCGAATGAGGCGACTCAGACCCAGAAAGTCAAAGGACACAGGTTTCCTCTCACTTGTGGATGTTAGCATTGACATCTTCAGCTATGCGTGTTTCCTTTGGAATTCCTACAGAGGCCAGGAAGTGAGCGAGGGGACGTGGGGGTGTGGTTCAAGGGAGGGGAGGTAGAATGGAGTGGATAAAGGGGGAACAGTGGAAGAGTTAAATTGAGGTGGGGATGGGAGGACAAGGTACAGGTGGGAATATGAGGAGGGATAAATAAAGACCTCTTGAAAAAGTCATATGGAAACCTACCCATGACTGTAGATATTTTTTTATACACACACACACACACACACACACACACACACACACACACACGGGGAGGGGGGAGGGTTATAATAGTTTTCCTATAACAGAGGGACAATGCCCTACTAGATATCACAGGTCACAGGAGTCAGGAACTGGTTACCTCTTTTAGAGTTGTTGACCAGTGGGGTCCCATGGCCTCCCAAACATAATAGGCTATTTGATCTTGTTCCAGATGATAAGGCCCTACTGCTGAAGATATCACATACCCGAGTCATAGAACATGGAGATATCTAGCTGGTACTGACCTGGAAGCTTCATCCCTACTGCCTAGCTTGCAGAGTGCTGGAAGCTGCTGTGCACACTACCGGAGAAGAAAGGAATCACCAGCTGTGATCATACCCAGCTGTGAACCCTGCACGCTCCAATACTGGTCTGGAAGGACATGCCTACAGGTACACAGTAGTATGAACATCTGGGAGTTAGCCAACTGTTTTCTGATTAGATTTAAGTCCTTGGTCTAAAAGATGAAACCCATACCTGGCACCATTGTGGGGCCAAGAACCTGTAAGCAGGCATATCACAGGCCCTGGGAGAACTGACTACTATTATCTCACTGAATGGACATAGTATTAGACTGACTTCTACTGTCTTATTACACCCATAGATTAACGTGTCTCTCAGCCCTCATCAGAGAAGCTTCTATTTGCCATAGGCAATGATTAACACAGAGATCCATAACTGGTCAAGGTGCAGAGAATAGAGATTGTGGATGTTCAGCCCTAAGTGGGATATCTATAGCACAACCCTCCTCCCAAAGCTGGGGGGTCATTAGACCAAATCCCAGCATGGAGGGAAGTGGTAGGTACGAAGTCCCATCCCCGGCCGAGGAGCTATCAACAACTGTTAACTTCTGGGAGAAGGAAAGTGGATTTTCTTTAAGAGTATAGGGCCTGGTAAGCTGACCAGGATCCAATGGAAGGCCACGCACCTAAGAGTATATGGTTGATGTGATCTTTAACCTCTCCTTCTTCCTATTCATTGAGTCACAGCCTCTCCATCTGAGAGACTACTACTCCGTCTACAAGAGTGTGTCAACCCGGGTTCTCCAGCTCTGAGCCAGTCCTGGGCCTCTCTGCTGGTGACAGTAAGCCCCAGAGCCCGAGGTCTGTGCAGGCAAGGTCCCTCTCTGCAGAGCTAGAGCCTTCTTGGGTGCCAGTGACTGTGGCTTGGCAGGCATCCATGCCCATGCGCACTCCTGCCCTATTTCTGAGCCGCATGCTGGTGGCAGGCGCTGTATTTGTCCAGCTATTTTCTCTTGCAGTGGAAATCACACTAGTGCCCTTGTTTACTTGAGAGCTTCAAAGGGTAAGGTGTGGGAAATCCCTCTCTAGGCACGTGATCCCATGTGTTCAGTGTCTGTCTTCATGGGATGCATGCTTTAAGAGGAAACCCAATCAGACCCTTAGGAAAGAACATTCTCAACCCTCACACAGGGTATAGGGCCCTCTTGATGGGGCAGGACTTGGTTGGGACTGATCTTAACCTTACTCCCCTTAGTGCACACTCACCTGAGCACACTCACACTCACACTTACAGTACACTGAGCTGGCCTGTGCTGCTCTCTACTGCTGGGCTCGGACCGTCCTTGCATAATTCTGTTCCACTAAGGAAATTCTCAGGAAAGAAGAATCTGCCCAGGTGGCCAGTGGTGGGCTGCTTTTTGGTGTCCTAACTCTGTGAATCACCCTCACTGCAAGCTGCTGCTATGGAAGGACAATTGTCAAAGAGGGGGCCTTCGTGGGCACACAGAGTCTGGAAAGTGGACCTGGGATAGCAGGAAGTATTTAGAAGGGACTCCTCCAGACTTCAAGCAGCGAGGGGGTAAAGCGGTTACTCTGTTCTGTGTGCAAGGCAGAGGGACTACACATTAGCCATCAGCTTTGCCTATTCGGACATGTTTGTGACTATCAAAGGCTGCGTGTGATTGCCAGGAGCTGCCTGGCACACTGGGTGGAGATGCCAGTTCTGTGACTCTGAGCCTTGATCACCCAATGATTCATCCCTCTGAGGTGAGATCCTGATGTTACTTTCCTTAAGTGATTCCCAAGTGCCTTCAGACTTGAAAGGAAAAACGCACTGGCTTCTGGGGCAGGCAGGTGCCATAGAAGAGCCCTCTGGCTGCTGGAATCCCAGCCTGGGGAGGATTAGAGAGAGGATCATGGGTTCAAGGCCAGCTTGGATACATACTGAGACTGTCTAAAACCGGCAGGCTCTGGTTGATGACCTTCAGGCCAGTCCATAGTAGTCCCTTTCTTGGCTTGTTTGCGGACAGGAGAGTCAGGTCTTACTTGACCGCTAAGAACATCAAAGGGAAAGACATGGTGGTGTGTGTGCATGTGTGTACTTGGATTCTGTTCTCTTCTTGTTAAGAATACAACGCAAGGCAGTATAACATGACATGACCCAATGCATAATAACACAGCTCGAAAGAGCACTATGTGGTGTAATACCACAACTCAGCACAGCTCCATGCTGTCCAACAAACATGACCCGATGCACGCACACCACACGTGCTGCCGCACACTTGAACATACCGGCACGTGTATAAATAAATGTGATAATATTATCTGAGCTTAGAAGTCATAAAGCCATGCTCCATGGAGGAGACAGAAAGGTGGCTTCTTTGGGGAGAAGTGTCTTGGTACAGGAGTGCTCAGGACACTGATGGGTAAGGGGCCGGCGGAGTGAGTACATCCTTGAAGCAATGATAGAGACGATAAACTGAACCCCACAAAAGGATATTCTGTGCTGTGCAGAGTTAGGCTTCCACGAAGTGAGTAACTCCCCAGGCATGGAAAAGGTAAGTTGGGAGAATCAAAAGGAAAGCCACGGGAGAAGGAGACTCTGACTCAGGCTGGTGTCTCCCCAGGGTGACTCACCTGCCTGGGCCTGCTCTGTGTTCTGGTCATACTCGGGCCCCAGCTCAGTTCTTCACCTCCCATGTTGCTCCCCCATTACCCGCATCTGTCTGCCTAGAGGACAGGAGATCCCTTACCTGCTGAGGGGTCCAACATTGGTGTGATTTAGAGCTCTGTTGGCAGCTGAGGAGGATCTCCTCTGACTAGGAATCTCTCTAGGTTTTTAGAAACCAGGATACACGAATGGCTCCAGGGTGTCATGGTAACCTCAAGGGTCGCAGCCAACAGTGGCAGCTCAGCTTTGTATAGATGCTGGCAGGAGCCCTGAGCTGGCTCCTGGTCTGGCCTCACAGTGCCCTGTATCCAGGGACCGATGGCCTCCTGGCTCTGCTTAGCTAACAGTAGCACATTTAGACTCCCAGAAGCCTCGTGAAGGTCTGCAGTAGCCCCAGAGTACTAGGGCCTTTGATTCCCACCCTGGTGGATAATGCAGGGATCCTTATCCCTACCCTCAGGCCACTGGTGGGCTTCTAGAAGTCTGAAGTAGGCTTCTGCTTTTCTGGACCTTGAGGACAGGCAGGTTCTGCCTCTGACGTCTTGGGAGGGTCCCGGTGTGGTACTCTCAGGCTTCCTTTGAGGAAGAGTGAGTCTAGAACTCTTGACAAGCTGTCACATGCCCAGTTGTGCACCTATGAATTTGCACGATGATGTGCGTCTCACACCAGGTCTCAAAACATGGGAAGATCCCTGTGTCTCAAATACAAGGGTTAACGAGCTTCTGCACAATGAGCCACTGGGAAGCTCCAAGTAATAAACATAGAGCTGGTACCCCGAATCCCTAAACATCCTGCCTACTGGGCTTTCAAGGTGCCAACAGAGGCTGCTATCTAACATGAAGGTCACACGGGAACTCAGCTGCCTAGGCCCCAGGCCTTCCTGTGCAAAGCCCACACGGTTTTCTTCCCAACCGCCCTCAGGACTATTCTTAGGGTTTTGTTTTTGAAGTCTGAAGTTCACAGCGGCTAACTAGAAAGGACACTTTGCTGGCATGACCTGTCATACATTCCGAGATGTGCACTGTATGGAGCAGAAGGAGTGGACCCAAGATTTCCAGCTGGGTCCGCGTATCTGGTGTCCACCCTTCAGGGCACGTTGCCAGTAGCCAGTCCTGAGGTGACACTATTCTCAGCTCCAGGACCGCCCTGTACTCCACTTCCTCCACACACTGTGCCCCGTGCGGTTCCCAAAGGGGACATCAGGCTTTCTATAGCCGGGAGTAGGGGCAGGGAAGGCTTGTGCAGGGCGGGGCCCGGCTGGCAGGAGCTCTTTATGGGTGCTTTATGCCTAGCCAGGGGCTGTCTGCCAGGTCTGGACTGGCGTGTTTCTCTCAACACCAGAGGATTGACCACATGGACCGCTGGGATCACCTTTCAGAGTTTAAGAGTCAGAGGGTATACATGTCTACTCCGGTCCTGTGGGTCTGGGGGGCCGAGCCCAAGGGCCTCAGTGTCCACAAGGGAAATACCAGGCCTTCTGCAGTGCCACGCATGACCTATGCTATGTGTGAACAAGAGGATTTCCTCACCACCCACCCCCTAAACAGGTCCCAGTGTCATGGGTGTGGTGTGGTTAGACAGGACACCCAGCTGGTGTGTCCCTGGAAAAGGTGCTGTCTTCTCAGAACAGCACGGAGCTGAGCAAGTAATACTGGTTGAATCCTGTGTCCTGTCTCTTCCTGTTCCCTGGTCGTCCATTGTCTCCCCCCACGAACCCCCCTACTTTACCCCTAGTCATGCCTGGATGGCTCTGGACCTCAGTTTCTTTAAAATAGGAGTGTTTCTCCTTTACCCCTACCCCCCACCCCCACCCGCAGTGCTTCCTCAAAAGCCCCCCTGAGGTGGTGAATTGAGCAAGTGCCTGCAGGTTTCTTTGGGGACCAAATAATCCTCGGTCTTGTGTAAGCTTCAGGAATGAGGGCATGGCTATGGTACACACAAAGATATTCTGCCCCAAACAACTGGTGTGAGTGCCAAGACTTCTGAAAACGAACTCTGTAGGCCTGACTGGATGTTGACCAGAAAGGTGTGCCATTCCAGAGAACCAAGTGTTTGTCTTGGCAGGTGAGATCTTTTGGATTTGTTTTGTCTTCCCTAGAGTCCCCGGAGCCGGTTGTCCAGCGCCATTTCTCGGGAAGGCAGCGGTTACAGCAGGTCCCGTCTACCCCTACCACTTGTTTGACAAACCTGGCACCACCACAGGAGCACCCTCTGCAGCCACTCCACTTAGCAAATGGTTGATCATTACCAGAATGCACGAGGGAGAGATGCTGCCAGCCTGTTCCCAAACAGAGACAGCTCCTCACGGACATGGCGCTCTGAGGGCCACATCTCCCAGGATGGCTCCGGATGGAAGCGCCGCCTTGAGTTCTCCATCTCTGGGCACATCTAGAAAATGGAATAGTGTAGAAGCAGCTGTTCACAAAGCCAGTACAGAGGTTGTGACGATTGGCTCAGTAGGTAAAGTGTTTTCTCTGCAACCATGAGAACCGGAGTCCCCAGAACCCACATTTTAAAACGTCTGGCAAATGGTTCATGCCTTTCATCCCATCACCGGGGAGGCAGAGACAGGTGGATTGATTCCTGGACCTGGCTAGTCAGCCAGCCTAATCAAATGGATGAGTTTCAGGCCAGCGAGAGACCCTGTTTCAAACACAAGGTGAACAGCAACCCAAGCAGCTGGCACTTGAAGCTGACCCTCTGCCTCCGCACAGACATCACCCCACCACAACCACTACCCCACACAGAGACAGACAGGCATGCACACAAAGAGAAATATTAGTCATTATTAGAACAAAACATGAGCCAAGGCCTGATTGCTCTGACAGTGAGCTGGCATAAGCTAAGCACTTGGTGCTTCCTGGAAGAAGGCCCGGGTGCCACCGTTGATAATCAAATGAAAGAACAAGCCAGAAGCCAGACTTCCATGTTTGGGCATGTCCTGTTTTACATCCTGTTTGTGTTGCTCCCCAAGTCTGGGTGCACATGACCCTGTTTCCTGGCCTCCGATGGCCAAACTTCTGTGAGGACATGACCTCCCTCACCTCAGGCCTGTTTGGATTTATTGTGGTTGAACTCCACATTGGTCTGAAAGGCCTGATGGCGTCTGTGCCCATGGCAACCAGGAAGTTCCTCCCTAGCGGGTCTTTCTTCTCACTGGACCTGGTTTCTTCTCTGCAAGCCCAGCCTCTCAGATCAATCCACTGCTATTTGTAGAGACACCAAGGGGCCTGAAGACCCAAAGTGTCCATCTGCTAAGGGTCAAGTAGGTCGGCTGAGCGTCAAGTACCTGCTAATGACTAACTAGGAAATCCAGCGTCTCCAGAGGCAGAAGCCCTAGCACCAGGAGGCTTCAGAGGAAGGCCTTGGACTTCACTGATTGATTTTTCCAACTTCTGTGCATGTGTATTAGTCAGGGCTCTTTAGAGGAACAGGCCTGACAGAATGGATATATATTAAAAAGAAATCTATTAGATTGACTTACGTGGTAGACGGCAGATAGCCCAACAATGGCCGCCTGCATCCAGGGCAGATGGAGAACCTGGCAGCTGTTTAGTTCGTGAAATTAGGTGCCTCCACGGTCTCCGTCTGAGGTTGAAGGTCTAGAGAGTTCCTGGAGAGTTTGCTGCTCTTCAGGCCCACATCAGAAGGCCGGAAAAGTGAAGAACGAAGGTGAAGCAACAGCAGAATAGAACGAACGCACTCACCACTGAGTGAAGGCAAGCAGGCAGGCAGCCACTCTTTGTCCTCACACCTCTTTGTGTCTGGACGGCCTGGAGCTACTACCCATTCTGAGCGTGGCCTCTCCCCTTGGCCAATCCATCCTGGGAATGCCTTAACGGTCCTGCTCAGAGACTAGTCTGCAGTTGATCCCAGATCCAATCAAATTGTCAAACAAGATGGTTATGGTTTGAAAGAGAAATCCCTACGGACTCAGGTGTTTGCACAATTGATCCACCATTGGTGGCACTGTTTGGGGGAGGTTATGGAGCTTTAGGAGGGGCAGCCTTGCTGGAGGAAGTAGGCCACGGTGGGCGGGCTTTGAAAGTTTATAGCACAGCCCACTTCCTTTCCCACCTTGCTCTCCTTCAACCAGCCTCTAGCTCCTGCCACCATGGCTATGCTTTTCCCACTAAAATGCCATCTACCCCTCTGGAACCATAGACGAAAATAAACCCTCCTTCCTTAAGTGGCCTGTGGTCACGTTATTTTATCACAGCAAACAGGAAAGTAACCATACAAAGATGAACTGCCTTAGGGCTTAAGCTCTGATGGGACACTGACCTTAGGTTCACCCAGAGATAGGAAGTGACCAGGGTGGCTGGGACATTTGGGCCAATGGACCGAATTTGCTGAGCTAGCACGGTGGGACTAGTGGATGAGGTAGCATGGATTAGGTGACAGTGCTGGCTGGGTCCAAAAAGGGGACAAAGCGCTTTTGGATCAGCTTACCAAGGACACCCTGATGTTTTCAAGCACAAGAGCTAATGATAAAGTGATAAGAAAAAGAAAAAGAGGGAAACAAATATGTCATCCCGAGCGTGAGTCAGGAGAGAGGCGATCCATGGGTGCCTTCTAGTGAGGTATCCCAACTGGCCCTCCCCAAACTCCCAAACTTCTGGCCTTGGCCCAAACTCCCTTTCCTTACTCAAAGTAGGATGGAGAACCAGGACAGGTCTTACCTCCTTGCCTGAATTTTAACCCCAGGGTCTCCGTTTCCATCCCCCCCATGCCACCATCTCCAGAGCTTCTAATTCTGTCAATTCCTCATCCTTCTCTCCTTTCCTTCCTCTCCTCCTCCCCCTCCATCTATTCCATTCCTCTCCCCTCCCCTCTCTGTTCCTCCCTCCCTTCGCCTCTCTCCCTTCTCTTTCCTTCCCCATCATTTCCCCTTCCATCTGAGGTTCATTTCGTCCCTTAAAGACAGCTTTCATGACCCACGGCCATCCCCTTGTCTCCGCTCTCAACACTCTGAGCCTGAAGCTGATAAAACCCATACGTGCATGTTCTTAGTGAGAACTCACTGCTTTCCATCCAGCGTGGCCTGTTTGGCAGGTCGCGTGTGTTGGACTGAATTCTAGGGAGAAAGCGGCCAGCCCAGCAGGTTGAAAGTAGGTATGGCGCCTCAGGGGAGAGATTCCTCCATCCTTCTGTTTGTAAAGAGCCCCTGGCCCATCACTCTGCTCCCTTTGTCCTCTCTCTCCATCTTCCAGCAGCCAGGGACATGATGTGCAGGGTGGAGCTCTCAGCACTTGGCTCCAAGTGAAAGCCAGTCCTGGCCAGGGTTAAAGCAGCCCATAATCCTCTGCATGTGCTCAGGAGGGTCCCTCCAACCTGGATCCTTACCTAGGGAGAGATGGTGATCTCACTGACTGGGGACACATTCCTCCTCAGATGGCTCAATGGGGTGGTGTTATGGGCCAACGTGTACCCATCTAATATTTTACTCTGTAGTCTCAGCCCTCGAGACCTTTGGATGGGTTTGGAGATGGGGACTTTTGAGAGGAGGCTAGGTTAAAGTAGGGCTGGAGAGCTGGCCCTAATCTATTAAGCCTGTCCCAAAGGAGGGGAGATTAAGATACAGGCTTTCAGAGGGACAGTCCTGTGAGGACACGGAGCCACCCATGAGGGAACCAGTGCTAACATCTGGATGCCAGACTTCAGCTCGCACCGGCAGGCATTTCCAGTCAATTAGCCGCCTTACAGTGGCCTGAGCTGACTCACCCAGAAGGCTTCTGCATTTGCTGATGCTTTCTGTCTGCTAACCCTGCTAACCCATGGGCAGGAAGTTCCCTCCTGAGGCCTGAGCTTGTAGTGGCCTTTTCTGTGGGAGCTGGGCTCTCTTCTCCATTCATCCAAACTTGAAGTTGACTCTATTTCATTCGCTATCAAGATTCCTCAAGGCAGAGGTCTCTCTGTGGAGTCTAACCTCTCATCTGAGTTTAACGTTCATTCATGGATATTCCTTAATGGCCTAGATTGTTATCTGGGTATTCCTTCTTTCTTTAAAAAATCAATTGTTTTTGAGGGACCAAAGAAAGTGTCAGAAGAATATGCATGGAATTCAGACTCTTTGGGCTTGCTGCTACAGGGGCATGGCTATATGTTTTGTAGAGGAAGCTTCACTGCTTTTGTGCTTTTGTGCTGGGTCCAGTCTGGTGATGGGGCTGGGCTTGTCACACCTACAAGAGCTGAGGGCAAGAAGTGACATCTATTCTAGGCTCAGTTTCAGGAGGATTCAGAGAGGAGGGTCTTGGAGTCACAAGTGTCAAAACGCCATAGCCCAGATGAGACACTTCACCTTCTGTTTCTATGCTGTGTTAAGAAAAAATTGAGGAGAATGTCTGAAAGAGAAGAATACCATCCACAGTGTTGGAGCTCTGCGGTACAGGAGTTAGGCTCCTGAGAATATTCAGTGCAGGATCTAGTCTTGAGTAGCTTTAACTGTCAACTTGACGCAGCCTAGAGCCATCTGAGAAGAAAGCTTCAAGACTAAGGAATTGCTTAGATCAGATGAGCATGTGACCATGTTTTGGGGATCATCTTGGCTGTTAACCGATGCAAGAGAGCCCAGTCCACTGTGGGTGGCACCATCCCTAGGCAGATGGCCCTGGACTGTATAAAAAAGCTAGCTAAGTATGGGTCAGTAAGAGAGCTTTCTAGGAGTACTCCTCCACGATTTCTGCTTCCATATTTCTACAGAGTTCCTGCCCTGACTTCCCCCAGTGATGGACTATGACCTGGAAGCATAAGACAAATAAACTCTTCCCTCCAACAAAGTGCTTTTTGGTCAGGGCGTTTCATCATAGCAAAAAGTAAAATAAAATAAGATAAAACTAGAATGAAGATCAGTTCTGGGGAAAGAACTCAGTTCCTTATCCTTGCACAGCAAGCACTTTCCTGAAAGTCCTGGCGGTTTATCAGACCACTTGCAGGGAAGAGTAGAGGAAAGACAGTGAGGTATCTGAAGGCAAGCCAGGATCCTGAGTGAGAACCAACTGCCCCTGTGCTGTGCATGTACCTGGATGTTATCCTGAAATTCAACGATTGCGTGACAAACTGGGCAGGTGCTATGATGGGGAGGGACCAGGGCAACTGGGCAGCAGGGTGTGTCACAGTCTAGTGGAAGAGTTGACTATGTTGACGGATTCACTGGGTCTGGTCCCAAATGCTATTACAGGGCAAAGAGTAAGAGGAACAGACAGGTCTAGGGAGCTGGCTGTGGAGGGTGAGTCAGCAGGGAAAGAAAAGAGGGGATGCTCTGCGTAGAGGCATGGAGCCATGGGAAATGACACACCCTGGAAGCCAGCTGAGAGAGTGTCTGCCATACTGTGCTGCGGCAGCCGTGGGTGGGGGGTGTGGGGTTGGAGGGGTGGGGGTGGGGGGAATTGGGGGGTGGGGTGGTGGGGGTGGGGTGGAGCTCTGGGGTTTAGGCTATAGGACATAGTTGGAAGGTCAGCACTGTCCCTTGGCTGTGATGCACCCATCTGACTTCATATCAACCTTCCCTGCTGAGGATCATGGGTGTGGCGATACGGAGATCGCCATGATACCTCGGAAGCTCCTCAGGCAGAATTACTGGCTATAGGTAGGTGTGCATGGTGCAAGTGTCAATGTTTTCAGGTTTGGGGGTGCTGTGGTACCAAGTACACCTCGGTCAAGCCCTGTCATGGTTTATCACGGTTACAAGGGCTGTTGGGGTCAGCAGCCCTAGCCAGCTAGACTTGGCCTCTGATCCTCAATGGGCCAGTTAAAGAGAAAAGCATCGACTGGGTAGTCAGTTCAATTGGTAAAGTGCTTGGCGTGCACACACGGACCTAAGTTCATTCCTCAGATCCCATGTCTTTCACAGGGGAAAATGAAGCTATTCTGTTGGGGTCTTAGTGGGTGATGAAGCGTGGCAGTTGCTCTGTTGTTTTTCCGAGCTTGCTGGGAGGATAGTTGCAGGAGTAGCATCCCCTGAATGCCTCAGCAATTCTTTTAAGTTGTTCGTAGGTTTGCAGCTCTGAGCGGTGCAGGAGTCTCTCAGCATCCACCCAGCGGTGCACAGGCCCTTCTGTGCTACTTGAAACATCAAGACAGCTGCTCAGAGGGAGTCTGAAGTGTGTCTAGATGGTAGTATGAGAAAGGGGTTTAAAGGTTAATATAGGCTGGGCTCTGCATGCACATAACCAAGGAGAGCTATGCCTCAACATTCTGGTATAGATAAACTGCTTATATTGAGGACAGCTCACCTTTTGTTTTGGTGTAGCTATGGCAAACCATTTGACGTAGAGGCTATGTGGCCAACAGAGCCCTGACATACCTCCAGGAGAGGTGACCACTTGGTGACAGCATGGAGCAGATTCCTGTTCTGGTCCAGGGCGCCTTTGAGATCAGCGCGAGTTTTGGTTTTATCCATTGGTTTTCTATGCCTGAACTAAGTCCTCTAGGTTTCTGGAGAGGGCTGTGGACCCTGGTATTTGAGATGGGGAAGGCACTGGTTGACAGATGGCTGCTTTTCAAAAGCAGAAATGTGTTTAGGGGGAAAATCATCGTACCAGATTTTCATGAAGATGGTGATACGACCTGGTGTTACTGGATCCTGTGAGATTCTGTCTGGAGGCTGTGCCTGCCTATTCAAGTGTGACTTCTGGGATGTGACTTCTCACACTCTGGGCAGTAGGCACAGGGAGGAATGCCAGCTTGAGATAAGAGGAGCTTGTAGTGGTGGTGTAGCATGTGAGGGAGGCTGTTCCCTTGTAAGAACATCTGCAGATCCAAATTCTTCCATCCCCATCTGTGCGCCAACAAATGCTCCAGATTGTGAACCATAAGATCACGAGTGGACACAGGCTGGGTAGGAGGTGGCTTCCGCTTCACAGTCGGCTGTCTTTCGGTAACGGGGCTGGAGTATCTGATAGCTCATGACTTTTTTTTAGCACACCCCAATGTCTCTGTGGTTGCTATGCATAGGTGTCTTGACCACTGACACATATAAGAAAGGGGAAAAAGGAGACTCAGTGTGTAACTTTCTGGTTCTATCCCAAGATACTGAGTCTGCTAATTACCTGCCTGTGCAGGGAACATAGTCAACTTTTCTGGCTTTCTTAATGGCTACGATTCTAAAGGGATTTATTTATGTGTGTGGGGTCTGTGTATCCGTGTGAGTAAACGTGTGTGTGTGTGTGTGCCTGCGTATGTGTGCATGCGTGTGTGACACATTGTGTATGTGCAGAGGCAAGAAGAAGGCACTGAATCCCTCAGAGCTGGAGTGACAGGCTTTTGCCAAGCTTGTCACATGGCTGCTGGGATCCCAACACTGGCTGTCACCATTGGGCAACAAGGCTCTGCGCCGTCTCTTCAGCCTTAGTGACTACATTTTCGTGATCACAATTTGGAAAGAAGGGTTTCCAGGAGGTTTTGCCTGTATTCTCCTAACTGCATGCTCCTAACTGCATTAATAAATTTTTAAGTGGGTTTGTGAGGTCTGACCAGCCTTTCATGAAATAGTGACACAGGATGGTATCACGGTTTGAAAAGGAACTGTTTCCCTCAGGCATCTGTGGTTGAACGCCTGGTACCCAGCTGGTGGTTCCATTTGCAGGAGACTGTGGAACCTTCTGGAAGCAAAGCCTCTCTGAAGGAAGTGGGTCGCTGTGGGTGGACTCTGGGATTTTACAGATGAGTCCGACTTCCTGTCCCTTCTCTGTTTCCTGGTCTGTCAAGGTCTGAGCAAACAGACCTTGCTGCCAAACCAGCACAAGATCGTAAAACTCCTCAAACCAAAAATAAATCCTTCCTCCCTTAATTTGCGTTTTGTCCCAAATTTGATCACAACAAGAACAAGAATAGTTCTAGAGGTGGAAACGGAAGAGCACACTAACTCCTGTGTTGCTGGGCCATTGCATTTCCACCAAATCCAGGGTGTCACACAGCCCCACCTAGATGGTCAGGCTGGGACAGCCTGGCTTCTCCCACCCGCAGGACTCATCCCTGAATTCAGCTCTCACCCAGAGCCTTCTGCTTCTCGCATCCACGAGGCACATTCATCATCTTCCCGGAGCTTGTAGGGTTTCCCACATCCCGACTGAGACTGACTGTCTCACTTGCTTTGTGGCCCATGCTCAGATAATATCTCGGCAGTCTCTCTCCACCCTTCCCCCCTCCCGCTTGAACTCCTGAGCCCTGCTCTGTTCTCCGAGCCACTCAGCACCACTGGGCAGAACACTATTCCTATTATGACCTTGGCTATGATTCCTTTCCCTCTTTAGACCATTTCCTTCATCGAGGAGGGACCGCATCGTGTTGAGTCTGATGTCTAGAACTACGCCTGGTATGCAGTAGGCAATAAATATGTGTTGTCAGTAAAGACACACGGGGAAAATGAAACTAGTCACCAGCCCCATACCATCGAGAGTTGGGGGTGACATCATGATCTGAACCCAGTGCTCAGGTCAGGGTGAGCACAGGCAATGGCCAGCTACCACACTGCTTTCATGTACATGAATTTTCAGGTTATCCATTGCTTCCTGAAGCGTTTAGCTAGTCTTCCTGTGTTTCAAAATGAGCAGGAGTTTCTGAGGGTAGAATTCTGGTACTTCTGACAGCTGCAACTGGAAACCTGTTTCTCTGAG
Source organism: Cricetomys ansorgei (assembly GCA_026225945.1). Lineage (NCBI taxonomy): Eukaryota > Metazoa > Chordata > Mammalia > Rodentia > Nesomyidae > Cricetomys > Cricetomys ansorgei. The sequence goes on from JAMJFZ010001089.1 coordinate 15,812,513, forward strand.
AACAACTGTGGATTGAGCTGGGAATGCAGTCTGCAACCAAGCCCCTGTCCCCCCTCGCCCCCCTCAGGAGGAACCACAAGAGGACTGTGCAGGCAGCAGCCCCCCGAGTGCCTTTGTGGTCACAGGATCCTACATTTCAGAGTTCCTTTGTCGTACCTCACCGGCAAGGCATTTCATCCACGAGCTGGATATTTGCCAATCCATGCATTCTTTGGGATCCCCGCAGCTCATTTTTAGATCTCTGTGAGCTTCCCTATTTGGGATGGATCTGGGGACAGGAGTTCCTGCATGCCAGGAGCAGCTGTGTGTCACGGGGGAAATATTTATCTCTTGTCGGTTTAATAATAGAAGCCTTGCACATTTACAGAGCTGGCTGCTAAACTTAGCTGGTGTTCTCACAGCTCGCTCCTGGAATATGAGTTTGTTCACCTGGAAGGGGGCTGAGGCAGAAGCCCAAGCATCTGAGGAATGTTCCAAGGAACAACGGAACACTCTAGGCAGAATCAGATATTTGTTCCTACTGTGGCAGGCTCAAGGCAGAGGCAGAGTGCAGATGGTATGACTCTCTTCCCCCTGGTGGAGTGAATTTTAATGGCCAAGCTAGAAAATACTTCTCAGGCCTCTCTCTTATTTGAGTGCCCCAAACAATCTTCTGAACAAAATACCAAAGTTGAAGGCATCTCAAGAAGAGAAGCAGCTGCATCATGTAAATATCGGAAGGATGGCCCATCTGTGAATATCTACAGGTGTGTGTGTGTGTGCGCGCGCTAGTGTGTAAGAGAGAGAGAGGGGGGAGGGGAGAGAGAGTTCACCTGTTTTGTTTCTTTCATTTCATCTAGCTGGAACTTTTGGAAAGTTTGATGGAGAATCTATAAAATGTGCCTTTTCCTCCCATCCTCTGGCCTGCAGGTTCTGGGCCTCTCTCGTCCTGTTTCCCAAGTTTCACATCTGCTCAGTATTCAGAGGTTCCCGTGAGCCAGAACCCACTTGCATTTCCTTGGTTGTAGCTGTTCATCCCGCAGGGTGAGTATGGAGCTCCTCCTACAAACACAGGAAGGGAGGCTTGCTCACTCTTCCACACTGTGATAACAAGAGCTGATTTCCCAGTCGGGGTCTCTGTGACTCTCAGGAGCGTGTTCACTCTGCTCCTACAGGGCTTTCTGGCCAAGTGAGCTGGGCAGCCCTGCAGGGCCTTGTGGCTGGTCCAGACCAGCAACAGCAACCCACATTGAGGACACTGAAGGTCATGACCATCAGAGATAGTTTTATTCTCTTCTTTCTCCTCATCTTCCTCCCTTTCCCCCCTCCCGCTTCTTGTCCTTGGCTTTTTGATTGGTCTGTCTGCAGGGGTAAATGTGGGAGCTGGCAAGGCCTTTCATCCAGTGGTGCAGGAGCATCCAGGCCTGGGGTTCAATGGCCTTAAGGGCAGATGCCCAGGCAGCTTTCATGGGGTACAGGTGGAGGAAGCTCCCCAATTTCAGTTCCCATCTCAAAAGGTTTATAACTGCCGGGTGCATGGGCTTTGCTCACCACCTTTTAAACAGACCCTCTGCCCACTGGGAGGAGCCACGCACCAGAGCCCTTCGTGGTTAACTGACTCCAGAGTCTCTGATGCCAAGACTTAGCCCAAGGGTGAGCCTTGAGTTCTACTTTTACCAGTGGGGGCAGTGAGGTATCAAGGGCTTTGGGTGAGTTTGTGGCCCAGGCAAGATGGGGGAGAAGTGGGCAGCACTCCACTCTGCCCTGGTTAGTCACGATGCTTGGCACGCCTCATTGCACTTGGCTAGGAGCTGGGTAAGAGGTGGTGGAACTTACTCTGGAACTCACTCTGTAGACCAGGCTGGCCTTGAACTCACAGACATCTGCCTGCCACTGCCTTCCAAGTGCTGGGATGAAAGGCATGTGCCACCATTGCCTGCCTCCCTTCCCTTATTTCAACTGAGGCACAATGCTGTTGTTTATGCCTTGAGCTGTAAGTGCCCATACGATCTGACTTGTGTGTTCACCTTTGTCAGAAACCACACAACAATAGAAGATGTGTGTGCTTTGTACTTGTTCCCTTTCTTTCTTTGTAAGTACAGTGGTTCTCCTTTGCGATTTCACCCAGGTTCAACTGAGGGCTGAAAATATTAAATGGAAAATTCTAGAAATGGGGGCTAGAGAGATTATCCAGTGGTCAAGAGCACTTACCGCTCTTGCAGTGAACCCGAGTTCAGTTCCCAGCACCCGTGTCAGGTGGCTCACAATCAAGCATCTATAATTCCAGTTCTAGGGCATCCAATGCCCTCTTCTGGATTCTGTGGACCTGCAGACACGTGGCATACACACATAGACATAATTAAAAATAATATAAGAATCTAAAAAGAAAATTTTAGAAATGAAGGATTGATGTCTTAAATTCCACGCTCTCTGGAGTAGAATGAGAACGTCTTTTGCGGTCCTATTCCGTTCTGTTCAGCACTGGAATCATCCTTCTCCCGATGCGTCCTCATAGTATACACTACCTACTCATTACACGGAACATTTCTAACTGTAGGCGTATTTTAAGGCCCAAAGGCCATTCTATCCTCTTCAAGGGGGAGTGCTCACTTTCTCTCCTTTCATACAACACAAAATTTCTAAAAATTTAAAAAAAAAAAGAAAAGAGAGGAGGGTGAGAGGAAGGATATAGGGTGTATACACACACACACACAAACATACACACACAAACATACACACACACACAAACATACACACACACACACACATACACACACACACACACATACACACACACAAACATACACACACACACACACAAACATATACACACACACAAACATACACACACACACAAACATACACACACACACACACAAACATACACACACATGGAGGAAGAAAGTCAAGGTTGCTCATCATGGAACAAGTGTGAAGTAAGGCAAAATGGCTTATGATTTACGTCATAACTACAGGTAAAGAGAAGAAACTGAAGAGGCTCCAGTCCCACAGTTACCATCGAAGGCATGACCTTGTGACCCACAGGCTCTAACTAGGTCTCACTTCTTAGGGGTTCTACAACCTCCTAACAGACACCATTGTCCCGTGACCAAGCCTTTAACACACAGCCCTTTGAGGAACATTATACTTGTAAACCATGGCTTTGGGATGATGCTGGGACTAAAGGGAGGAAGAGATGGGTAGAAGATGCCTTAGGGTATCATCATTCAGAACAGAATCCCATTGGATAGGGTCAGAGAGAGAGAGGGAGGGGCATGTATCTTCTTGGGTCACTGGGATGTTAATCTCTGGGTTGGAAGGAATGGAGCGGTAGGGTGAGCTCAGGAGGAAAGATGGAGAGTTGAGTCTGGACACACAGAGTTGGAGTGTGCCTTGTGGCTTTATTACGAATGATATACTACTCTCTGACACCAAGCCCATACATGGGGTGAAGTTTCACTTCTACCAAGCAAAGTATCTTTCTCTGTGTCTAACAAAATGACGTATCGATTTTTTTCAGTTGTAGGTTTAATCCGTTTTTTATCGTGTGATACTTGAAAATTTCAAAGCAGGAAAGAGAATAACTCAAAACCTGACTACTCAAAAAGAATAACAATGTCCAGTGTCTTCTGCGTACGTATTCATATATTTATCCTGAGCTGTATCAAGAATGTTTCTAATACAACACTTCTTTGCAGCATGGTTTAAAATGTGGAGCCCAGGGGATGGGCCAGCGGGTAAAAGTACTTGTAGCACACACCTGATGACTTGAGTTTGATCCCTGGAACCTGTGGTAGAAGGGGAGAGCCACTTCCTGAAAGTTTTCCATACACCACACACACACACACACACACACACACACACACACACGCACGCACACACACACCTGAAATGTAGCGTGTGACCCATGTTTCCACTGTAAAACACTTCTGCATGGTTCTTCTTATTCTTCTGAAATGTAAGAAACAGAAATTAGAATAGGTTCTCACTTCTGGGGTCGCTTCGTGTTGTCCCCAAGCCCTAACACACACTTTATGGTGACATTCTCCACACAGGGGATGCGGCCCTGCTCAGCATCAAGGACTCAGGACTAAAGGCAGTTCAAGGACACTGACAGTAGGACGCGTTGTCCCCGGCAGTGACTTCAGGCCTGAGGTTCATGGCTGCTCATTGGCATCGCAGGTTTCTCTCTGCTCACCCTCTCTGGGCCTCTCACTTTGTTTCCTAACAAACATTTTCAGTCCCCGGAATAAACATGAAGAAGAAGAAGAAGAGCAAGCTGTTGCTTAGTAATACAAGAACAGCCAGTCCCATCAGTACCTGGGGCCAGGCTATATTCTCTCCAGTGGGGCAGAACCTGCAGGGGCTTCCTGCCCACCCGCAGGTGAAAGCCTTTGTCTTGTCTAGGGTGTAGGTCTAGAGGAGAGGAGGCACTGGGAGGTCCGTGGGGTAGGGAGGATGAAGGGCTCCGGGTTGACTCATCCCTCTCCCTGGTCCTTCTGTCTGTGGAGTGTGCAGATGAGCCCTCTGCGATGGAAATCACCAGGTTTCCATTCCAAAGGAAATGGGCATATCTGCATCTTTTGTAAACGAGGCAGTTCTTTGTCACACACATTATGAGCCCTGTAGGGGAGAGGACGGACTGTGCATCAGACATGAATGGGATGCATTTTATGATTAATAGTATGTGATCTTTGTTAAGTTCTCCGAGCAGGAAAATAGATCTGTCCCGAGGGTGATATGAAATAAAGAAATGGGGGCCTTCAGTAATTGTGCGGGGAAACTGGGTGTGGGCGGATAACTGTCTGAAAGAGTTCGGTTGGAAGTTGAAAAAAAATTATGCAAGGAGCGATGAAGAACCTGTGCTCTGTGTTTCCATTGTTAAAACTGACTGGCTGGTAGCCATGTTCACACAAAGTTCAGGGCAGGGCAAGCTAATGTCTAGTGAGGGGAGCTCTGAGACCCTCGAGAACTAACCGACCCAAGAGGCTGTGGTGTGTCCTGCCGTCACTGTGACAAATACTTCGGTTTAATCAACTTGCAGTGGGAGGAAGGGTTAACTTTGGCTCACCATTTCATTTCAGAACCTTCAGTTCGTGGCTGCTTGGATCTAGTGCTTTAGAACGGGGGTTGAGGAGGAACGCAATGAAGAGGAGTGCGTGGTGAAAACCAAAACCTTTCACCTTATGGTGGAGGGAGGGAGGGACAAAGACAGATACAGAGAGACAGAGACAGAGACGAACCAGAGTCCCAGTGTGCCCTTTCCCTTTCAAGGGTGTATCCCAATGACCTAGCTTCCTCCCGTAGGCGCCGCCTCCTAGAGGTTCCACCCATCCTCTTCCTTTTGCCCCACAGACTGGTCACCACATCTTTCACTGTGAGCCTTTCTGGGACATTCTACACCTAAACTATAGCAGGGTGGTAGCTTAGTCATCATTTCCCAAAGTAGAGTTTGCTAGGTGCTGGCACACTCACACTAGTGTGTGTGTGTGTGTGTGTGTGTGTGTGTGTGTGTGTGTGTGTGTTATGTGTGTTTCCTGCAAAAATGTGGAGGGAGGGATCTGGGCCACTGGTCCATGTCACCATCACTGCCCAGCCACCAGGAAAGAGGTTCCATGGAAACACCCTCCCTGTGGCTCCTCAAATAAGACCCTCATCTCCCCAGCCCATTTAGGAGCCCTGGAGGCCATGGTAGCTCAGTGCTGGGAAAGCCTTTCTTGATACTTCTGTCGTGTGCAAAAGATCAGGGAAGACTGGCTGGACAGACACCTGGAGGGAGGACCCTGTTGCAGGTCATGAAGGGTTAAGTTATACTAACAAATGTTAGCTTCTTTGTCTCTATGGTGGGCTGCTACCAACATGTGGCCAACCATCTGACAGCTGCTGGGCCCTTGGTGCTCTGAGTTCAAGAGGACAGGGGCTTTGTTTAGGGGCTAAGGCTTCCATGTGCTTTGAATTGCTCCAGGAAGTCACCCTGACACCTGGTGAAGGGGCACCCAAGAACAGATCTCACAGAGGAGAGCAGTTTAGGGCCAGGTCACAGGTTCCTGACACTTCCGTTTCCTGTTCACCCCATATCTCTTCCTGTTGAGTCTCTCTAATTAGTTCCTGCTCATGAGTCTTATCTTTGCTTATCAGCTCTAGAAGAGGGACTTTGCTCAGCTAACTGGCTCTCCTTTTACCTTCTGCTGGGAAGAGCGTGTTGGGAGAGATTAAAAGAGTCCATTGGGAGTCAGAAGGACCTCTCGGAGAGGGAAGCCAGGACCCTAACCCTAACCCTATTCAATCTTTACCAAATGATTGCCGGGCAGGGTAGATCAAAGGCAGATGGATTGCCTGGTTTGTTTCCTAATGTGCGTGGAGCTGTCTACTTACTGACGAAAATGACTTTTCTCACTTCACCTCCCTGCTCCCTTGCCTTTTTTCTTCCCCATCTACATTTTTCCCAGGTTGGTTTCTTTCTGTTCTGCTTGCTACATCCTTCTCTCCTGCAGACTTTGAACCCCTTGGCCAGCGGCCATGTGCTTGTCCCTGCCTTGGGGACTGACTGGCTGTTACTCACCCAAGATGACTGTCAGCCTCCTCTCCCGCGGTGTCGCAGCTGCTTCTAGAAACACTCTGAAATTTCTTCCATCATCTTCCTCTGCACGGTCAAAACGGATTAGGTAGAAAGATACAGCCAGCCTTTGGTATTTGTGTAGGATTCCCCAGGGCCTGTGTGGGATCAGAATCCTCAGATATTTGCACATCCTCTCCTGTGCCTCAAATCACTCCTAGGGTTGCTTATGGTACTTACTACAAAATAAACACCACGTGGATGGTTTATGCTATACCATTAAGGGGCAACAGCACGTATCCAATGTAGACTTTCTCTCTTTTCTCTGCCTGCTATAAGCTCTCACTGTGTAGCCCTGGCTGGCGAGGAGCAGGCTATATAAGCTAGCCACAAACTCCCGGAGATCTGCCTCTGCCTTCTGAGTCCTTGGATCACTAGACATCTTCCTTTAGATGTTCCATCCACGGTTAGTCAACGCCGTGGAGCCCGTGGGTGAGGAAGGAGGGCAGTATTTGAGTAAAGCCAAGTGGTTTCCAACAGCCGTCAATCACGCAGATAAGACGCTGTGTGTGAGAGAGATCACATCGCCTGGGAATACGCTGAGAGGCTTGCGGTCAGTGGAGGTCTTGCGCTTGTCATCCCAGTACTTGAGAGGCGGAGGCGGGAAGATGGCAAGTTCGAGGCCGGCCTGGGTTACACAGAAAGACCCTGTCTCGTCAACAAAACAGGAAGAAGGGCTCACTGCTACTCGTTACAGATTTCCCCAGTCTTCTTATATTGCACCACTCAGGGGAAGTTGTGGCTGCCATTTTTACCCCCTGCCAGTGAGGACCTATGATCGGTCAGGGCAGGAGGATGCTGTACAAGCCGTCGTAGGATGATCGAAGGCATTGCTACCACATGTGTGCACGCGGTCTGTAAAGGCCACAGAGAGGTCTAAGTCTAGGAGCAAGACATGGGTCTAGTTGTCCATGCTGCATCCTTGGCACAAGTGAGTTCAGAAGAGAGGGTGACCACTGCAGCCATACCCTTTAGCTGGGATTGGGCTCCTTCTGAGAGGCCCCAGCCACCATGTCCCTCATAACACACACCTCCTTTCCTCCTTTCCCTTCCCTTCCTTTCCCTTCCCTTCCTTCCCTTTCCTTCCCTTCCCTTCCCTTCCCTTCCCTTCCCTTCCCTTCCCTTCCCTTCCCTTCCCCTCCCCTCCCCTCCCCTCCCCTCCCCTCCCCTCCCCTCCCCTCCCCTCCCCTTCCCTTCCCTTCTTGTCCCTTTCCCTCCCATTCCCTTCATGTCCCTTTCCCTCCTCTCCCCTCCCCTCTCCTCATCTCACCTCTCTTTCCTTCCTTTCCTTCCTTTTTTCTCAGTATAGTCCGTGCAGGCTTTGAACTCATGACCCTCCTGCCCTTTCCTCTCCAATGCTCAGATTACAAGTCATGGACTATTTCTCTCTACTCCGAACTGCCACCCACCTCTCACTTCTGACACCAGCTAAGTGTCCCTCCCTCCCACCATACAATCAGTTCAGCAGCGGAGATACCAGCTGGATGTCTCCTAACTGGATTCTGTTCTGACACTGTCCAGTGGAGGGAGAGTGTCATCCCAAAGGCTGAGGCTCGATCTCCAGCCCCGTCTCCTTCCTAACGTCCACCACAACACCCACTTGCTGGACCTGGGCTTCTGAATGCCAGCCATAAAGTTGAGCTCTCATGATCTGCTGGTGATTTGCCATATCATCCCACAGAAATCTGGGGACTGGTATAAAGGTTTGTCATAAATGGCAGATAAGGAGATGAGAAGGGCAGGAGGGTCATGAGACTCCCTGAATGGCTGCCAGGCAGGGACTCCAGGAACTGATTTGTGGTTCCAAGGAAGCTTCATTATGCGGGTGCATTTGCTCTTCCTGGAGGTAGGAAATGGAGGCTTCTGAGCCCTCCTTGTGCTTTCCTGTGACCAACCCCAGTCCTGAAGCTACCATCACTCCCCTGGTGCACAAGACACTGGAGATTCTAAGGGTTTCAGGAGCTGTGTTCCAGGAACCAGGGACAAGGAGGGTGCACACATACTTCCTGGGACATTACCCTCTCCAGCAGGCGCCCTTGTACTTGGTGTTTGGTGTACGCATTATGTAGAGGCCAGAGACTCATGTCAAGTGTCTTCCTCAGTCTCTCTCCACCTCATCCCTGGAGACCATCAATCTAGCCAGACTGGCTGCCAGAACGAGACAGGGTCACTTCAGTCTCTGCCTCCTCAGCTCGGGGTGGGGGGAGGGGGTGGATTACAGGCACCCACCGCCAGGCCAAGCATTTTAAGTCCTGAGTATTGAATTCAGGTTCTAAGCTTGCATAGCAAACACTTCACTGACTGAGTCATCTCCCCAGCCACTTGAACTCAAGCGGAACCATTTGTAGACAGCCTGCAGATAGAGGTCCAGCTCCCTGTGCCTCGGTGACATCACTGAGCATCTGCACTGCACGCAGGACTCCTGATGGAGGAGGTAGATGAGTGTTCGTTCTCATGAGTGCTCCCCACCCCCACCTTCCCCTGCAGCATCTGTCACAGTATGACCTCACCCCCTCCACAGGAGCCCTTGGGTGTGGCTGCTCTTTTCCTCTGTGGAGTTTTTCCGGGCTTTGCATAAATAAAATAAAAATTCATGAAGCAAGTTCCTGTACTAGAGCTGTTTGAAAAATACATGGATTTTTTTTTTTTTTTGGTAGAAAACATCTTTTTAATCTAAATAAGGAAATAAAATTCAGAATGATTAATCCAGGAAAGGTCTCATACAATCTATGAAATTAATTCTTTCCAACCTCTCTTTATTTGGTGGTAGCGTGTCCTTGGCAAGGGTATGATCTCAGAACTGAATCCCTCTGAATCTGTCCCCTGCTAAACAAGGGGCTCACGTGGCCTGTAAACACCTTTCCACCAAGGTGGAAGCAAATAACTGGTTGATGTGGGGAGTCTCCTACAGTGCCAGGCCTAAGTACACATGGCCATACCCTTGGGTCCTCATCTTCCACAGAACCTGAGCCAAGTCTTGGTGTCCACACCGTTGGGTCCCTCCTTGCCTTGTCTCTCACAGTGCTGGGACTGAGTCCCTGTGGCCATTAGCCATGCTTAGCCATGCTCCTGAATGCAGAAGTGGTTGTCACGGAAGGCAAGGATTTAGCCTCATCTTGTTCATAGGGTGATGTCCCAGATGTGGAAACCTTCTAATATCTCCCCTCCCGTTTGGGACTTGGAATTTTTTTTGTAATAGTTTAGATTAAAAACATTAAGATATCCTGTTTTTATTGGCATGGGTCTGAGTCCAGGGAGCCCTTGCTGAGATTTCCAGGTTATTGTGTCCTAGGACAAAGAATGAGACCCGGGATGTGTGGAAGAGAGAGGAACGCAGTCCTGAGACTGGAACGGCCAGAGGACGGAGATGATGAGAGGCTCAAAGGCCCTGGGCCCAGGGAGTCCTGAGCCTTTAGAGACCATTTGCACAGTGTCTGCCTTCTCCCATGTAGATAGTTTGCATAGTGCCCTCTGGAATCTGGAGGTCACAGAGCCATTTGCAAGCATTCTCACTTTGTGTATAGCCCACGACTGGAAGAGTCTCCAGTCACTTTTATATCGGTGTCTCTCATGTGTATGCCGTGGTACCTTTGAAGCCTCCTTCTGTCCCTAACCTTGGTCCTTACCGTCACTTGGCTGTGATAAGAACTATGGTCACACTGGCCTCTGGGGTGGTTGTACAGTGACCGAGGGCAGAGCTGCAGTGTCCCAGTGAGGCTCAGCCTCTTCCCGCTGCCCTGACTCTGAGAGCCCCATGAGCAAGGGAGGTAAACTTGTGTCTTCGGGGATCTCTAACACTGCTTTAGAGGTCACATCGTTAAGCAATCCTCTTAGCTGCGCCGTAATTCCTCTAGCCAATGGGACAGGACAGTAAGGGTTGCCTAATTGTTCTTCAGGAACTCAGGTAGCTCAAGCTGCCTTGGGCTTGTGCAAATGTTGAATGGATAATCTTTCAACATAGGGGTGCCCCAAAGCACACCCGCCAAGCACACAGATGCTGCCTGCACCCAATAGAATGCCGTGAACCTTGACCTGACACGTGCTGTCCAATGATCAAGGTGATTTCCCTCAGTACTGCCTCAGATGCCTATGACTTGATCCCATAGCAACTGAGACCCCATCGTCAGAATTTGAGGCTGGAGGCTCCCGCTTCCCCATGTTGGCCTCTTGAATAGGATGGTCTTTTTCTTCTGTGGCACCGGTCACTTCTGTGATGGGCGTGCTGTGTGGTGGGTTCAAGGTCATTAAATCCAGAGTTCCAATGACTCTATTGGCACCCTCCACACTAACTGTGGCTTATTACACGCAGCATTGTGTCTTCTTTTCTTCCAAACTTATGTCAAGTTAGCTTTGAAAGAAGTCTACTTAGAATGGGGGGATAGAGGGGTCTACTTTCCCCGAATTCTTCCTCATCCACCTGCCTGGGATAGTCCCCACAAGATCGTAGTGATTATTCTCATCATCTGAACAACAAGTTCAGATTTCTTAGAAATTTAATTGTGAGATTCTTGATGGACTCCAGTGACTGTGTGTGCACAATGATTGTGTAAATGTGCTTGTGCAAAACAAGAGTCTCCTTATACAAATACTACCGGTGATCCACTGTAGATCTGGACCAGAAACATTCTGTAGCCTACTTCAAGAAGTCTCCTCTGCTCCTCCTTGGCTCCATTGCCCCGATGCCGCACCACATTCTAGCCCTGTCTGCGAAGTCTGCCGGTCACCTCCGACACCGCTGTCCAAGTTTCCGCAATCACTGTAACCTGTGTGGCAGAAGAAGGGTGTTCTAGACACATGTGTCTCTCAGTCTGATTATCAGACCATTGAAACAATGGACACCAAAGAAATGGGAATTTCCCCTGGAATCTCATGCCGTGAGAGGGGAGAGGTGCCAACTAGAAGGGGATTTCACACAGTTCTGCCAACTTGCCAGGGCGCCTTCCAGGACTAGACCGAAGCCCAGACAATAGTGGGCTAATGGGATGGAGGACCACACCTTATCCAGAACTGCTTAGATGTGCCTACCCTTTGTTTAAACGTCCATCTCACTTCAGGACCCAAAGACGGACACGAGGCAGGGTCACTGGATCTTAGTCCCTCTTCCCAATGTGGCCTCCCTGAATAAATCTCCCTCTTCTGCCTTTTACTGTTCATCTAGATGTTGTAATTGGATTTTTGTGAATGGTGGCCAGCTTGTCTTCTTAGGGTGCAGGCTGTGACTCCTAGTTTGGGAACAAAACTACATTTTGTCTGGTCTACCAGCTAGTCCATCTACCAACTCATCCCATGCTTGATTCTCCATTGCTCATTCTTCTTGACGCTGTCAGTAGCAAGGAGAACAACCCCACGCTGTAAGCCCCTGCTGGCTGACGTCCCCACACACCTGCCTCTGACTTCTTTGCTACCCTTGGTAGCGATGGCCACGAGACCTTCCCCCTACCGGAGCGTAGGAAGCCTGCTACACGCTTTCCTAGGATGCTTTACTCTATCCCTCCCCGAGGTCTCATTTCTCACACGGCTGCTTCAGGGGTACCTCTCCTGAAGTGTTTCGGTCCCCCACCCCCTCCCCCCACACAGATCAAGGTACTTTGCACAGCCGGCTCCCAGGGCCTGTCTCACGCTGTTTTCACCCACCCCATATCAAGAAGGTGTGACCACGGGGAAGGCAGGCAGCACAGCCTTAGGGGTGAATGCATGGGGAGGAGCAGAGCAACGGAGGATCCTAGGATTTAGGGCCAAACTAGTAATGCCTGGGTGGAATATGGAGCAGAGCATCCAGGACACAGAGCAAATCCTATATGTGCAGTGAGGGAGGGAGGAGAGGCACTGACATCTCACATCCAGACCCTGTTTGGCCTCCAGAGCTACGTTGTTGTCTTTTTTAAAGGCTTATTTACGTGCACGGGCACATACGTTTGTTGCATGTGAGCTCACATTCTCTGCTTTCTTATTCCTCTTGTGCTCTGGGAATGAAACTCAGGTCATCAGGCTTGGCAAGCAAGAGCCCCTGCCTGCAGACCTGTCTCACCAGCCCTTTAAAGAGGTCCTATCAGCAAGGCCCTTCTCCGTCTTGGGGTCACCACCTGACCCTTGTCTGCCGGTCCCCTTCTGATAAGCAACATTATCACCCTGACGTGGGGTGCCCGCCAGCCGCGTGTCTCCTTCCTCTCGCTCTTCATGTCTACTTTTACAATGAGAATTTATGTTCTTCTGCTTAAAAAAATATACATGTTTTCGTTAGCGTACGTAGCGAGGAGACACAAGAGGGTCGCGGGGTGCTGAATGTGATTAAAAACGCTTTGTCCACATTATGAAATGTCATAACGGGACTGACTCCTCTGTATAATTGACAGGATTGCAGCTGGTTTATTCGTTTTCGTTGCTCTGTGTGTGTATATGATGGAGGGCCACAGGATGAGCTTGTCACAGTGCAGGTGTGAAGGTCACAGGAGAACTTTGAGACATCAGTATCTTCTTTCATTTTTACATAAGTTTCAGGAATCAAATTCAGCCCATTAGGTTTGCGTGGCAAAGCACCTCCACCCACTGACCCATCCCACCAGCCCCTAAAAAAAAAGAAAGAAAAAAAAACCCCTTTGTAACTAAGAAGATACCAGAGTGCACTCTCCTCTCCCTGCATCTCTCTCTGCCTGCCAAGTCATCACACAAAGAAACATCTAGAAGCCACCATGTACAAAGAGTGGCCTTCCCTGAACCCAGCCACACTAGTACCTTGACCCTGGATTACAGCCTCCAGAACCGAGGGAAGGTAAACGTTCACTACTTAAGCTGCAGCCTGTGACATTCTGCCATGATTGTCCTGGGAGACAAACAGTCTCATTCTAGGAGTGGGGGGCAGAGTCTTGGGGCACAGGCTGCCAAGCTTGTATTCCGAACTCCACTCTCGCAACATCCATTCATAAAACGTCTTCGTGAATGGGGACAGCAGGCGGCATGAATAGAACAGGCCGCTGCCTTTTACACACAGGCTGCCTCCACTGTGGCTGTCCCTGCTAGCAGAGCGGCTACCTGCACATGGCAGCCTCATTCACAGACACCCTGGGGACGGTGCCCCAGAAACAGTCTTCCCAGCAGAGCTCTGCCCTACTTTCGAGAATAACTGGGATGAGGTCGGGGCAGAGCTTCAATCCTTCAAAGCCAAGGAGACATCCAACGGCAGCATGGCCTCCGTGGTGGGCCTGTGACTCCGGCCAACATTCACGTACACTGTCTGAGGATGATGTTTCCTAGGGCAACGCAGAGTGAAGACCATGCTGGGGGCAATGACATGTCTGAATTCCTCCTCCGACATCGTGAGCTCAGTTCAGGCTTGCTAAATCACCATTCAAAAAATTTTTTTCTTAAAAATTCAAGACCGTCATTCCACACAACCCAGGGTCCACCAGGACTATGGGGCAGGCAGGAGAGTAGCCGCTGTGGAGAGGGCGGATCATGGCTTCTCGGTGAATTGAAATTTTTCTCTTTCCTATTACTTTTCTTTAGAAGAAACCTAGCCCAGGTTTGCAGTCTCACGTTCTTGGGGGTCTGAGACAGAAGGACTGCCGATTGGTCATGGATTCATGACCAGCCCGGACAACTGAGGGAGCCTCTCTCAAAGTCACACAAGTAAAAAAGGCCTGAGGAGATGGCTCAGTGGGAAAAAGTGCTTGCCATACAAGTGTGAGGATCTGAGTTCAAATCCCCAGAACCCCTGTAAAAAGCCAGGCAGGTAACGTGAGAGTCTGTAGTCCCAGCGCTTTGCCATGGTGAACAGGAAGGTTGAGACAGGATCTCTAGATAGTTGAGATAGCCTGGTATACCCAGGGGAAGAATAACAAAGAGATCTTATTTAAAATGAGGTGCTTGAAGTGGTACATGTGTGCCTGTATACACGCCACACACACACACACACACACACACACACACACACACGAATGTGCAAATGTAAACATACAAATATACATATGTAAATCACACACACACACACACACACACACACACACACGATAAATTACAGTGATAAACTAAGGTATTTTTCTTAAAGATTTACTTATTTTATGTATATGAGTGCTCTATCTGCATGTACACCTGCATGCCAGAACAGAGCATCCGATCCCGTTACAGATGGCTGTGAGCCAACGTATGGTTGCTGGGAATTGAACTCAGGACCTCAGGAAGAGTTTCTAGGGTAATATCCAGACACTCCCGTTTGCAGGTACAAGTGATTCAGCCTTCGCTGGCCTTGCAATGCCTCGCTCTTCAGAGTCCGTCGTGTCGAAGCGACGGGGCCCTGTGCGTCCAGCAGCTGTTGCTGGCTGTTGTCCACGCAGCCATCCTAGTGCACTTTTGATGGTACAAAGCATGAGATATTTCTGCGTGATGAAAGAAGGAGCCAGCACGCAGCCACGGCTGACTCTAAGTGTCATTCTGTTTTACTAGCCGCTGGGACACGGCCAGCACATTTGCTAGCTGTGTCATTTTCCAACCTCCGGGAGCAGCTGTCCGGAACATTCCACGGGGTGGTGGCAGTGTGTGAACAGGCTGTGGTTTATCAGTATGCCCGAGAGAAGCCATCAGGTTTGCAGGTCTTTAACTTCTCCCCTCTGGAAGTGCGGGTTAGTGCTTGAGTCTGCGCACCTCCTCACCCACTGGCCTATCTGTTCTCCCTGGTTCCAAGGTTTCTGGCTGTGTCTTGACTTTCACCCCTGGGTGCGTGGTCTCAACCATAGTTGGAAGCGAGGACGAGACTGCTCAACTCCTTGGAGCTTGCCCTGTCTGCTCACCTGGGGTCCACCCGGCCCTCTCTCCAGGGGCCTCCAGGAAGGCAGCAGCCACTACCACCTAGAGTTTCATCCTCCAATTCTTTCTTGATTGTATCCAAGTCAACCCCACCCCCCACTCTGCATGCGTTGTTTGTGTATGAGTGTGTGCATATATGTGCACATACACATACCAAAGACCAAGGGCGTATGTATGTGTATCCTTACCGCATAAACTACACACCACACAGATACCCCCACACACACCACAACATTCTTAAGTCACACTCACCGCGTACATCCGCACACACGCCTCACGTCTGACGCCCAATCAGCAGTTCAACGCAGGCCACACAAACGACACACGGCGCTATAAATACATGTTTCAACACACACCACACACATTCACACATTAGAAACAAAACACAAAGCACACATGTGCCGCAGACAGGTTCCGCCACTCACCGTACACAACACATGCCTCCCTTACAGATCACATGTGCACACAGGCAGTGCACACACGGTTCAGATCCCTCTACTTCGCCATTGTTTCTTTGGCAGCTCTCAGACTCAACCGTGGAAGGGATTTCTGAGAGAATCTAGACTGAGCCGTGTCCAGAGAGAGTGCAAGGGGTGACAGGAAATCCTCTAGCACCAGCCACTGATATTTTTTCTGCTTGACACATCTTCTGGCATCCTTGGTTCAAGCACCATACAAGGTGGAGTAAGGGCTCCCTTAGGGCAGAGTGGATGTTCTTGTTCTCGTGAAGCTTAGGGGTCTGGGTGGGAAAGATAGGGATAAGAAATGAGCATGCTAGTAAATGCTGTGGCGGAGTTGGCAGGCAGGAAATAGAACCCAGGAACATTGAAGCTGACAGCTGATGGCCTAGAGACCCTTCTGGGAGACAGGCAGAGGGAGTGGCCAGGATGCAGAGTGGAGCCCCCTGGTGGGAGGAGGCAGGTAGAGGACCCCCGAGATCTCGCCTGTCATGTATCATGTCTTCCCCCTGGGAACATGGTCGTCAAAGGGTTTGTGAGGAGGATACACCCAGAAACTCTGCACCCACAAGCAGATGTGTGCCCATAGAGCTCACAGCAGCGGGGGTGAGAAGCCCTAGGGCAGGTGGGTGTGTGAAGGAGGAAGATGGGACTGGGTTATGGGGGAGGGGAAGCTCAACTGGCTGCAGGAGGAGGACGGAGGGCCAGAGTCCCAGGGCCATTTCTTATTATTACATTATGAAAGACTTTCTAATTTGTGGAAGTGTTGAAGGATAGAGCTTACAAATGGTGTGTATGCACGCGCGCGCGCGCGTGTGTGTGTGTGTGTGTGTGTGTGTGTGTGTGTGTGTTTGCATGGGACTTCGCCCAGCTTTCCTTGGGGTCAAGACATCTCATAGCCACAGTCAAAACTGGGTGCTTTGTTATTTTTTTCAGCAGCTGTGCCTACTTGTCCAAGACCTGCACGAGATTGGCCCCTTCAGGATTCCGTCCTGGAGGGGGAAGGGCTCACAAGCCCTAACCCTTCCCTAACGGTCTCATGGCAGTTACTGTATGGCAGTTACTGTACGTTGCGGGAGAGAGAGAGACATTTTCTTCAGAGCTGTAGCCCCCACGTAAACTGCCCATGGTACTGTGAATAATTCCTCGCCCACGCTCCTGTAAGTAGTCCTAATTAAATCTGGCTTACCAGAACAAAGAAATCCCCATGGAGGTAGGAAGAGAAAAGGGGATCAGTGGGAGAGGGGAAGAGGGGGTCATGGAAGTAAACATGATCACATATGTTTTATACATATATGAATATCTCATGTTGAAACCCGTTACTGTGTACGATTAATACAGGCTGATATAAACGTCAAAACAGAGGCTAGAGGAGTAACTCGGTTAAGTGTTTGCTGGGTAGGATGAGGGTCTGATTTTGGTCTCTAGTGCCACATACTAGCAGTTGGGTGCAGTGTTACTCTAGCTCTGGGAGGGAGATCCCTGGGACACACTGGCCAGCCAGTCTAACCTAATGGCTGAGCTCCAGGCCAGCGAGAGGTCCAATCCTAAAGGAGACAGACGGCCAGCACTTCCGTGGATGGTACCCAGCATTGTCCTCCGCCCTCCGCGCACACGTGCACCCACACGCATGGACACACATTTTTAAACAATCTGAGTGTTGTTTAGTTGGGAGGGGATCCCGTGGACTGAACTGCAGACTTTGTTGAGTTTTCCACTCCTTTCCCTTACAGGCTTCCATGCTGTGGTAGACCGTCGCAATCCCGTGGTCTGCTCCAGTCTGCGGCAGTACTGGGTCTCCTCTCCTCTTCCACGCCCCATAGCACTTTGGACAAAGTTCTGGTCCGTGGGTCCTGTGGAATTCCGTTCCAGCCGAACATGCCTGGCAGTTTCTCAGATTGAGTTGCGGTGACAGACTTGGGGAGAGGAACGCAGACACGAGCCCCCTCCCCAGGGCACATGGAACGCCCAGCTAGTTTTTGGGTGGTCTTAACCTCTATCTTTTGGTCCAGTGTTGTCTGTTCAGTTTCTCTGCTGGCAGGTGATTTTTTTTTTTTTTTTTTTTTTACTGTTCCATTGATTGGTTAGAAGGGGGCAGTAATTCATGCCCACCTTGAAGGGCAGAGACACATTAAGAACTGTTGCTCACACCATGCATTTGATTACCATGAAACTTACCTCACTGTCTTTCCATCTGTAGGAAGGTGGCATTTTGAATGCTAATACCTTCGACAGTCTGGCAGACAAATACTGCCTGCTGTCTAGCCATAGTCCTGTGTTCCTAAAGCATCAGAGGTTTTGGTTTGCACTGACCCAAGGGAAGTTCCAGTTAGGGAGAGACAGATGAACTACACTCGGGTACACCCCTCCCCCAAGCTCCTTACCTGGCTCTAAAGGCTCGTGTATCCACAGGGGTTTTGGTCCCAGCCCATGGCTTCACTGGAAGGGTGGGTACCTTTAGGGCATGGGACCTATCGGAAGTCATCTGGTCATGTGTCCTTTAAGAGGATACTGGGACTCTGGCACCTCCTCTCTTCCTGTGGCTTGCAAGACTATGACGTTGGCATCACACTGTCACTATGATGCACTGTGCCACTGGAGACCCAAAGCCCCAGAACTGAGTGACCGTGGGCAAAACCTCTAGAACGGTTAGCCAAGACAGAGAAGCTGATTCCTGCAGACATTCTGCCACAATGGCAGAAAGTTGAGTAAAACAGCCCCACTAAAATGGCAGGGAAGTGGTAGAACCTATAGGCACGGAAAGGAGAGGACAAACGCTAGGAGAACATCCTGACATTCAGGAAGCAAGGCAGCTGAGCAGACAGCAACCAGGGTCCTGGTGTCCGAAGGCCGATCCATGGCCTGGCAGCTCCTGCTCCTGCCTTTACAACCTGTGACTGCCATACATACTACAGTGTATGACCACAGCAATAAGGAATTGGGATCACCCAGTTCCAGAGGCCAGAAGTCCAAGGTCAAGACCTTTGGAAGGACCAGAAAACATCACCCACCAGGCCTGTGGCTTGTGGTAGGGAGAACCCAATTTCTCTACCATACTCTCTCCTTTGAGCTTATGTATGTGTGTGCCTTCAAGCTCCCTCTTCTGTAAGGACAGCAATGACATTGAGTTAGGGCCCAGCCAAGTGACCCCTATTTTACTAACTGCATTTGCAAACGAGGCCGGAATATTGGGGGTGACAGTCTGTGAAGACCAACCAAGCAGAAGGGGCTGGCTTTTACTTCACCCAGACAGCAGCCAAGCCACTCTGCCTTCACCTGGGAGGGGGGAGAGAAAGAAAGGGGGGCAGAGGAGACCTGGCCTAGTAATCCTATCCCAACTTCTACCTGCTCAGGTTCCAAACAGCGTTTATTGCCTCTCTTTGAATTAGGGATGAACAGTCGAGGCCTACTAGATGTTGTGGAGAGCATCTCTTGGAAGACTACGACTTGGAAGGACAAGATCAGAAAGCAAAGCAGGTATGCAGTAGAAGAGAAACAAGCATGGGCCAGAGAGCTGGAGAACAGCAATTCATGGTTTTAGAAACCAGACGGCAATGTACCTACAGAGAAAGGGCAGTGTTGAGGATTAAGGAGAATTGGTGTTGGTCAAGAGGGAAGGAGAATATGTTTTTAGCACAGAAGTGACACCTCCTATGTTCCTACTATTTATCATCTACCGATCATCTACCATCTGTTTGCCTATTGATCATCTCTCATCCAGAATCTATTATCTATCTACAATCGATCGATCAATAGTAATGTACCTACCATCTATCATCAATCACATATTAACTGTGTTTGTATTTCTTCTCTTTCCCTTGAACTCCCCCTTTTAAGTTAATATGTAATATATACCCTTACGAAATAAGGAGGAAAACTATGCAAAATCAAATTCTTGAAGCAGAGGCCTGAACCCAAGTGAGGTTCGCAAATCTCCAACAGGAAAAAAAAAAAAAAATTGAATACCTGGAAAAATTTTGAGGCATTCAATGCTATTTTAACTTTTTGAAATGTTAGCAGGAAGTGCATGGAAAACTGAACAACAAAAAAGTATAAAGCTGTTCTTAACTTGTAGAAAAACAAACACGAAAGCTGTGTGAGAAAGGGGGTATGCTGGTCCAGGACCCCGGACTCAGCATGAACAATCTGCGCCTCGTGTTACCAGTGCGGATTCTGTAGGAAGAGGGTGTGTGTGGGGGAGGGGAGGAGAGGGGGGAGAAACAGAGAAAGAGGAACAACTTGCCTACCACAGCAGAAACTACACTAAAATGTCTCCTAATCAGGAAGTGTCAGACGCACAGAAAGTCCCAGAAGACAATGACTTCCTCTATGATGTAGGGAAGGTTTGGGCACCAGGCCGATGAATTTTAACATGAGCTACTTAAAGATCTTTGATTTCACTGTGTGGTTGTACTTGGTTAAAATTAGAAGCATAATTTCACAGCAGAAGCTCGAGCTGAGGAATGCGTCCACACAGCACCAGCTTCCTGGCAGGAGGGAGTGTTGACTTTAGCGTAGCGAGCCTGCCCTGGGTTTTTCTATGCACGCTGTCAGTGCTGCAGGGACGTCTCTGGCTCCTGGAGCCATGCCACCCCATCCATCACTGTCCTTTTTGAAAGCGCCTTTGTGACAGGATGCTTCCCACATTAACACCTTACCCTCCTTGTTCCTGTGGTGGATGACAGCTCTGCTGTCCCGTGCAGGGGTGGTAGGTTGCAGGGGTGCAGGGGGGAGAAAATCAAGCTTCTCTCTGCTGGTGTCAGCAAAGCCTCCACTCTCCGCGAGGACAAGGACCCAAGGGCAGCTGTTGTAATTCGAGTTCTTGGGACAGTCCCAGGAGACTCTCCCAGCTCCTTTGTTCTGCCCACCTCCTTCATCCCCTTGTCCCCACCAGTCCTCCTGGTGCCTGGCTCTCCGGGTCCCTGTGATGGTACGCTATGTCATGACATCCTCTGACCTCCTACCAAGGACAGAGACCATGGAGCCAGTGCCACATAGACTCTGTGGGAACGATGGGTCCCAACTTGCATGTCCAGCTTCTCCCCTCAGCCTCCTTTGGGCTGATAGGGACCAGTGGCACACTAAGGTGATCTGGTGAGGAAAATGAACAGAGAGTGAATGTTGCTGTTGCTATTGGACTGGCCATGTTGGAGACTCAGAGTCAGAACTGAGCATGCAGCTGAGACACAGGTGCCACGCAGTGGAGCCTGTGAATCCCCCAGCTGCTACTCTATGACACCTCTCTGGCATGGGGAAATTTCTGTTCTCACGGGGTTCCAAGATAGGAGACCATGCAGCCACGTCTGGAGAGGTCAGGGTGGAAGTGACCAGCACACTCAAATGCTCTGAAAGCTGGCCTTCAAAGGGCAAACTGGGGCTGGGGTGTAGGCATGACTACCATAGAATGCTCATGCCAGTGGTCTCAGCACTTGCAAAGTAAAGGTAGTAAGGTCAAGAGTTCAAGGCCATCCTTAGCTATTATGGTGAGTTCAAGGCCAGCCTGGGCTATATGAGATCACGTTTCAAAAGAAAAGCAAACCCAGGCAATAAAGGACCCTGCAAGGACGCAACCATGTAGAACATTCCACACCCGCACTGATTCAGGGAGACGGCCCTGGCTTCAGGTGTCCTTCTTGAGGGGCTGGGAAGGGTTATGGCCTTCCTGTTGATTAAAGACTGTCATGAGAGCAAGGGGCAGGATTTGCTGTCAGCTCTGGTCTTTGGGCCTGTCAGGCCGTTTATTATACTTGTGAGGTCCACAGTCCTGCTCCTGCTTTGATCATAAGCAAAGGCTTCCAGGTTGTAGCCTAGCAAAGCCATTGATTTATTATCAACAGGTGTCCAGTGCCACTAAGACGCCACAGAGTAGAGCAGGGAAGGAGAGGCCGAGCCTTCTCTCTCCCAGCATTCCCTCTGTGCAGTGCCTGTTTCTGCAAGGCTTTCGTGAAGCTAGCACACTCTGAATTTCATTATGCGCCAGAGATACCCGCTCCATTCCTGATGATGCCGGTTGACTGGGTGGCAGAGCAACTGCTTTTATGTCATGGCTGGGTGGGATATTTTCCTGAGCTCTGCTTTCTGACAGGGAGCATGTAGGCCTGCAGGAGATGGTTAGCTCAGGTGTATACAGCTGGCTACGATGGTGCCATGCCACGCATCTGTTCCCGTTCTTTCTCTGGAGGCTTCTGAGGATCCCACACACTGCACAGGACACTGGTGGGTGTGTTTCCACACTCTGCTGGTTGCTCCTGGGCTTTCTGTCTGTTGCGGTGCGGTACAGGGAAGAGTAGGCGTGGCCAGTGGCAGTGCCTGCTCTTTGGAAGTCGCAGCTCCTATCTCACCTGTCCCTCCGCAGTCACAGCCAGTGCTTCTGGCGAAAGGGGCTGGGTTGACTGATGATGCTGGTGTCAATAGGCTTGTATTTCTTCAGGTAGTGAGCCCATGGGGTGAGGCCTGGACAGGCAGGCTCCAGAGAGCCAGACGTGGGTCTGCATCAGACTGCTTTGATGATCTGGTGATCACTCACTCACTCATTCATTCATTCATTCAATAATTGCTTCTGGCATGTCTAATGTATGCCAGGAAAAAGCAACTGACTACAGAAACCTGGTCCTAGCTCTGTGGAGTGTGATGTCTCAGGCAGAAAGCTGGCTCAGCAAGCAGGTTTCTCCCCCACTCCATTTCCTTCTCCCTCCCTACATCCCTCCTTCTCTCCCTTCATCCCTCCCTCCCTCCTTGCCTACTTTCCAAGTGTTGAGATTACAGGTGTGCACCACCACGCCAGGTTTATGTAGGGCTGGAGCTCTAACCCAGGGTCCCATGCATGCTAAGCAGGCATTCTACCAACTGAGCCACATCCCCAGCTCCTCCTCCAGTTGTTTTTATTTTGTGCAGTGTGTGTGTGTGTGATGTGAATGACTGTAGAGGCTAGAGATCAGTACCTTCTTCAACTTATCTATCTATCTACCTGTCTATCTGTCTATCTGTCTATCTATCTATCAACCTATCTATCATCTGTATCTATCTATCTATCAATCTATCTATCATCTGTATCTATCTATCTATCTATCTATCTATCTATCTATCTATCTATCTATCTATCTATCTATCTACCTGTCTGTCTATCTATCTATCTGTCTGTCTGTCTATCTATCTATCTATCTATCTATCTATCTATCTATCTATCTATCTATCTATCTATCATCTGTATCTATCTATCTATGTATCTATGTATCTATGTATCTATGTATCTATCTATCTATCTATCTATCTTGGACAGAAGCTTACAACATTGCTCCAGCTCGTCTGGTACTCATAGAGATCCTCCTGCTTCTGTCTCTTGAGGGGCTGGGATTGAAGATGTGTGCCCCCCCCCACGGCTCAAAAGCACTTTAATAAATATGTATAAATAAATAAAAATAAAATTTAATAAATAAAAATGACAAAGTTGCAGTTTCCCTGGGAGGCCTAGCTTGCTTTTATTTTCATGGCCTGAAGAACAGTCTTGAGAGAGGCGGCTGGTATGATTCTTGTACCTCTGCACACATCAGAGCTGAGACCCTGGTACGACAGGCCATGGGCTGGGGGCTCTGGAAGGGTGACCTGCCATGGAGCTAGGGACAGGCTTCCGTACCTGCTGCCTCCTCTGCTCTCCAGTCTCCAGGATGCTCGCAGGGGAAGCCATTGCTGACTTAGTGCCCAGAGACCATAGGTTCAAATGGGAGTGTTGCCCAAGGAGACAGAAGTTGGAAGTTATAGTCTTCCTCTTCTCTCAGAAAACCCAGTGGAGGGGAGAACTTTTGGCAGAAATGTTCCTGGCTCCATTTAAGGACAGTTTAGGTACCGTGTCTTAGTGGAAAACAAGTAGTCAGCTTGGAGCAGCTGAGGAGACTGCAGAGCTAGGTTGTGAGTCTTCAGCCATGCAGGTGACCTTCCCTGCCCACGTGAGTGAGGCCATTGTGAGTCTGGTTTCACTAAGAAAAAGCCCATTTTACTGGGATTGTGATACCAAGCACCCTATCTAAAATTGTGTGAGATGGAGTTCTTATCTGTCAGAGTGTATGGAAGCCAGCACTTCAGCCCAGGGAGACCGCATTCACTGGCCCCTTCAGAGATCTTAAGTGTCCAGCCCAAGGCAGATGCTCTCCCATAACCTACCCTGGGGATCTCAGACTCCATCCCCAGAGCTGGTAGGCAGGATACAAGTGGCATTTCTACCTCCCCCAGGACACTGGCTTGTTCCAGATTGCAGCTGCTCTGTGACCTGTATCCAGGTGAAACCAAAGACCCGGGGGAACCCCACTGACCCCTAAAGGACATGGTGTGCACAGAAAATTTACCTTGTAATGCAGCCTTCTCATCTGTCTACCTCTTATGGGGTCCTCCCAGAGGCAGACAGACCCTCTTAGCAGTATGTGACCCAGCTAACCCTGCTTCTGGAAGTTTATTTTTAGCTTTATATGAAAGAATCGTTTAATGCATGGTTGGTGAGGGGCTGCCTGGGTTTTTGGCATTTGTATTGTCTGCAGGTGTTGGATTTCTGGGGGGGGGGGGACGTTGATTGGTAATGATCTGCACACGGTATCAGTAGAGCACCTGAGGCGTTCTGAAAGAATAAAAACCCCTGAGCTGAGACGCTCGGGGTTCCACCATGATTGTGGCACTGGCCACGGTGGTGGTTCCCTCTGTTGAGGTCTGGCAGAGTTTATGGCAATGAAAATACCTCCTTGTCTCCCTTGGTGAGCCACAGCGACTTACAACTACAAATAGCACCTGCAGTGTGGGGCCTGACATCACGCCAGGCGATGGACACAAGAAGAGAAACTCCAAACCTCAGAGACCAGAAAAGTACACTCAGAGAAGCTACCAGAGCATAGAGATTAAGGTATTAACCGAAGGCTCCTGAAGGAAGAGGAGAGGAGGAAATAAGCCTCTATAAAGAGAAAAGGCTGTGAAATTAATAAGTAAATGAGGAAAAAGGCTCCCAGGTGAGAGCCACAGAATGGAGGCCTTTAGAGATAAAGGGTGCAGCTGGGACCAGGAAAGAGCAAAGTTCTTACCGCTTTTCCTGATCATGGAGCTAACGTTCCCTCCTGCCTCTGGTAGTAGTTTCATAAACTGAGTGTTTTGATAACTGTGTTGTATGTGTGTGAAGATCAAGATGTGTTTGAGATCTATAAAAGGGATTGTATGTTTCTCCTTGGGGTAGAGAAAAAGAACGCCAAACAACCAGAATGTTTCAACTGGAGATTCTTCCCACTGGCCCAGGACCCGCTGCGAACCAAACAGCCACTTAGTTAAACTGACCAGCTGTTTTTAAAATTTTTTTTCTGTAAACCTAAGAGAAAGACAAGTGGTCCAGATATTGGTGACGGTGATGAGAACTCCACCCCATGAGGGAAACCTTCCTGCAGACAAGGACTAGTTGTTTTTCCTGCAAACCAGACTCTTACCTCAAAATCTGGAAAGTGTTTCCTTAGGATCAGCATGCAGAAACTGTCTTCCAGAATTGGGCGAGGTTGATTCTCATACTGGCAGCCGAACTTGGTACTGTAAGAGTTACCCAGCTGGTGCTGGTTTTGAAGGCATAAATGGATCATTGGAGAATATCTGAGGGTTGGCACTGTGAGAGGCCAGGAGAGGCCATTGGTAAAAGTGCAGCTTCAGTAGCAGTTGAAGGCCCAGATTGAAGGGGTCATGCAGAGAAGTTGAGGATTGGCACCATAAAGAGAGCCCAGGAGAGGTCATTGGTAAAGTGCAGCCCAGGTGCAGCAAGGGACCCCAGCATTCTGAAGATGCCAGTACCATGGGATGACCACCAAGAATAGCAGCAGCAGAGGAATGAAGCCAGCCAGAGCCTGGAGGACAAGCTGTGTGTGCTGCAGAGGGCAGAGCCAGAGAAGTGATCCAAGCCCTTTGGAGGAGCCCAGGAGATTGTGAGTGAACTCCAGATAATTGAACATTGATGATGTTTTTCTGCTGTCCAGGGACACTGTAAAAAGCTTGATGTTTGGCTTCATTTGGTCTTGTACATTAGCAACACTGGTGATTATTTCTCTTGTAGATAGTTTTGCTGGTGTAGTGCTAAATTGTGTTGTAAAGGCAAAGCAACTTTTTTTTTTTTTATACAGAAAAGGGGAAACATTGAAGTTTATTTTTAGTTATATACAAAATAATTGTCTTATGCACTGTTGGGGTGAGGAGCTGCCTACGTTTTTGGCATTTTGTATTGTCTGCAGGTGTTGGGTTTCTGTGGGGGACGTTGATTGCTAATGATCTGCACTTGGTATCAGTAGAATACCCGAGGTGTTCTGAAAAAATAAAAACACCTGAGCTGAGATGCTCGGGGATCCACTGTGATTATGGCAACCGGCCATGATGGTGGTTCCCTCTGTTGAGGTCTGGCAGAGTTTATGAAAATACCTCCTTGTCTCTCTTGGTGAGCCACAGCAACTTACAACTACAAAACCATCCCTTTGGTCTTGTTCTCCCATCATCATCCATTCAGTCCAGTCTCATTCAGAAACTTTCATCTCCCAGCTCCCACCTAGACATGGTGCCCTGGGTGCCTCCACACTACCCTTGAGAAGGAATGTTCTGCTGTCAGCTGTTTGAGTTTCTCCCAAATGCCGTATCTCATAAGCCTTCCCTTCTCATCACACTCATCTGCTCGGTACTGTACACCTAAATAACCAAGAGATTCTGCCAAGAATGAATGAATTTCTCTGAAAACTGGATAATGAGTGTGCTAGTTGGTTTTTAACTTAGAAACTACCTAGGGAGAGAGAGTCAATTCTAAGGAATCATCTAGGTCAAGTTGGCCTGTTGGCACCTCTGTGGGGGCATCGTCTTGATCGTTAACTGATGTAGGGAGGATCCGGCCCATTTTGGGCAGCGTCATTCCCTAGTCAGGGAGGCCCTGGACTGTATGTGAATGAAGGCAACTAGCTGAGAAGCAAGGAAGCAAGAAAGGATGTGTGTTTACTGCTTTCTGCTCTTGACTGTAGAGGTGATGTTACTGGGTTCCTGCCTTTGCTGCTGTCAGTGACAGACTGACGTGGAAGTACAAGCCACATGAACCTTTATCTCCTCTAAGTTGTTTTTTTGGTCAGGATGTTTTGTCATAGCAACAGAAAGGGAACTAGGGCATTCAGCAAACCATGTGCTCATAGGAAAGGACTGTCTATTCAAAGGGATCTTGAGACAGGTCCACCTAGTCAAGGAGCTCATGGGAAGCCACAGCCTAGTCAAGGAGTTTGAGACAAGAAGTGTTCAAAGACAACATGAGGAGTGATTCTGAAACTATATTCTTGACCCTAAGGTTCACTAACAAGTGTGGCAGGAGTCCACGTTTGGGTGGATAGATGGTAAACTGACATCCTTGTAGACATGTTTTCTGTATATGCTGTGGTGGCTTTGTGCAAGGTTATGGCTCTGGCAGATTTTTGTGACAGCTCTTCATATCAGGCGCGTGTCTGTGAGCTCACCTCTCCCACACCTCCTGGATTTGGCTCCACCTTGATTCCCACCATTTTTGCAGTAGCCTCTCTCATCCTCACCTTCCTAAGTTACAATCATTCATTGTGTCCTCCCTGAATGTGCACAGAGGACCAGGCATGCACCACCTACCTCTCTGCCCACCACTGCAAAGAGAGGTCACCAGACAGCCCCCAGAAGGACTTTTAGTGTCTCAGCTCTTGTTGGGGTTGCCTTGTGAGGGCTGAGATTGCCAGGGAGGAACATCCTGGTCACCTATGTGTGACTGTGGATCCAAGTGGCTCAGAGACATAGGCACACATCTGAACATGGAGGAGAAAGTGGGAGGAGGAAGAGGAGGAGGATCCTTGGGACTGTGTGCTTTCAGGGAACCTGGGTACCTGCTACCTCAGATAGCTTAATTGAATTGTCACTGTGACACTATTCGAGAACAATGGCCCTCTCCTCTCAGTGTATACAGGAGACAAGGGCCTCAGAGAATCCCAGGCTGTTTCCAGCACCACAGCTGGTTCCCTGAGGAATTGATATTTGTGGCCTGGCTTGCCTTACCCACACAGCTCCCATGTCCATCACTTGTGGGACACGTCTGACGAGCAGCTCATTGGCAAAGTGTTACTCTGCTCCAGTTTCTGGGATTGAGCACTCAGAAGTGACCAGAACACCAACCGTTTTTCTATAGCTTAGTGTCTCCAGGATCAAGAGCTACTGACCCTGTTTAGGAACTGTAACTGTCCATCTGCTTGGAGAGGGGGAGGGCTAAGACTTTAGGGAGTAAGCGTCTCTATCCCTGTGGTCTAGGCAGGGTGTGGTAGTCTGCCAATGACTATACAAAGTTCTCAGTAGCCTTTGCACAGGCGTATTTCCATACCGGCTTGTGCCAGTACAACGGCCTTAATTATTTATACTAAAATTCTATTTATGTAACTATCCGTTTATCTTCACGATTGTATATGAATACATGCATTCCTGATACCCTATACTTGCAGATGTGCATTCAGATGTATGAAGCATGTGGAAACCAGAGGACAACCTCAGGGATCTTTCTCAGGGGCCCTCTACCTTTGTTTTTCTTTGTTGTTTGTTAGTTTGTTTTCTGAGTCGGGTCTCTCACTGAACCTGGAGTTCACTGATGAGGGCTAGCCAAGCCCCTGCCTGATCCTGCCTTCTCAGCACAGGGATTACAGGTCTGTGGGCTCCATGCTTGCCTTTTCATGTGGGTTCTGGAGATCGAATGCAGGTCCCCCATGCTGGCACGACAAGCACTTTACTAAGTGACTTGTCTCCCCAGCCCGTATTTCTCACAGCTCTGGAACTTCAAAGTCAAAGATCGGGGCTACAGTGGACTTGATAGATAGATAGCATCTTTCCCGCATGCTATAAGGCTGGAAGGGCTCTCATCTTTTTTGAGTCAGAGTCTCGCTGTACAGCCCAGGCTTGCTTTGAACTTCTGATCTTCCTGTCTCTGACTACGGGTTGCAGTCCTGCACCACCAGGCATGAGGACCTGCAGAGGCCCCAGTGAAAGCTCAGCCTTCATGTCCTAAATGAGTGTCTGCTGGCTCTTGATTTCTGGAAGGGATTATGGGAAATTAATATCAGGTCTTCTTGGAATTTACCGGTAAAGCTAACTGAGCTAAATGGCTTTCATTTTTAGATTTTTCACATGTTATTCGAGGAACTGAATCAATATTCCAGGTGAGGGGCTACTTGTGTTATCTGTTTCTCTTTGAGTGAAGCTGCATTTTTCAAGGGATCTTTGAACCGTCTCAGGAGCCTGCATGGGCTTTAGGAATTTGAAACTGCCAGAGGATTTAGCTTTTCTCCCTGGGAACGCGATAACTGGAGGGAATGTCCCTTTGAACTCCCACTCTCTCTGGAGTTCTGCACAGGTCAGCAGAAGCTTACCTTCTCCATCCAGGCTTAGTGAGGACTCGCGGTGTTTGGAACCGAAGGACAAAGGTGGGCGTGGGTTTGTACTCCCCTGTCACTTTGCCCTGCTGGCACAGTGCCACCAAAATACCTGTGGTTCATGTGACTAATGACTTCGGTGCTCTGCGTGAATGCTCTGCCGAGTTCTGCAAAAATGAGAGCAGCAGGCGAAGCCTGATCTGCCCTCAGCTCCTCTGTTTTCCTCCTGTGCTTTGGCCACACCTCAGTTCCCTGGCAGGTTCAACCTGTAAGACCACCATTAGAGGGGGTCGGGGGGCTTCCAGTCTCTGTTCCCACCTTTGAACTTTCTCCTGAAATGAAGCAATTTCCTCTTACAGCCCCTTCCTTATTCCTCCTTGTCAAGGTTCTAGATTGGTCCATGCTCTCACGTGACTTGTCAACCAGACCTAGTGTGTACAAACCAGTGAGTCAGATGGGAGCACCCTGCATGGGCTCAGACTTCCGAGAGGTTTGTCTGAGCTTTGTTCTTCATTCTTGATGGGAGAAAACGGAAGGGCATCTGACCTCCTTTTAGTGACTTTGGCCTGAGATGGGATGCCTGGGCCACTGTAGAAACATCTCTGCCTTAGCATCCTACAAATTCAGTCAGAGTGTTGGGGGTGATTCCCAAGAAAGATGGGTTGTCTGTGTCATGGTGAGGTGAGTCACCCTTTAATGGCTCCAAGGCCATGCTTCTTGCTTTGTGAGATAGTGAATTCTTTCATCGCTGGGTTCAAGTTTTGGTTACGGGCAGAGATGATTGTGTTCTTTCGGCTCCACACACCACTGATTTGCAAAATACACATTTCTATCATACTGGGGTAATCCTCAGAGCTCTGCATTTGTGTAGGTCATGGCCGGCTGACTTAGAGTCACACCTTACGTGAAGGCCCTTCTCGTTCCTAGAAGCCAAGTCACGATCTAACCCTCTGACCTTCCATTTCTCCATATTCTCTTCTACAGTGGGCGGTGCTGTGTGTGTCTAGTTGTGCACACAGGAACCCAGAAATCCTCCTTGTAGCTTATTTTGCCTCAGCCCTGTGGTCAATTCTCGTAAACAGCTTTCTAGCTAAATCTCTCTCCTCTTAGCCTCTCCTGAGTTTATACACTCTGATATCACGTATGCCCTTAGTACTGTCTTTCCACTTACAGAATATTTGCCCTTTGACCTTGCCTAGTTCCACATACCATAGCACAGTGCTGCCACCTGGAAGGGACCCGATTAAAGCACATGGTTCCTGGCGTGTGGTGGTTTTGAAAGCTTTTTGGGGGGGAAGAGGGTTCAGGATGATGTTAAAAAAGAAAAAAAGGCAATCAGAAGAAACAATACCTCAGGTTTTGAATTTTTATATTTTCGGGGTTGTGATATTCTATGTGACCCTTTTTAGTGATGCTGGCTGAAGGCAGTGAGCTATAGCTTCTCACTAGTTCAGTAACCAAGGAGGGACCAACTCTACTACCCTGTGCCACAGAGGAGTTTCAGGTGATGGAGACATAACCCCACCACACGCTGAAGGACATCAGTCCTTGAGGAAACAAGGGATCTGCTTCCCTAAAGATGAGGCTCAGGTGTCCGGCTGAGTTCTGTATGGTCTGAAGTGTTCCAGGAAGGACTGAGCAGCCCTTACACTCTGTGGTCTGGAGTTAAGCCATCCGTTGGCTCTCTGAGTTGTTTCTTTCCAGTTCCCTCCCCACCCCAGAGGAGAAGGGGGAGAGTCCGTTTTTAAAAAGCTCATTCTTAGCAGGGTGGTGGTGGCGCACGCCTTTAATCCCAGCACTCGGGAGGCAGACGCAGGAGGATCTCTGAGTTCGAGGCCAGCCTGGTCTACAGAGTGAGTTTCAGGATCGATGGGGCCACACAGAGAAACACTGTCTTGAAAAACAAAACAAAACAAAATCATACAAACAAACAAAACAAAACAAAAACTACACAACTCATCCTTTTTTAAATTTCTTTCCATTTCTAACCACATCTTTATGTGCCGTACATACGTATGTGTCCATGTTGGGGTAGGTGCATGTGTGGAGTGAGAGGTTAAAGTCAGGTGTCATTCCTCTATCACTGTCCAGGGTCTCTCACCGAACCAGCATGCTGATTTCTGGTGGACTGGACTGATCAGCCATCACTTATCTCTGTCCTTACCCAGTACTGGGGTTACCGGCATGTGCCAACTAGACATGGCTTTTTATGTGGGAGCTGGGGATCCGAACTCAGATCATTCGACTTGCACTGCAAGAACCTTACCCACCGAGACACCTTCCCAACCCTGTCAAAGCTCTTTTTTTAAGACTGGTGTATTTGGGCAGTTGTTCTTTTGTATAACTACTTGTTAGGTGTTTCCTAGGCACCAAGCACTCTGAACATGGGGAATGGAAAGGAAACATATATTCTTAGCACCCCAGACGAACTGGCCGTAGATGGGTAAAGAGTCATAGATGTCTAGCACGGTGGGATCAAGTCTATGGGCTGCCGGGTCAGCAGGAGGGTGCTCTCTTGGGCCTCTTTCTGAGGGGATGTGATACCGTTGCGGGAGACAAGCCAAATACAGAACAGGCATGTCGGCACTGTGAACCCGGCTCTTCCCATCCTTGTCTTCACCCCTTATGGCACGTGGCGGTTATGTTACAGGGAGAGGCACCTAAGATGGGGATGGAAGGCGAGGGTGGGTTAGTCCCTTTGAGGCCCGTCATGCATTTCTGACAAGTTCTCTGGTGCCTTTTTTCCTCCTAGCATACAGCACAGGTGGACTGTGAGGGCGAATAACCCTGGGTCACTCAATGGCATCGCAATGCAGGGACCTTCTTCCGTGTCTAAGGCTGTTTAGGTCATTCCTCGGTTTCCATGAGTTTAGAGTCTTGGAGGAAAAATCAAATCTCGCTTGTTCGCATCAGAAAAGCTGGGACGAAAAGAAGGGCAGTGACTTCGCCAAGGTCCATCTGCGTCCCATTTCTATTTCCGAGTTTCTCTGTGTGTCTGTCTCCACATACTCCTGTGTGTACCCATGTATGTGTACATGTACACTGTGTCAAAGCATAAATTTGTGCATAAACACACACACACACACACACACACACACACACTCACACACTCGCCTAGTCCTTCCCCTGTAATGCACTAAACATGTCCACATCTGTGCAAAGCCGCTCAGGCTGGAGCAACACGCTGATCTGAGGGTGTGAGAGGTGCAGAGTGGCCTGGGGAATCCAGAGGTGCTCTTGTGGCAGCAAGCAGCTGCACGGAGAGGAGAGGTCTCCAGAGGCAGCCTCTCGTCAAGTTTACCCTGAGTGGAAGAGTCTTGAGGTTGTTACCGTAGTCTTTGGGCAAGGAGGCTGGGCGATGAGTCCTCACTTAGGCGGAGAGCCAGAAAATGGGGGGAGGGACACTCGTCTCTTAGAAGGACGGCAAAGAGCAAGGATGACGTCAGAGAGATTCAGGGGACACAAAGGCTGCCCTTCTGGGAGAGCCCCAGAGTATCTTTGGGAAGACTCCAGCCTCTCTTCCAGATGTGAGCAAAGAGGCAAGGAGGCAGCGGGGACACAGGAGACCAGAGACAGCCATAAGAAACTTGAGTCCTCAGGTGCTGAGATGAAAGCGGAAGGAGGTCATGGGGGGTGGTGCCGAGGTCAAGGCTGTGTGCTGGGGTGCAAAGAGCAAGGATTAGGGCTTTGATCTGGGGAGATAACTCAGTGTGGGTGAAGAGCTCAAGTGTCAGGACCCACCCAAGTTTGGATCTATGGAACCCATGTGAAACCTTGAGGTGGTAGCAGGTCTTGGTAACAGCAGCGCTTCTCTGGTGAAACAGAAGAGATAGGAGGCGGGAGCTCTCAGGCCAGCTGCTCTGGTGTATGCGGTGGTGGGTACCGAGAGGCCCTGCCTCAAACAATGCGGAAGGTGAGGACGAAGGACCAAAGTTGTTCTCTGACATACACATACATCTCATGGCTCTAGCATACCTGCACTCACAAATATGAACATCCTCACAATGCTTGTGTGCATGTGCACACACATGCACACACAAGTACACACACACACACACATGCACACATGTGCATGCATGTATGAACACACGCACACATAAGAACATACATGCACGTACACACACATGTGCAGTACATGGTACACACACACAGGCATGCTCACACACACATGCACACATGTACATGCATGTATGAATACACGCACACACACAAGAACATACATCATGTACACACACGTGCAGAATATGCTCACATGTGTACACACACATATACACACAGACAAGAAAGAAACATGAAACAGGGCTTTGGAGAGAGGAAAGGACCTGGAGCCTCAGCTAGAACATTCTTTTCCTCACAGGCTTTGCAGAGCACAGCAAACACATTTGTGAGGACGCTGGGACCAGCTCCTGGGGAAGCGATACTGACAGAGCCCAAGGGTTTGTGCTCTGACCAAACTGTCCTCAGAATAGGAGTGGGCTGAGCCAGCCTGAGCACAGGCTGGTACAAAATGTCTCTCCGGTTGCTAACAGCGTGGGCCCTGACCACACACACACACACACACACACACACACACACACACACACACACACACAGCATGCTTGTGCTCCCTTGAAGGCACTTATTTTCTTTCTTACTGCCAGAAGAGAAAATGACTGGTACTCAATCGGCGTTCTCATCTGAGCTGGCAGCTTGCTTCCTGGCTGCAGATAAACAGCAGGTTTGAGGGATGTTCGCAAGGCAGGCTCCTGAGGGGAACCATCTCTTGTGCCTTTCCTGTAAAACCAGTGAATGAACCCCATTTCTGCTCCACGCCATCCGCTCCCTGGGTGCAACCTGCCCAGGTGTGTGGCGAAGCTCTGGATGGGTGCCTCCTTATCAAGCAGTGGGTCCACAGAGCCCCTTCTGTGCTCTTGTATCTCTGGGGTTTTGGACTCGGTGTAGGATGAATCATTCTTGGGGAGAGGCTGATGGGTGGAGATGTGAGGGAGCCGGGAGGATGTGACTGGCCCGCAGGCGGAACCCTGCACAGCGTGTTCTCTTCCACGGAACTTGGTTCCAGCAAGAGGCACTGGGGTAAGAGTGTTCCCTCCCCGGAGGCTCCTCAGCTCTTCTTGGCAGATGTTACGGTGCGCTACCATGGGCTGTCTGAACTTGAAATCTACCCTTCGGTCTTCTGCTCTAGTGATTCGGCTGTGTTGTAGGGTAGCCTTGAGCCTCCCGTATGGCTCAATATGCTACATCTAAAATGGAGACGCAAAGCTAGGGAGAGGGATGCTGTTGTGGTTGGAATGTGAACTGTCCCCCAGGCTCATGTGCTCGAACTTTTGGTCCTCATGTGGGGGCACTATTGGAATTGGATCCCGGTTAGAGGAAGTGAGACAACGGAGGCAGGCTTTGGAGGTCTTAGAACCCAGCACCACTTCCATTTCAGGCTCTGCTCTCTGCATTGTGACCAGCTGGCTTCCTGCTCCCACCATGTGCCTTCCCTGCCTCCTACTGTGAGTCTCCCACAACAACGGTCTGTATCCCCTCAAACCGTGAGCCAAAATAAGCCTTCTTACCTCAGGCATTTTGTCACGGCAGGGAGAAGCATTGCATGTGTGTGCTGACTGACACAGTTGGCCCAGTGAGGAATCTTGGTGATGCAGTTCTCCAAAGTCTAGATTCAAGGTTATGTTACCACATCACTCATGGGCAGCATTTTGGGTCCCACAAGTCTGGACCCTGGGCACGTACGTCTTCCCTATGACAGAGATGCTCTTGCTCAAGAAGTCTAGGGCCTCTACTCACATTGGCCCTTCTAAACACAATATCCCTTCTGGCTGTCCTTCTAAACACAGTATCCCGTTGGACACCAAAGCCTTCATTCTCCTTTAGGGCTCTGTACGTTGGTCAGAATCCAGGTGGGGCTATTCAGCAACTTCTCCACTACTTACTGACATAAATCTGGCTTTCATGGGATCCTGCTTGGTGAAAAGCCGTGTTCTCTGGGGGGTTGGCAGCTTCCCAGGACAGCAAACAATTAGTGACAAGGAACAAGGGCTTTTGGGTGATGTGTACACCAGTAAGAAGCCTGGCTGGGGAGAAGTCCCGTGATGCAGGTCAGCTTCCGGTGCAGAGGAGCAGTTTCCATCCAGAGCTGTGAGGATGGAGTCTCTGCTTCCTGTCTTGACCTTTCTGGAGAAGGTCAAGGACACTGAAGACAAGATGTGACCACTTGGGGTGCTCTGTTTTGCCAGCTGCCCAGGCACCTGGTGAGAGTCTCTGATGAGATCTGTCACTGGGAAACGGGGGATGGATGGCTCGGAGCTTGAGTGTCAAAGCCATTGATTAGCAGCTGAGGGTCCATTTCAGGGGAGCTGATAATCAGAAGGGTACTGCAAAGTTGGACGACCAAATGCTGCAGAAAACGGGGGGCTAGCCTTGCATCAGAGGAACCAGACAGGACTCGAACCAGGGCCCAGCTCTTCTGCGGCTCACTTGCTGAGTTCCTATGGTACCAGGTCATTTCTCGAGTGGGCTCAGACACCCAGTCAGCTCTTTTTATCATGGAAGTAATAAACCTAGCTACTTGTGTGTGTGTATACTCTAAGTCTGTTGTGCAATGTTTTGACGTGCCACATCTATTTTTTATGCTTGTCTTTAGAGGGGCCAAAGGCACTATAAAGTATCTATTCTATGCAGGAGGTGAAATTGAACTTGGGACGAGGTCCTAAGCTTTCCCTAGGCCAATGCGAGTGTCCCGTTTCCTTAATTCAGGTTTCCTGGCCCAATGGAGTGGCCTGACGCTGGCTCCAGCTGTCCTGCTGGACTCGGTGGGGCTGGGAGCGATGTGTGTCCCGGGAATAGAGAGTTTAAGAAACAGGCATTTTTTCTCCAGCTGCAGGCATCGGCACCAGGAACCACACACAGACTGCTGTCCCATGACTCAGCAGCGCATGCTCCCCAGCTGAAAGCCATATCAAGCGGAAATCGGCTCTGTGTCTGAGCCAGGAGAATCCTCGCCTGACCCATTTCACTGCTGATGGGAGTTTTTAGGCCTGAGCCTTTGGTTGTGACTCCTTAGATCATGGGTGATATATGCATGGAACTGATTTCCCATTGGTCTAAAGCAGAATCTTCCTCAGGTTTCACATTGTGGGGAGGCAGAGTCAAGTGCTCTGGAGGGGGGGTGGTGCGGGGTAGGGAAGAAGAGGTGGAATAAAACAGTTTGTCACACAAACAGCAAAGACCTAGAGGGATATGCTCGGGTTCTTACAAAAGCGGCTGTGTTGGGCTCTGTGGGTAAAGAAGTGTGAGAGAAGCAGGTCAGGATCCCGAGTGCCTTTCAGAGGCAGCACCAGTGAGCACTGAATCCTTGGCAGTTCTTCTGCACTCCATCACATCTGTGCCAGACCACGAGGGAAAAAGAAACTGTGGGCATTTCACCCATTCTCCCA
The DNA here is from genome assembly GCA_026225945.1 of Cricetomys ansorgei. Taxonomy (NCBI): domain Eukaryota; kingdom Metazoa; phylum Chordata; class Mammalia; order Rodentia; family Nesomyidae; genus Cricetomys; species Cricetomys ansorgei. The sequence continues at coordinate 15,849,207 of JAMJFZ010001089.1, forward strand.
TGAGTCACTGCAATTGCTTGAATGCAAAATGTCCCATCCGGCCCCAAGTATTCAGGGTTTGATCCGTAACTCGATACTGTTTGGAGGTGGGGGAGGGGCCTTTGGGAGTTGGGGTCCAGGAAGAGGTTTCTGGGTAACTGAGGGAATGCTCTGGAAGAGAACGGTAGAGTCTGTGTTTCATACCCTCGCCTTTTCTCTCTCTCTTCCCTCCTTTTGCTTCCTGCTTGTGAAGGGAATGATTTTGTTCTGCTGTATTCTGGCCGCGATGTGTCACTTCAGACCCCAGGCTGTGGAAAGAACGGAGTGTGAATCGAAGCCGCCAAAGCTGTGAGCCCAGACAAACCTTCCCTGCCGATAAGCTGAGTTTGGGGATTCGTTAGAGTGATGGAAGGCCGACGGGCATGCTGGCAGGGCGGCACGGAAAGTGGCTCCGTGGCCAGAGCGATCCCAGCATCAAATACTGCTGAGAAACCTTGAGATGCATGATGCCCACAGCAGACCTCCAAGAACTCATAGATGGGGAATGAAGTCGGTGTTCAGGTGCTGAAACTTGGTGACTTGGCGATGGCCGTAAGAGTCACCGCTGGCCACATGTTAGGAGTCTGTTGCACACATTCTTATTTAGCACCAGAGATATTGGAGAGCGCAGGGAATCGCAGGCTTCCCGTCGTCACACGGAGCTTCGGCATACTGATTTACACTATGGTCACTGGTTCACACTGTACAAGGCACCGGACCCTTCAGATCTGCGCCAGCTGATCACGGGCACCCAAGGCCACCGAGCGTGTGAAAAACTGGGCAAACCTTCTATCCTGCTTGCCTGTTACATATCCTGGGTACAGGATAACCATAGGTCAACTCATGGGGAAACCCATGGCTATGTCTCTGTGATGAAGCTTTGCCATCAGCCTCCACAGACAATCGTCCCGATAATTCCGATCACCGAGGTTGTGGAAGCCATGGACACCGTGAGCTACAAAGTCCAAGAAATCATGGACTCTGTAGGAAAGAGAAAGGCTAATGATGCCATGGCAACATACACTCTACTGAGGCACTGACTGAGCCAAGGGCACGTTCTCATCAAGCAGGAAAGTCTGTGGAGCGCCATTCAAACATGAGCCCTACAGGTCCTCCTCCCTGCCACGCCCCTTCCCCACTTTCATCTCATCTTGGAAGAACCAACTGCAGGAGGTGGATGAGAAAGGAAGGGGCAAGGGCTGCTCGGGGTCTGGCTTACCCCACCTACTGTGCTGCCTGGAGACCACCTGTTGTCACACGCGCTCCCCACCCCCACCCCCTGTGGAGGAGGTCGGAGTTGACTTGAAAGCCAGTGAAGCATCACTTGATGATATAGCCTCCATGGACCTTCCCCAGGGCAGAATAAAACAAAGACGAAAGCCACAGGGGCAGGTCCCCTGGTTAAACTTCACTGGGTCCTATCATCAGTGAGTCCCCGTCCCAGGCGGTACCCACAGCCTCCAAGAGGAGTGGGCTGGAAGGGGATGAGGAGGCGGGTTGCTTCGTACTCTATGTTGTTGCCTTTCTACCTCAAAGAAAAACAGCACATTTCCCAGGTGAGAGACAAGGAAAGGAAGATGGGAGCCCATGGGAAATGCAGTGTAGGCAAATACATAACATTCAGTTGCCTGTTAAAACGCTCCTTCCCACTGACAGGCTGCACCCATGTATAGGGCATGAACCCTAAGCTGTCTGTGGCCCTAGAAGGAACTCTCCCCCTTCGTCCTCACTTGTGAGGATTCTGGGGAAGCTGAGCCAGAAGCAGAGAGCAGAGGATGGGACCAGGGGCTGAGGAGGGAGGGAGGGAGGAAGGCTTGGCAGAAGAAGGAAGTCCAGGTTCAGAAGGGAGGAATCAGGAGGAGAGCTATGGTGCAGCCAGGGTAGCTCAGTGCTAAGTCTTACCTGTGTCAAAGTCACTAACTTAGAGCCCTTTTCTTGTGTCCTCTTTCAAGGGGTAAATACAGGCCCAGCTCTGTGGTCATCAAACTACAGGGCTGGGGTCAGCCTGGTATGGACTGAGAGCTACAGGAAGGAGCCGGGCCGGAACTCCGGAAGACTGTATGTCCAAACACCTGTCTTCAATCAGTCACCCCTGGGAATCAGGGCACCAGGTCCTCTACCCCTCCTCTAGCTGCTGGGTCTGAGCTAACAGCCCCTTCCTCCTTTAGTTCGCTGTGTCTCCAGTATTGTTGTCTGGCGAAGGACGTGGTCCACATGGCTTCCACCTTATGAAGCTACATCACTCCAGGCTCTGCAGTACACGTAGGATGGAGCGCCCACAGTGAGAGAACGGAGTGTCCTACTGGACTAAGGATCTTCACCAGCTGGTCCCCTCGTCCTCACCAACGTTGTCACCGACCGGTACTGAGACTGTGTGAGCCTAGAGGGATGATGGCTGGCTGTAAAGGGAATGGAGAAGAGGAGGAGGGGGCAGATGGGAGACGGGGAAGACAGAAGGAAAGGATGAGTGCGTTGGGTGGGGAAAGGGGCCGTGGACAAGCAGGAGCAGGAGCCAACTTCCCCTGAGGAGGAGATTTGGTGAGGTGAAGGGCGTTGGTTCTTGTGGGGTTCCCTGCAAGCATCATGGCCCTCGTGGCCTCGGCAGGAACCCATGAGGAGAAGAGGGCTGCTTTTAGGACACTGCCTTGCAAACCTGCTCCTGTCCTGGGGTGCTGAGGCAGGGTAGGGCTGTAGAGGAGGCGAGTCCCATTCTGGGCCAGTGCCGCCGCCGCCTCCTGCTTGACCCAGACTTGGGCTGATCTGGTAATGTTTCTCTTTGTTTTCACAGCCTCTAAGCACCAAATGTGCTGGTCCCCTGTGCCAGGATTTCAGCAACCGGTAGAATTTTTAATATCCCATGGAAGGATTTCTTGGCTTTATTTTGAACAGACTTTAATTTTTTTTTCTGCTACACTGAGGTAAGGTGAGTAGGTCTTCCCGGGCCTGGGACCGAGCGTTGCTTCCACAAGGCCAGCAGCTGTGGGGCTGCTTTGTGCCCAGTACCTTAAGGGTAAGGCTTAAAAGGGAAATCTTGATCATTTAAAAGGGAATCTTGTGGGTGCGTATGTCAGCCAGAGGTGCTGCATGGATCCCTGCTGGGTGAGGCGTCTGCAGCGTCCTCCTGGTCACCTTCTGGGTAGGGATCAGCTACAGGAGTCAGTAGGGCAGTTACACTGTGGGGATCATGCCACACTGAAAGTGATGTTCGCTCCACTATGTGTCTGCTTCTGGTAGAAGATGAGTTTCTGAAACCCCATCTTGACTTAACACCCATCCAAAAGAAGAGAAGGCATTATCAGGTGGCTGAGGTCATCCTCCCCGAACCGGAGGGAAAGTCCCTGGATTTCTTTTCTTGAAGAACAAAGGGTAACCGGGGAACTGCTCAGGTGTGGCTAGGTGTGATCTCTGTCATACTAGGCAGCGGGTCTTCACTCTGAATGTCAGTCCCCAGATCCCTGTGGAGCACTGAGTCGACTTGAAGAGGGTGGCCAAATCATCTTCCCGCCCATATGGCTTGAAGGCCGTGTTATCACCCACCTGCCACTGCGTGGCATCACACTCTGGAGCCTGACCACCGTGGGATGCCCATGTGGCTCCATGTGGGAAACATGGCCAGTGACCCTGAGCATCTTGCTTGTGGGGTCAGAGCAGATTTTGGTGTGTGAGAATCCACTAAGGGCAGACCTTTGGTTCTGCTTCAGATGAATGAAGCCAAGTCTGGGAAAGGGGGGTTGGGGTGGGTTTTGTTGCCCTCTTGGGATTGGGCAAGGGGAATCCAGCACCAGGTGCTGGTCCCAGGCAGGATGGAGGGTCAGTCTCTGGGATGCAGGGAAGTGCTCTCCAGGGGGTTAGGCTGCTTCGTTAAGGCGCAAGTGTGAACGCGCTTCCCTGTAGTTAAGGCACGTCAGGAACCAATGCTGTAGAAGAATATAGAACTTGAGTTTGTGTCCTGTTGGCACCCCACTCGGTCTCGATATTTCTCTCCGCCATTCTTACAGGACGTGGGCATGTCACTGAAAGCTTATTTCAGTGCTGTTGTTACCCTTTGTTCTCATCCTGTGAGAAGGGTCCCCTGTTCAGTGGATGGCAACCCAGTTCATGGCCACAAGGCTCATGATGGAACCTTCTTCTTTAGGTTTGGGCCAAATGCAGTTCTCAAGTGTGAAGGCAGATGGCTGATTCTATGAGTTGTTTCTCCTTTCTCTACAAGGATCATTCTCCCCACTTACAGAGGACAGACGTGTCCAGGTGGCATAACATACATTTACGCACATTTACATACACTCTCCAGACAGACCTTGGGCTTGCTACTCGAGAACAGGAAATTAGGTGAGGAATGGCTCCCCAAACATTGCTTGTCTGTGCTTCCTCGCCCTGCCAGTTGGAGCCAGTGTGATCACTAGCAGCTACTGAGTGTCAGGCCATTCACACCCATTGCTCCAGAGTAGCCCACAGGCTACAGGTGGCATCTGCTGTGCAAGGCGGCCAGTCTTCACTCTGAACTCGACTCTCTAGGCCATTGTGAAGCACTGGGTCATACTGAAAGGAGTGGCCAAATCATCTTCCCATTTCAGGATGGAGGAAACATCATAGATCTCATCAGAAGCTTTGAATAGCTGGGTTTTTTTGGTGGGGGTAAAGAACATGTTTGGTCAGACACTGTGTGACCTCTGAGCCTGTATGTGGCCCTAGCCATGATGCCCTTTTGTGGTCCCAGGCTGGGTTTTAGAGTGTACATGTGAACTCCAGAGCCCCACTGTGGTCTTCCTCTCTGCTCTCAGCTCTGCTGGCTCTCTTTGATGGGCTCAGCATTGAATCTGACTTCACTCTGTCTCAGCTGGACAAGGGGATGTTGGGAGGGAGAGGCGGAGGAAGGCGTATTGGTGGAGAGCCATTTCTGACCATCTGCTTCCAGAGCCTGCTGCTGAGAAGACAGCAGGGCCAGCCAGGCCAAGCCCAACCCTGCAGACAGAGGCCCTGCCTGGTGTCTCTACCCAGTGGAGGTCACCAAGGAAGGAGACAGGCTTTGCGCAGGCCTCTCTTTAGTCTCGGATCACTGATGAAAATGAACTTGTTGTTCTCTGCAGAGGCTGCAGCCGCAGTCCTGGGGAACACGGGACTTTGTGCCAGACCATCCATTTGCCTGGAATGCTCTTCCTTATTCATGGTCAAGTGGCCAAACCTTGCAGCCTGTAGCCAAGATTGCCTTGACCTGGCAGCCTGCTCTGCCCAGCGCTGGTTGCAGAAGGACAACAAGGTCTCCTTGCTGTGGGGACTTGACACTTGATTTCTGCGATCTCTGGAACACGACCCAGCCTTACAGGGGCCTACAAGACAGGGACATGCGGTGGGGGTTCCTGACTGTGGCCTCTCCCCTCCCCGATAAGATCTGGGATCTTGAAAGAGGAGCCCCTTGGGTAGCATCCCATGGGGACTGGCCGTTGAAAACTCTTCCTCTGGCTCAGTTTTCACAGAGCAGAAAGGTCACTCATATCTCTTTTCCCATATAGCTTCTCCAGAAAACCTTCTTGAAGGTTTGAGAATGTGTCCCCAGCCAAGTCCAGTAAAGCCGTCTCACGGTTGCGCTTGCTCTCTGCACAAAGTCCCCCGAGGAAGGGCAATGTTTCTCTACCTTATGCCCAGGTTACTGCTCATGTGAAGATGAGGAACTTGGGGTCATCCACATGGACAATCTCTCATTGGCCTTCAAGGGCTTGTCCCACCCTGAAGGAGCCACAGCCCAGTTAGGCTGCACTTGAGATGCTAAGTTCTAACCAAACAGAATTCAATAGCTGACACGTGCCGTGTGTGGGTTCCTGGATGGTTTAGAAGATACTGTCAATGAACTCCAAGGGCTCTCATGTCCATGAGTGCAAAGCCAAATCAAGCAGATGATGATACATAAAGAGACGAGAGAGATTTAATACCCGCAGGAGGTAAGGAGTACATGGGGATCCCTGGGAAGTCAGTGTCCTCAAAAGAGCATGGGGATTTCATTCAGGGAGTTTAAAAACACATTTATGGATGGGCGGTCCAGTGAGGGAGGGCACTGAATTCACGACCATGCACAGTTTAAGGTCACAGAGCATATATTTAGATTTAAGTGATGTTGAGAAAGGGTTACCCGGGAAAATGCCCGACTGGCTTTGTGGCTGACAGCCCCACAGTGGACGCTGGGGCTCATGTTGCCACCTGTGGACACAAGGCTCCCAGGGAACTGTTTGAAACATGGGCAGCCACTTCCACTCGGTTTCACATTCCAAACCACTGGTGAGCTGTGTTCATATCACTCACTGAAGCTAGGAGCAAAATACTGCTCAGACATACCAGGAAGAGTGGCAGGGAGGGCGTGCAGAATTTCAGTCGGTGTCCTTTCTAGCCTTCAGACTTGGTCTCATTTCTATTGTTTCTGCAGGGATAATGACATAGTTCTGAAACCTCCTTTTGTGATGGCTGCTGTTACCCTTTGCTCTCATCCCACAAGAAGAGGACCTGGTGTCAGGGGCGGTGCCCAGCCCATAGCTACAAGGCTGGCGAATCTTCTTTAGGGATGTGTCAGCTGCCCTGCTCAGTTGTGATGGTGCATGGCTATTTCCATGTACTGCTTCGCCTTTCTCTACAAGGTTCTCCCTCCCCACTTGCAGAGCACAGAGGTGTCCAGGTGGCACTAACTGTCCCCACACATTCTCCAGGCTTCTTTCTGCTGTTGCAGGACACCCTGTGTTGGTGTGTGCTCTATCAGGCTTCAAGCTTCTCACCCTGGGATGCCTGCAAACCAAACAGAAAACAGTAGTAACATTAGAAATGCCAAACTCTGGGCTCATCTCAAGGGGGGGGGGGGGTAGGGTCACAACTCATCCTCTCAGCTGTTTTTTTTTTTTTTTTTTTTTTGGAGTGAGACCCCCCCCCTCCATTTTTTTTTTTTTTTTTGAGTCAAACTTGCCCAGGGTAAAAGCACCCTTTGTCCTAAGGAATAAAGACAATGAAGTAGAAACAGGGAGTGTCCAGGTCTTCTGAGGATCTCCTCCAGTCATTCCGTGAGCTGCACGGTTCTCCTTTCTCTAAACTGCTGCTGCATGCACACAGTTCTTAGTCACCCACCCCACAGTGTCCTCTGCTGTAGTCTTCTCATAATCTAATGAGGAATGGCTACAGCTTAGGCCGCAGAGCACATGAACCTCTCTTGTACCTTTGTAAGTGCAAATGAGAGGCTCCAATCCATTAGACCCACGTTGATACGTATGACGTGCAGGACTCTGTAGGGTCCTAGACCGGCTGGAGAATGGACCATGGACTGAAACTTCCAAAAATTGGGGCCAAAATAACCCTTCTGTGGTTATAAATTGAACACCTTGGGATTTGTACATTGATGGGAGGCTGATTGACATCCTTGACTCCTTGCAGGAAGGCGCTGCATGGCATCTTCCTTCCGATAGCTGGGGGAAGAGACTCTACTGGAAATGCAGGGGAAAAGATTTGGACTGTCGAACTGCCTGCAAGCTATGTTCACCCAAGTTGGGTGGGCTTTCCAGGGACCAAACTGTCTTTTGTTCCCTTAGAGTCATTGCAGTACCATGTATGTAACCCCTCGTCAATATTCCCGATAGTAACCCCAGTAAAACGCCATTTGTCTCACCAAATCTAACATCTGTGTAATCGTGATCATTCCTTCGGTCTCTGGTGGACTTCCTTTCCTGGGTGGACGGACGTGTTTGTGTTATTTCTTCTTGGGAAGAGTCTGCCACACGATTTGTTGGCACCCTACCAGGGACCTGACGAAACCAGAGGAGTCGGAGAGGAGTGATTGCTGTGGGTAGCCTGCAATGGAGGAGGCTGAGTAGCCTGAGCTGGAGCATCTGCAAAGGGAATTCTGAGACAGCCATCCTTCCTCCCATGATGTGTGGTAGCGTGCCTCTCTGATACGGCAGCAGTTGCGGGGTTCCTGGCTGTGGGTAGCAAGGCCATCTCTGCCTGTGGTATGATGTGGCGCGCCTGCCTGATGACAGGTCTATGACATGATGGTGAAGCCCTTGAAACCATGAAAGGCTTAGGGAATTTTGTGTTATCTTGAGTGGCACGCAAAGGTGAAGGTTGTCTAAAGCAGCTACAGAGATTGTCTAGCCACTGCTGTGTGTGGTAAGAAACACACCTGAGGTCAAGGTGGCAGCCAATCAGGAGCTTGTTTGTGTAAAGGAGAAACTGCAGAGAGAGAAACATGACTAGTGTGTTCCACGGTAGCCTTTCTGTGGAAGCCTCTGGCCTGACAGGCAAATGATGAGAGATGCTGGCTTTCATGGCTTCAATTTGGAGGCCAAAAGAAAAGGAGAATTACAAGTCAGATTTATGTTGAAAAGCCCTTTCTGAGACCCATGACCTTTGAACCCACAGGGAGACCCAGAGAGAGGAGAGGAGAACGTGGTAAAAGTGATAAGAAAATACCCATCTAGCAAGACTTTTGATAGAAAATAAAAAGAAATCTGTGACCAATCCAACATCCGACCTTAACAGTGGTCCAGTACTACGACCATGGCAATCAGAGAACTGATAGAATTGGGGAAGTCCTTTAAACAAGCAGTCAAAGAGACTGTCGCGTTCCGGCTCGTGAGACTGCAGGACACGGGAGTGTACTGGGTCAGTCTGACAGCAGTGGGGGTGGCGCAGCTGAGCGCTGTAACCGCCCAGTCCTCCTCAACATGAAGGCTGTGTCCCGAGACTGTGAGGGAAAGCAGCTCCCGGTAGACTGAGCTGTCAGAGCCACTAGGAGCACCTGGTTATCTCCACCGGAAGTCCCTGTAGATGATCTGGGCATGGGAAACAGTGAAGAGATGATAGGCTTTGCTTCCAGATCTAGGAGTAAGAAGAGCTGTGTTTGATGCTCAGGTCAGCGGGCCATATAGAACCCTGTTCACAGGATGCTTAAAAAGTTGATTCAACATGATTGTTAAGAGCTACGGTATGGGTCTGTAGCGGCTCTGTTGAGTCTCCTGTTAATGTGCAGTCTAGTAGGACAGGCTTCGACAAATCAGAACAATGTGGACCAGCATATGAATCTGAACAACCTAGACCAGCATACGAATCAAGTTTGTAAGGTGCTAAAAGCACCTGGGAGGAGAGGAAGAGTAAGCAGACAACGGGTCCTATCTGTGTTACCCAAAGGTAAATGTAGCAAGAACTGGCTCCAGCTGGATTTTCTAGGGAAAGTGTTGATAAGAATCCATGGCACCCCTCAGAAGCACCGGGGACAATGGGCCACAGTGGGCGGATACAGAGAGAAGCGAGTGCTTGTTCTTGGGGTGAGGAGTTATCCCACCCAGGAGTACACAGTGTGCTTTTCTCGGTTGCAAGGGATCATTCTTGGGTTAGCTATATTGTTGAAGAGTCTGGCCTAGGGGTGCAGACGATGAAGCCAGTCGTGTGTGGTCACACAAGATGAGAACCTGTAAACTTGACCACTCCGAGAACGGTGACAAAGGCCAAGCAATATAGACTACCCTGGGAGCGAGGCATCACAATGAAATTACAGAAAAGGATTAGAAAGGGTGGAGATTATTTATCCAGCTCAGAGACCCTTCAGTAACTCAGTGCGGTCCATGAGAAAGCCGTGGCTCCCAGAGAATGACTGTGAATTATGTATAGCTAAATAAGATAGGTCTCCCAAAATACTGCTCTTTTTGACTGAATAGCTGATAGGAAGATCTTTCCTTTTTTTTTTTTTTTTCTTAGTATTCCTTTAGCTGGGTCCCAAGACTCATCTGTATTCACATGGAACGGTCACCAGTGGGACTTCAGAGTACCTCCCCAAGCCCAAGGCTGCCACACTGTACCCACGGTTTGTCACTGGATGGTCATTGGACCTTGCTTTGTTATCCTGTCTCCCTGTGTCAAAACGATACATTATGTAGATGGCATAATGCTACCCCAAGTGGTGGCTCAAATTAAATGGCCCCCCTAGGCTTATAGGGAGTTGCATTATTTGAAAGGGTTAGGAGGTGTGGCCTCGTTGGAGTAGGTGTGGCCTCGTTGGAGGAAGTGTATCACTGGAGGTGAGCTTTGAGGTTTCAAATGTTCAAGCCAGGCCCAAACGTCACCCTCTCATCCTGCTGCCTGCAGATCCAGATGTAGAACTTCCAGCTCCCTCTCCAGCACCACGTCTGCCGGTGCTGCCACGCTTTCCGCCATGATGCTAGTGGACTAGACCCCTGAACTGGGAGCCAGCCTCAGTTAAATGCTTTCCTTTGTAAGAGTTGCTGTGGCCATGGTGTCTCTTCACAGCAATAGGACCTTAACCCTTTTGCAGATTGAGAGCAGCATTAAAGGACACACACGTGCACCCCAGGAAACAGCATCTGAAGGACATAGAGTACACCTGAATGAGTGAGGAGACAGCGCGCCCGGGGGGATGAGGGCGGGAGAGAAATTCATCACACAGGATGCAAGGCCAGGCACGGCTGTAAAATTCCTGGGAGTGTTCTAGTTCTGTAAGACACACTTGACAGCTGACAAGGTCATTGAGGAGAATACCACAACAGCCAGCGTCTGCGAATGCAAAGGAATCGTGGGTGTTCTTGGGGCTCCAGGGTCACTGGAGGATTTCCACATCCTACCTTGCTTAGCTGCTCATCTTCTGTGTAGCTTGATCAATTTCGAATGGAATAGAGAGCGCAGAAGCTCAAGAGGTTTCTGAGCAGGCTAAGACCCTTGTGGGACAGGCTAAACAGCTGTGTACCGTTACAGAAGTTTAGAAGTTTTTAGTTATGTTTAAAATGTTTTGTGCACTGTTGGGTGAAGACTGCTTAGGTCTTGGCATTTTGTATTGTCGGCAGGCTTTGGGTTAAGGTGAGGGATGTTTGATCGCTAATGATCTGCACGTGCTATCAGTAGAACACACGAGGAGTTCTGGATCAATAAAAACACCTGAGCTCAGATGCTCAGGATTCCACTGTCCAGTACGGCACTGGCCAGGATAGTGGTTCCCTCTGCTGAGGTCTGGCAGGGTTTGCACCTATGACTATGCCTCTCTGTCCGTCTTGGGTGAGCCGCCACAGCAGCCTGACATCTACAGTATACTCCATCACCCCGGTGTCCCTTCGTGTTAGAAATCATCAGAAGATATGGCTGCTCTATATCAGAAATATGGCTGGTCTATATCAGAAGCAACCCGATCAAGCAGTTCCGACAGGGCTTTGGTCCCAGTAAGAAAAGGGGCAGAAGCTTGGTCTAGAGTACCAGAGCAGCAACTGCTGCTGTGTAAAGCATTACAGGTGGAAGAACCCATCACTGGCCCCATCCCTGTTGCCATTAAACAAGCTCATGCAATTAGGGGTTGGATTGACAGCCTTCTGGCCAAGCCTCTCTACGGCGGCACAGAATCAAATCTTACAAAGGCGGTACATGTATTTCCAGCAACGTGGTAGAGTGTGATCTCTGCCACCAAAGCCACGTAGGGTATACTGGGCACAGTGTCTTTTCAAGCCCCTGAGCCCCTTTCAATAATTGAACCAACAGCTAAGCCAGATAAAAGGTTGAGAGGGACACTGTCCATCCCTGTAGATGCCTGGCACACAGAAGGTGGGAGTAAGAGCAGCAAACACGCAAACATGCTGTTGCTGTCAGCTTTAAATTGCCGTAAAACAACAGACTCTCACCTTTCCCTGACAAAGGACGGTATAGAACAAAGTCTCATAACCTCTGGTGAAACTCCTGAGAACGAGGGACTCGCTGTGGCTTAGGGACCCATTTCTTAGCCACAGGTAGACATCTACATCACCTCCTTCCAGGACCAGGGAACTCTGTGAAAGAGGAGGTTGGAAAGAGGATGGGTGACTGCTGTGTGGCACTTTCCCCCTAAATGCAACATCCGCTCTAAATTGAAACGTCCAGCAGAACTTCAAGGAAAAATAGATATTCCAAGTGTGGATCGGCCTGCAAGCTGTGCGGAGAGCTCCAGGGCTTCAGCTTTCCTGGGCTGTCATCAGCTTTGGGGTGGGCTTTCTAGTAATGAAGCTCAGGATTTTTGGTTTGTTTTCATTTTGGTTTTGAGTTGTCTGTTGGTAACCCCAATAAAACATCATCTCCCCAGAACCAATCTTTGCCACGTGCTCAGTGTCCTTGCTATGAGGTCAGTGTCCCTGCTCATACCTTCTCACCGCTTCCTCCCTACCCCATGTGTGTGGCCTGGGGAACAAGGGCCCAGGTCCATTGAGTGGGCCCTGCATGGAGCCTCTTCATAGCATACTGCACTGGGGTTCCTCTCTGTCCCTCCAGCTGCACAGTTGCAGTCTCTGAGAGGTTTTCTTCCTTTCCAGTGCTCTGAGTGAGTACACCGCTGTATCACAAGCTGCCTGTAGCTCACGGAGTTCGTGGCTTTGGTCCTGGGCTTGATGGAACCTGGGGAGCTTGCAGAAGCTGCAGGTGATCAAGGAAGCAGGTCAGCCCCAAGACAAGTTTCGAAAGAACTAGTTGACGGCTAGCATCTTGACTGCAGCATGGGGGGTGGGGGAGATAATCTGGAGACAAGCAGCCATACCCATCCTGCTTCTGGTCCACAGAAACCCTGAGATAATAAATGCTTTCTGTTTTCCATAACTTAAGCTCCAGAAGTCTGTTAGACTCAGAGGCAGGTGATGAGTGCAACTGTCCATGGAATGTTTTCCCGTGTACGTTAGAATCGTCCTGGCCTGGGGCTTATTTTAAAATGATCGAATATTTCAATCAACGAGGCTGAAGTGAGCAGGGCAATCTCTATTTGTTAGACCCCATCCTAAGGTTTCTGATGGTGGATCAGGAGCCAGAAGTGAGAAAGGCTGCCATGGACCCAGCTACAACCCTTGAGCTTGGTTGTCATCCATTTCTCTCAGGGGATCAAGAACAGGAAGCGTGTTACAGATGGCCAATGGGTATTATTTATCGAGTGACTATCAAGTCAGTGTGCCCAGGCTACTTGCTGGAGGTTTGTTATCTAAGGAAGGCTGCAACATGACCTCTTGCCCTTTACCCACGCTTGCACGGCGGTCTCAGGTCAATCTTCACCAGAAATTAAACTCTAAGCACCCCACTATACACACACGCACACACACACACACACACACACACACTCAAGAATCTTGGCTGTCCTCCAACTAGCAGAATAGTGAGAATCTCACAGTGGCATTTGTAAGCAAGGTGACAGAATTTCATGTGTGCCTGGTTCCCTGGGGACTCGGCTCAAGGTGACCAAGCCTCATGTGAGATGCTTGATAGCCTATGTGTCAAGCCTCCGGGCCCTGAGAGGAGAGTGTGCAGCTGCGCTCAACAACCATGTCACTCCCAGCCTGCGAGCAAGCCATCCCACAGGGCCGACCCACAGAGCACGCTGGTTCCAACTTCCTCTTCGACAAATCGTGAATAAAGTTAAGTGGTTGTTCTTGGAAAATGAACACTGGGAGCTTTGGTGTCCCGGCTATAATAAAGCTCCCAAGGCTGAGGAGAGAGAATAAAAGGCAGGATTTATGTGCTCAGCTTTATGACTGCAACCAAGGAAGAGAATAAAAGCCGCAGAAAGGAAAGAATAAGCTAGTCGTTCTAAAGTGTTCTGAATCATTGCTTTGCTCCTCCTGGATGGGCAGTCTCATCCCTGATACACATAGGTAAAAGGAATGAGACTGGAAGGGAGAGGCCTTGACACTCGGGCTGTGGCTTGAAGATAGACAGAAGCTTGGTGGGCTCCTGAATGCCGGGAAGTGTACCTGGGGGGTAAGCCTTCTGAGCAGTTCCTGTGCATTGCAGAGTTCAATAGGTGCATAAGGGGCTGGAAAACGGGATGTCTGTCCTGCAATGCCTGCTTGATCCTAACCCACTGGGTGAGCTGCTGTAGGTTTCAGGAACGCATCCCCTGATGGTGGAAACGCCCTTTGGTTTATGAAAAATAAAGCAAGGATTCTGTGAATCTTCTCGGTGAAAAAAGAACTGCCCACAGCTCAAACATCTCCCTCCCCATAGCCCAGCCTGTGATCACTAGGCATGGCTGACAATCCATGATCTCTCCATAAACACCTGCAGCTGCTGGACTGCAGGACTGCAGGACTGCAGGCTGCAGAGAGGCTACTGTGGCCACGGACACAGAATGTGCATAAGCCTCTTAGAGAAAGAGATATGCCAGAGATATTGCTATGGTTACCCAAGCCTTTCTGTAAACCAGCTTTCTAGCAAAGTTCAGGGTCTGGGCAGCTCAGAGGCCAGGACTTAGAAAATAGAGGAAATGGTGTTCTCTGGAGAAAGCACAACAGGGAGAGGGCCTGAAGCCTCAAAGATAAGTCAACACAGGAAGGCTCTGGCTGTGGAGGAAACCGCTTCCCTCTCCAGTAGAAAGAGAGATAGCATGGACCAAGCCCCTGCAGCAGGAACCAGCAGAGTGGGTGGGTGGGCGAAGCACCCAGGAGTCCAGAGGCAGGAAAGGAGTTAGGCCTTTGGCAGGCTGGTAGGCCAGGGCTCAGGGAAGGACGTAAAGTTTGAGCTAAGTAAAATGGAAGCCACAAGGAGTGCTTTGAATTGCAGGGTGTCATAGAGCTCCTCCAAGCTCTGCGACCTGCTGGCTTTGTGCAGGGCAGGAGGTGGGCTGGCGGGTCCCAGACAGTGTGACTGCAGCCAGCATTCCTCAGCTTAGAATAAAAAAACATCAGGTGGTAAAGTGAGGTGGAGTCCCCGGGGCTTCCTCGTCCTCACTGCGTGGAGCTGTCCTAGGGACCGGAGCCTGTTTTCTCCTTTTGTTTAGAAAGGTAGACCAGATGACTTTGTCTAAAACAGGAAGCACTGACCAGGGGTCCCAGGAGAGAGTAGGGGGGCAGAGGTGGCAATAGACTGGAAACTCCATGAACAGAACAGCTGTGCCCACACCTTCTGCAGAGCAGACAGAATCCTCAGGGAAGTGAGGCGGCTACCTGAGTAGAAGTGGAGATGTTCTACCTGCAGGATCTGCTGGAGAGAGGTGGAAATCTCCAGCCAGAGGGATGCATCGTTGCTCCATACAAAAGACTGAGCAAGAGGGAATCATTCGAAATTGCCGTGGACCACTCAGCTTCGGCCAGCAGAAGCAGAAAAGACAAGATGCACAACAACAGGTATCTGAGAGCCTGCTGGGAGTTCCCAGGGAAGGAGGAGTGGCCTCTCTGAGGCTCAGGGACCACAGGGCCACATGATAGCAGGAAGAAGAGTGAGCAAGGACGATTGGTGCCCTGTGGCCTGCTGGGTATTTTCAGAACGAGTGGCTTATGCACACTAACTCCAGCCTACCTGAACAAAGACACAGGGGTGAAAGAGAATTCTGCTCTGCAGCTCTTTTCTCATGCTCTGGCAACACTGCCACAAGCTGTCCCTTGACACCTACAGTCAGGCTTCCCCAAAAGAGCCAAGAGGACCTAGGTCTGTCAGAACAAAGCCATTAGAATGCGGGTGATCTATTCTCTGTGCTCTCACAAAGTTCTTCTAATGCTTTATGTTAGTCAGGGGTGTCAAGAGGAACAGAACCAATAGTGAATATCTCTATCTATATACCTATCTCGATCACTATTATATATATTTTACCTGTCTCCATATATAGATACATGTGTGTGTGTGTGTGTGTGTGTGTGTGTGTGTATAAATGAGTATACGTTTATACCCATTATATTATTAGGTATACGTTTGGCTTATACAATAGGGGCTGAGTAGCCCAACCATCCATATTTGCCTACAGCAGAGGCTAAGACCCCTTCTTAAAATGATTTATCTTACTTTTATTTGTAGATATGTGTGTGCAGGTGCAAAAGAAAGCATTGCCTGATCCCTTGGAGCTGGGGTTATAGGTCGTTGTGAGCCACTCGACGTGGGTGTTGAGACAGAACTCAGGTCCTTTGCAAGAACAACCTTCTCTCCAGCCCCTTGGTGATTTCTTCCAGGCATGTGTCCAGGGAACTGAAAGCAGGGTTGGGACAGGCAGCGTATAATGGTGTTTACTGCGGCACCATTCACAACAGCCAAAATGGGGCAGAGCCCCAGCATTGTGGACTGACAAGGAAGACCCAACACCAGCACGTGCATCAATGGGCTGTCATTCAGCTACAAGTTGAATAAAGTTCTTGAGTATTCAACAGCGTGGGTGGACCCTGACAGCAAAAAGATGCGTGAAATGACCCAGGAAGTATGAGGGGAATGAGGAATGACGGATAGCATGAGCTATCTAGGACAGGCAAACACAGAGATGGAAAGTAGGTCAGAGACTACCTGGACCTGGCAGAGAGGGGCGGGACCGATTGCTTAAAGGGCATAGAACTTCTGTCTCGGATAATGAAAACGTTTTGTAAGCAGACAGTATAGATAGTTGCTCAACACTGAATACAGCCAGCATTACCAGACTGCATTCTTGAAAGTGCTAAGAGTCTGTTTTAGTCACCGTTCTATTGCTGTGATGAAGCACCGTGCCCAATCCCAGTGACACACCTCCTCCAACAAGGCTACACATCCGAATCCTTCCCAGGCAGTTCCGCCAACTGGAGGCCAAGCATTCAAACATGTGAGCCTATGGCAGCCAATCCCATTCAAACCACCATAGAGGGCAAGTTTTGTATCCTATTCCAGCTACCTTCTCTCTCTCTCCCTCCCTCTCTCTCCTTCTCTCTCTTTCTCCAGGTGTGCACAACTGGCACCTCCCCATCCTTTTCCCTGTTACACCATCTCCATCCCTCAGACTTTAGTGATCACGGCTCCACTTCTTTCTCCAGACATTTGCGCTTCTGGAACCATCTCATGATAGAGCTGGATAGCCTCCCCTACATTACATCCCCTTTAACGGACATCTAACAGTTCTTTGCGTGAACAGACCACTGGTTTCCTCGTTCTCCAGCACAAGCCTTTTGGGTTGCTTCTCCTTTTTGTCCATCGTGAGCAAGGCTGCTGGGAACTTTGGTGTGCAAGTTTTCCCGTGGAACTTATTTTGATTTCTCCGGGGGCCTACCCGAGATGATGATTCTGTTCAACTCAGTACTTTCTAAGGTGGAGCACCAGTCACGTTTCACTGGGGTCCCAGACCCTGCAGCAGACTGTGCTTGACACGGGACCATTTGGGAAGACAGGAGGGGGTTCTTCAGGACCTCAAGCAGAGTTAGCATATGACTCGGCAGCCCTACCTGAAGTTCTTGGGGTAGAAATTAGACAGCTGTCCACACAAAGGCCCGTGGGGGAAGATCAATAAAGCATTATTCCTAGCAGCCAATGGGAAAGACTCTGGTGGTGTCAGGGTCACAGATGCAGGCTTCTTTTCCAGGAACATCTTAAGTAGGTAAATTCAGAGAGGGAAAGCGGGCTGGCACTTGCTCGAGCTGGGGGATGGGCGGAAGGGACCACTCAGGGGCAAGCTTCCTTGTGGGGTAGGGCAAGAGGGTGGTGAGATGTTCTAAAATTAGAGCGAGGCCAGTGCCACACAGCTTTGTAAATACACTAAAAACCACTGGGCCGTGCCGTTTAAACGGGTGAGCTTTATGCTGTGTCAAACACAAACCTGTTTAGAGAGGCAGGGAGGGAGAATTAAATTCTGTTACGCTGTTCCATTACAATGCTTTTCCCTACGGCGCAGTGGGGTTTAGTTTTCAGCCCTCCCCTCCCCCACCAGTCTCTCCCACTCAAACAACTGCCTCTGTCTCCCTTCCTCTCTCATTATGAACTCCTCCCTTTCTGATTGTCTTTCAAAACAACATCAACAAAAAACAAGTAAAAAGTATCCCCCCTGGTGTGAAGGTGTGGAGGAACTCTGCTGAACTCTCAAGCCGCCTGGGCTGCAGGGAAGCCAGCCTAACATGTAGGAGCTGCTGGGGGTAACAGGGCAGAAAGAGCTCTGTGGGCCTCATCCTCTTCTGAGTGGAGACTCACACAGATGTGAGTGACAGGTAATACCTCAGAGCTGTCCTAGCTCTCAGGAACTCCAGCTTGATGCTGGGAAGCCTGGCCCTGGGTCAACTCAGGGACAGGACTAAGTTGTGTAGGCGAGGGCTGAGCCCTTGCCCTCTGGCCAGAGACACCACTTTAGCGTGAGTCCCAATATTACAAATGACAGGCACATGAGCTGCGACAGAGGCCTTGGAAACGGGCCCCCCATCTAAGGCAAGCGTTCTGTAAACTCTTAGTGCTGCCAGAAGAATACGCGGACAGACCCTGAGCGGATGGAGCCGGCGACGCAGGATCCCCTTAAACATTTCTAATAGCTCCCCCACTGCAAGGGTTGGCTGCCATCTCTTCCTCTTCCCTGCACAACTCAGGAGTACTTAGTTGACATCATAAAATTTCCCAAAGGGGCCTGCTGGAGAAGAAGGGGCTTGCACCCTCCTTTGCCCGAGCCACCGCCTTCTCCCACTTGCAGTATTCAGCACACCTGAGTCCACCCACCACGTAATGTAAGGACATTGGCTTCTTTTCCTTGTCTTCTCCCTTCCAATCTGGACCTAAACAAGCTTGGGACAGTAGTTCCTCTCAAGGTCAAGGGGTCCCGTGTCATTGCTGGAGGACCCCATATCACGTGTGACCGCAGAAGCATCCTGAGGCTCAGAGTCTTCTCCAAGCTGCGGGATGCTGCTCTGTCCGGCTGACTTTGCAGTAAGTGGGTCTGTTCTGGGGCAGATGAAGGAAAAGTGTTAATATCCCCGCCATCCTTACTCCCTTTGTAGATGTCTCCAGCATCTGCCTGTGAGGTCTGTGGCTTTATGGGTGACACTCTTCAATAAAAAGAAAGCTGTAGTCCTCAGCTGCTGGACCCTTCACCATGAGGAGGCATATTCCTGCCAAACCTCAGCAGAGGGAACCACCACCCCGGCCAGCGCCAGCCTCCACAGTGGAACTCTGAGCGTCTCAGCTCAGGTGTTTTATTGATTCAGAACTCTTTAGGTATTCTACTGATACCACGTGCAGATCATAAGCAATTAAACATCCCCCACAGAAATCCAACAGCTGCAGACAATACAGAATGCCCTAGACCTAGGCTAGCCCCTCACCCAACAGTGCATAAAACAATTTCAAACATAACTAAAAATAAACTTCCCCAACAGAAAGCGATTGGAAATTGCAGTCAGTTAAGCAACATAGAAGTCAAGGCAAAAGTCTTCTACAGTTTGTGAGACACAGGTCTTAATGTCAGACACAGAATATGTCTTCCTGTGTCGCCGAGGCCTGTGACCCCTTATTTTTCCCAGCGTCATGGAATTTACTATCTCATGTGACCGGGTAGTGTCCAGGACAATCTCATCCCACGATGCCATCTCTAGAACTTTCTTAAGCCGCAAAATAGAAGCCGCATGCATTTGTCATGAGTCTCCCTTCCAGCACTCCCGGCCACCGCTTCCTACTCCAGGGACCTCATGTAAGTGGGACCCTACAGGATTAATTGCTTGTTCTGTTGTCAGCTTGTTTCAGAACTTGGATGAGGTCCAGTGGGAATGTGTGTTGAAATCTCCTTGGCTTGTAAACAGATAGTGTTTTGGGGTTCCGAAGGGCTGCATTTCTCTGTCTTATCATGTCACTGGATGTGGGAGCTGTTTCCACCTCTGGGCTCTTCACTCAGGACGTTCGAATGGGTTGCTGAACTAAACCTCGGCTCAACCCACTCAGCCCTCAGATGCAAAGTACCTTCTCCCACAGAGTCGTGTGGGGCTCATGCGCTGCTTTACGGCAGTCAGAGCGGGTTGCACGGGAGAAGGCGGCCTGTCCCCGACGTGCGTTCCTTTGCTGGGTGCCTGGAGGACAGTCAGAGATGCTTACCGAAGAGGAGGCGATGCGGAGCGAGTCTTCCATTGGTGGCGTGCCCTTGAACGATTCAGTCAGGTAATAACGGGAATGTCAGAGTGAGAGAGACTACCAGAGGAAAAGCCCAACCAGCGAGAGGTGCACGGAGAGGAGTCATAGACGGAGAGGCTGAGTGTCGGAGACTGCGAAAGTGAGAGGCAGATGTGTTCGTCCGTCCGTGTGGGGTGGTGTGGGGCTTCTCATTAGAAACACAACCTGGAGTAGAAGAGGAGGCATAGAATGTGGCCCGAGCACTTTTGAACTGGAAGGAGTTGGGGCCTTCTTTCATGGCTAATCGCTCACCATAACTAAGTGGTTTGGTTTGAAGTGAGCCACACTCGCCCGTTGGGTGGTACTCTGAAAGCCTCAGGCCTCTCGGATCCAGCGTCTCAGGCAATGGGCTTGAAGACAGAGCAATCAAATTTGCTCCGTGTAAATGTCGTGGAATGCCGTCCTCTGTGCGACATGTGGTCTGCCTTTGAAGTGAGTCGGGCCTGCCAATGCTCCGCCACGAGGGAGGGGTTCATGAGGCCTCTACGGATATCAGAAAGTATCGTAATTGATAGGGGGAAATATTTTCTATTTCCTTCAGTGGTGTAGCCACTTGTAAGGTATCCGAGATCTGTAAGGCACCCCTCCCCAAGTCCTTGTGAGTAATCCCAGTTAAACTCATCGAGTCACCAAACTCGAATGAATGGAGGCTCAGGCAGGACCCAGGGAGAGTACAAAGTCGCACATATGACATTCCGCCCAGATATTTTGTAAAACAAGTCTAATGAGCAAAATAAATGCTAGAGAAGTCTCTGACCCTCAAGACTGGGATCTTTAAAGTAAAGGTGAAGATACCTAAACGGCTCAAGGCACCCTGTTACCCCTGCAATGGCCGGACTGAGGCAGGAGGATTACAAGTTCAAGATCACCCAAGGCTACATAGCAAGGGACTCTGTCTCAGCAGAGAAAAAGAAAATACCTGAGTGAGAGGTAGGTTTCCCATTTCATTTGAAGTTGTAAAACGAAAGGTCTAATGTTACCCACTAAAAGCAACTTGTGCTTAGCACTTGTGCTTAGTACAGGCTCCCTGTAAGGACTTGATCTTTCCGTCATTTTGCAGCTGTACTTCTGAAGAGAATCCCATCCACCAACAGAGCCTATGTTCTCTCTTGACACCAATCCACCCTCACTGATCTTTCCGAGGTCACCCGCCACTCCCCGCCACAGACAGCTGACACTTTCCAAAATCTCTCCTAGTCATCAAAGGCACCTTCCAGTCAGCTTTCTCTGATACTGGGGCTTCTGAATCACCCTCCCTCACTGCCCCAGGTCTCCTGACAATACAGCCAACACAGGCTGAGTGCAAATGTCTCTAATCCCTTGGTGCGGTCCCAGCAGGCGTCTACAACCCTTTGCTGCCTTGAAACCAAAACCCAGTCACCTTCCATCTTCTGAAACCTCGGGCTCGACACACCCTGGAGACAGACACTCAGGGCTGTGGGAAAGGCAACTTTGACATTCACAAATGAAAAGATTAAAAACTCAGAGTTCTCTCTACACACGTAGGAACTCTTAAAGAGACTAGTTAATATGTGACTTCTTTTTTTTTTTCTTTTTTAAATCTTGATTATGCTTTGAAGTACCTGAGTTGAGTTTTTTTAGTTTGGTTTCAGTGAGAGCAGCAAGCACTTTTAACCACTGAGTCATCTTTGCAGCTTCTCATTATCTTTAAGTTGAAAAGCAAATAAGACCTAAGTAAGGTGGAAAGCTGGATATGTGTGTTCCATACAAGAACAGAGGCTGGGGAGACAGACAGCTTAGCCTACTTGGTAAACTGTCTGCCACAGAGCTATGAAGACCTGCGTTTGATCCCCAGCACACATCTAAAAACGGGACATGTGTATTTGCACTGGGGAGGTGTAGATATATAGACTCCAGCAGCTCCCTAGACAACCAACCTAGTCCAAACAGGGATCCTGGTTCCCAGTGAGAGACGGTGTCTCAAAAATCCAGGACGGATGGGTCCTGAGGAATGACATCTGAGGTAGACTGCTGGCTTCTGCATGCACAAGCACAGGTGTGCACGCACACAGACACACACAGGAACACACACACACACACACACGCACATACACCTGCACACAAACGAAAGGTGTGTGTGTGTGTGTGTGTGTGTGTAAGAGAGAGAGAGAGAGAGAGAGAGAGGACAAACAAAAGCAGCAATGAAGTACATAATTGAAAGCGCACTCTGCAAACCGCTGGCATGAGTTTAGATGTCCATGTATACAAATGACATCATTTCTGTGAGCATCGGTGTGCAGAGGAAGTCAAGGACAATTTCAGATGAGATGACCAACCTCACGATTGTGAGGACATTGTCTTTGCTTATTGGTCATCCGTTCATACATCAGTTGATTTAGACTGACTCCATTTCCTGGAGAGACCGTGAACAGAGCCGCGGGGAACGTGACTGTAGAAGCATCTCTGTGGCGAGACGCAGAGTCCTCTGAGGGCACGCCCAGGTGCCACAGCTAGGTGAAGTCGGAGTACTTCTGTTCATTTTCCGAGGTACCTCCACACGGGCTTACACTGTGACTGCGTTCATTTGTACTCCACCAGCAGAGAAGGGTTCCTCTCCCCCAGCAGTCTCACCGGCCATTCGTCGTCATCTGGTTTGGATGATAGCCATTCTGTGTGGCTCAGTGTTGGCCGTGGAAATGTACACGGCAGAAACTACTGCTTCAAATACACCTTAGACGAGAGACATGCAGGTCACTCTTCTGTGATCTTTGACCTTGTCTCTGTGGAATGCGTCCATGATGGCCGGGCACCAGCGGTTATCCTGAACCATGAGGTGGTCTCATTGGAAACTATTCACTAAGAATGCTGGAACAGAGCACCAGAAGCAATGTATATATATGTATATACACACACACATATATGTATCTATATATACATAATCTATATACATATGAGTGAGAGTCTCTTGCATAGAGTCTCAAAGCCCACCCAGGCACCCCGGCACAGCTTATGAACACGGCACCCCTAGGTCTCTGCACAGCTTGCAGGCAGCTCCACAAGTTTGAGAATCGCCTCTCCACAGCTCAGCTGTTCAGGGCCTCCTCCTCCAGCCGTTGCTTACTGTCTATTAAGCTGGGGAGGGGCTTTGAGAGTCTAGCGCCTTTCTGCTTTCCCAGACAGGTGAAGTTGATTTCCTTCCTGGGTCTCGTGATACTCCAGCCTCCTTCTTGGGATGTTTCCATTCAGAGGAATTGCTGTTCAACATGCCCACAGCAACTTCTGGTCCCCTTCAGCATGCAGACCCTGGAGGAACTATGAGATCCAAACTTCTGTCTCCGAGCCTCTGATGTTTCTACCTGGGATGATAGTGATGCTGCCAACTCACAGAAGAGGAGCCAACTGGAGTGCCCGGGCTGAATTCACACGGCCACCGAGATCTTTGCCCACACATTACTCTGTCCGCACAGGGCTCTTTGGGCTCCAGCCCTGATCTCTTTCTTTCCCGACTCTTTGCCAGGTCCCCAGCAGCTTCTCTGCCATCACCCATCCTGTCAACCTCTGGTCTGGGGGCAGACAGATACAGACCAGGGGACATTCAACCTTGGTCATAGCTTCTGACTCTGCCCTTCCCCCTTGTGTATCCATGAGGTGGGGCGTGTGTGTGTGCATGCACTCCGGGACTCCACACTTCCACAGGCCTGCGGAGGCCTAGATGGATAGCAAGGCAGGAATGTAGACGAAGCTCCAGTGTTAAAGATCTCCTGCTGCTGAGATAGTCAACAGCTCTCAGGGGTTAGAAGGAGAAGCACTTTACTGACGACAGTACTGAAACCTCTAGCTGCTGCTCAAAGAAGTCCGGTGGTGACCAAAAACATCCTATAGCTTATGTAGGGTTAGACATTGTCACTGTTTTGCTTCTGTAACGTAAATGTCTGTGGTGGTTGCTTCTCAAGGGAGAAGAGCAGACACCTGCTTTGTTCAGAAAAAGAGGAAGGGGCCTATTTGTCCCACAAGAGCGGAGGGCAGTGTTCAGTCTAGTTTTGTTGTTTTAGGTTAAGGGCAGAGTTCTCTATTCTGTTTCTTTAATCCTATATACCCTGGGATTTCCTAAATAAGTGCTTGTTTTGACATTCATCCCATTCATTCTTTTATTAAGCCCTTGTTAATATTTTTTTTTTTTCCTATCACCAGCCCTCGCTGAGAGGATCCCTGACCGACACTTCAGTGTTCCATTAGACCTGCTCTGTTCCTCCAGGGCCCAGAATGCTTAAAAGAGTTCACAGCCTGGATAATTGAGAAATAAAATAAAGACAGGTGGGAAGATAAAGCAGAAAAGCAAGAGGATTTAAAACAGCCTTCCAGAAAGCACGGCGATGGCGCGCCTTCCACACCAGAGAGTCAGAGTCGGTGTAAGCTTCACCGTGTCCCAGTTAGATAAAAAGCAAGCATGTGTGTCTCTGAAACAGAAGCCTGGTCTCTTACCATCTATAGTCCAGGACTGGAGGGTGCCGGCAGTACATTAGTGCTCCCAAAGTGTGTCCCCCCCCGCCCCCGTGCTCCTGTGTACATGCATGCGTACGTGTGTGTATGCACACACATGTGTATGTGCATGGAGAGGCCAGAGATTTATGTCAGGAATCATCTTCCATCATTTCTACCTTGGTTTTAGAGACAGGGTCTCTCACAAGTTGGCTAGACTGGCTGGCCAGTGAACGTGCCTGTCTTTACATCCCCCAGCTGGGATTACAGATGAGGGCCACCACACCCAGCTTTTACATGGGTAGTGGAGATCGAACTCTGGTCCTCATGTTTGCATAGTAAACTAACTTCACTAACTGAGCCATCTCTTCATCCCAGTCCTTGGGAAATTCTATTACTAGCTTTTAAGTTCATACTAAGAAAGCTATTTCGCTCCTCAAAGACTTTTTATTTTATTTTTGAGAAGAGTTTCAGGCTAACCTGAAACTCACAATCCTCCCGCCTTAGCCTTCTGAAGGTTGAGATCAGGAGCCTGGTACGAGCCATCCAGCCCAGACCCGTTTCTAATCATTGTAATGAGAGTAGCAATTTTCTATTTGGGAACGCCACCTTCCGCTCTCCCCTCTGCAACACGAGAGGCCATCTGCGTTAGCATGAGTGACGAGGGGTCAGCCACGCTGGCACGAACAGCTTCACGGATAAGGTGCTTGGAGGAGGAGCCCACAAAAGCAGCCATTGTTACTGTTGAGACAGTGAAGACTGAGCCTGGGGGCTCTGGGTGTGTACGAACTCAGGGAGGTCACGTTCTGACAGGCGCACCCTCTGGAGCTCCTTGCCAGTCTCTCGTGTCCCCGCCGGGAGCCGGTTTCGGAGTTCAGGCCTGTTTGGGTTCGCAGGTCTAATGATGGTCTCCAGGCTGCAGCTGTTGTTGAACTTGGAGCCTGCTTTGGGCGTTCACCGTCTGATGAACTGGTTCATCTGCTCGCTCTCCCACCTGGAGAGCAGGATCCAAGGCTGGGGCACAAAACATCAATTGCTTGTTCCAGGAAAATGCCCTGAAGCCGACGTTCTCAAAGCGTGGCATGTGCGGCGGCTCGATGAGAAAGACTCAGGAGGTCCCAAGGCAGCCTCGTAATCCTCTCACGGCCCTCCTGGATTACTGAGTGTCCTTACTAAAGACAGGGAAGTGGATGGAGGCGGAGGATAATGACACGCACGTGCACTTCTAGTGAGAGGGTAGCCTTGAAGGAGAACCCTCAGCCTCTGAAGGTCAAGCGAGCTTGGACCTTGACCACGCACAGGCGACAGAGACAGGGGCCAGCTACTGTACAGTTCCTGGAACTGTTCTGAGGGTGCTCTTCCCCCCCCAACCCCCAAAATTCCTATGTGTTACCTTCCACAGGGCTCTGACCACGGCAGCGTCTGAGAGCCACCTTCAGGAGCCTGCACAACCGCCCGTTATCTTAACTAAAAGCGTATCATTAGGGCCGAGGCTGTGGCTAGGCTGGCGGAGTGCTTGCTTAGCATGCACAAAGCTGTGGGTTTGGTTCCCAACACTGGGCATGGTAGGGCACGAGAATGTGCCTAGCACTTGGAATGTGGAGGCAGGAGGGTCAGGATGGTGGTCATCCTTAAATTCATGGAAAGTTTGAGGTAGTGAATTACATGACACCCCGTCTCCAGCATCAGCGAAGAGCATCCTCTACGGCGTTCTTTGTGATATGGGAACGTGTAGAGTATTCCAGGGCCTGGTTGTCCCATTCCGTCTGTATCTTTTTCTGGACTCTTGCGGGACAGAGACATGGATTTCCTTGGTGAAGATGTTTGGAGAGGGAGCCAAGAGGCACAGGGAGGGAACGAATGCTAGTCATCTTGAGTGTGAGTTCCCAGACAGGTCATCTTTACCTTGTCAGGCTGTATAAAGAGTAACAGAGGAGGAAGGGAGTATGTGAGGAGGTGGAGGTGGAGCCAACAAAGGTCCTTTCACCCCAATTAGGTCTCCCCAATTCTCAGTCTGAGGGTTAGGGCCACGTCCAGCCCTGTGCATAACAGATTGGAGCACGGAAGACTTGACACTTCCCCACTGTCCCCTGGGAACAGATTCTAGCCCGTGGGTAGCCACTGTGGGTGGGCAGATGCCCAGCTCCCAAGTGCGAGGGTATTGTCTTTGCTGCTTTACTATTGCAGTGACAAAACACCACGACCAAGGAAGACAGTTCATAAAAGAAAGTATTTAATTGGGTTTATGGTTCCAGAGGGTTGGAGTCCATGATGGTGGAGTGAAGGGGTGGTGGCAGGTACCTGGAGCAGCGGCTGAGAGCTCACGTCTTAATCTACAATCAGGAGGCAGGGTAAAACTAACAAAATACTGCAAAGTCTTTTGAAACCCCAGAGCCTGCCACCGGTGACACACCTTTTCCAGCAAGGCCACACCTCCTAATCCTTCCCAAACAGTCTCACCAATTGGGGACCAAATATCTAAACAGACAAGCCAATGGGAGCCATTCTCTCAAACCCCCACAGGTACCGTACAGGCTTTGCCCAGAGGACTTCGGCATGTGACCCGCTCAGTTGCATGCTCTCGGTCTGAGCTGTGACGATGGAGATTAGCAGCTGGCTGGAGAGCCAATGGCCACACTCCTTGACTTCCATCGCCCTGGTTGTCCGTGCTGAGCTGATAGCAAGGTAACAGTGTGAGGCCACTGACCGAATCGTTGGGAGGGGAGAGCGGTCACACGGTGACAGGGTTAACCAGCCAACAGAAAGTGATCCCTGGGAAGAGAGACGACCATCATGCTGTTCCGTAGAATCTGTTCACGGCGCTACTGAGATGTGATTTTTGTGTAGTAGCCACACACCACACCGGTTCCTAAAGCCCTGCAGCTGCGCCGTCTGGTTCCCGCTCCTCCTCCAATCTCTGCCTTCTTGATCCTTCATAGTTAACCACTTATGTGTGTCTCTTCACTCTTTTGGGGGAACTGCATCCAAGCGAGTAGTGCCCTTTCAGGAGACAGAATGTGACAGTTTGGTTCACACGACAGACCGTGTCGTGGGGTGTGGGCTGCCTCGCTATGCCGTGTACGCCATGGCAGGCTGGCACGAGTCACTCGTATGGCTCCTCTTGTTTGCCGAGACCAAATGGGTGAAGGGAATCTGCCCCCCTCCGTCTAGTCTTTTTCTCCATCTCTCCGGAAACAATCAGGGCATCTCGTGGATTACGACCCACTCCAGAGGCCTCTGTGCCATCAGCTCTGCAGCTCTCGGCGCCGCCGATGGCTTCTTGTTTGGAGCTATGTGGCCGAGGAGGGTGCATTTGGTTGGAACTGGGTAAAGCAAGAGCTGGAGAAGGTTTGAGTTGCGAATAGGTGTATGCACAAGAGTGCATGTGTGGACACAGATGTGTGAAAATGTCTGCCTAAGTGCATGCGCATGGGCAGCACTCGGTGAGGGGTGTTACTGCCTAAACACCCGTCTACATACACGAAGGTGTGTATACATGTATGTAGAAGCGTGTGTAGTCATAGACGGAGATGTGCGCTGATGTGTGTGTGTGCATGGCTGTGCGGCTGTTTAGAAGGTTGTGTGAACGAGTGCATGGGTATATATTATTATGTGAGAACGGATGAGCATATGATTGGAGAAATACACGCATGAGTGCTGCAGGTTGTACATAGGGATGTGAATGTGGAGGTTGGTGGCTGTTCGCGTGTGTGAGGGACACATGCATGTGTGACTGTGCTTGTATGTGGCTGAGTGTGTGTAGATGTGCAGACATGATCGAGAGGGAGTTCTGGTATTATTTAGCACGTATCATGACATGCGCACATTCGTGTATGTATCTGTCCGTGAACACCTATACATGCAGCTGCTGTGGGAGCATGGTAGAAATGAGAAGAATGTAAAACTACACCCACCATGCAGGAATGCACATGTGGGAAGTGGTACGTCGGAGGACAGGAGAGCGCCAGTGACTATAAGCTTAGTCCCATGGTTCCCTGGGAAAGGAGGCGTGGTTTCAGAATGAACTTGTGAGGATGAGGGAAGCTTTTGTCCTGGGTGCCAGGATAACAAATGTGTTTGCCTAATGAGATCTCAGTGAGTGTTCTGATTGCTTTCTGGAGCTTCCTGTACCTGGGGGGATTTTTAATAGTTAAGTAGTGGCTGGCACCCATCTACCCATACATCTGTGTGTGTGTGTGTGTGTGTGTGTGTACATAGTATCAACACATGCTATCTGTCTTTGATCTGCATTGGCTGAAGTTTTTGTTGCAGGAAAAAAAACCGGTTCATCCAGGGTCTCCACCACCTCACCAGACTGTGCTAAGCTGAGTCCTTTGATGCGAGGCAGGTGCTTCTCGGGGTAAAACTGATACTAGAGCTTTGTGCCTCAAAGAGAAGCCAGCCCATGCTGGCCCAGGACCAGCATAGTCCTGCCCCTCAGGAGAGTGATCAGCCCAGAGTCACCGGGCACTTCCCTAGCTCAATTCACCAGTCAGGAGTTCCCAAAGGGGACTTAAAAATCTGATGGCGTGTCTAGGCTGCCTTGTGTGAAAGCGGGCTGACTTCTTGGGAGGTATGCAGGAGCTGGCTGGGGGCAGCCTCTGCAAGACTGGCAATTTTCAGAGAGAGGTACCCCAACAGAAAACACTGGGGGTGTTCCCCTGCACCTCAATGGCTATGTGTATTCTTGCCCTTCCATCAAGAAGGACAATGCTGAGCTAGCCCTGCCATCTTTGAGAAAATACACAGGGCAGGCCAGGATGGGTGCCCGAGGTCATGCAAACCACATGCTCCTTCCTGTAGGTGACCCAGAATAAAGCTTTCACTTTCTTTCTGAGCAGAGAGCCAGGACGATTGAGAAGGGTCTGGGTGTCACTGTGGGGAGTCACAGAAAGGTCATGAGCCCAGTAGCTATTCTCCAAGTGAGGAACTTTGGTTGGCACAAGGTCCAGAGGCCAGTGCCAGAATTACATCCCCCAAGCTCTGAATACCAGAGAGTGGAAATCTTCAAGTCCTGTGTAAACTCTGCTGGCTCCATTATAAGGGGCCATGTTTGTATTGCCAACTTCTTGGGGGCTCTCCTGAGGTTTGCAGGTTTGTTTCGAGGGGGGGAGCACATGACTTCCTAGTTGCTTTAGTAAGTCACAGAATTTACAAACTCGTCTTTTGAAAATTCTTCCTTGGGGGCTGGTTTACTGCATCTACAGATCTGGAGGTGAGTACTTTCCTGCTGTTTGCCTGCTTCAGCCGATACTTACTGTCTGGCATGTTTCGGCTTTTTAAGAGCAACAGTAAGTAACTGTCTTTTGTAGACTGGTCCCCTCACTGTTCCCCCCTCAACTCTCTACCCTCCCCACCCACCATGGGGATTGTGCCTGTGTTATCATCTTTGGTCACTTTACATAAAGAATTTTGTACAAAGAACGAGGGATAAACGGGGCTCTTAAGCTTCTTTTTCACACTGCAAAGTAGTTTCTTACTTGGTTCGTGGCATGGGCCACGTGGGAGCAGCTGCGGTGGGCCACGTTAACTGGGGTCTGCCCTCATTCTCTCAGTTTTATTCTGCATGGAAGAACAGGGCTGAGAGTGAGTTCCTGTGATTGCCACAGCGAGGGGACTGCTTTCTGCCCGGCTTCGTGTCCCTTCAGACGCAGTGGGGTTGAAATCCACCCTCCTTCATGCCAACTGTCAGTCAATATTTGAAGATCTGTTTATGTAAATAACAGGAACTGTCAGAACCCCTGCAGCAGGAAACCTTACCCCCAACACACATCAAGATCCCTCCTCCCTGCCCAAAATAACAAATCAGCTTCCTGGAAGGCACTTGCTCAAACCTGGGAGCAACGTCAGCCTGACCTCTGCCTGTGCGTAGGAAAGCTGACCTTCTGAGATTAAACACTGTCCTGTCCAAGAGGCCCTTTGCCTGGAAACGCTCGTGCCTGATGCAGATCCCCGTTGTCCTCAGACCCTCGGCAGCAGTGTCAGAACAGGGCTAATTGTCTTTCCAGGGTGACCTGCCCAGTTCTGCTCTGAGTCACAGCTTTGCTAAAGTAAACCACACACAGACTTACAAACAGTATTTTAAAATTCATTTTTCCTGGATGAGCTAATGATGCATTAGGGAGAGAGAGAGAGGAACTTCATTAAAAAAAAAACAGGAGTCTCTTAATGTTATTATTTAATAAAATAATGTTGACAAAACAGGGATCTTTCAGAGGTTGGGGACGACCTATCGGCCCTCCATGACACATCTGTGACAGAGAAACATCAGCAGCAGCTGTCACACAACAGAGGCCCTGGCAGCAGAGCTGAGAGCCCACCACTTTGCTGGGGTGTCATATAGTATTGAGCAGAGCTGCGGGTCAGGGCCTGCTGCTGGCCCAGGACTTGGTTCTTTCTGACAAAAAAAAAAGCCAGTTTCCCAGGACGTGCAGAGCAACAGATGAGACCTGCGTGACCACGCACCAGATCCTAGCAGGGGTATGTTGTTCCCGTTTGCAAGCTTGTCCTGGGTTGGATCACCTCAGAGTATGCAGCAGTGAACGATAAGACTGAAACAAGCAAAATGCCTTGTGTGTTTTAATAGGACCAGCAGAGGCTTCCTATGCTCTCCACCCTGGAGCTGTGCTATGCCCCCCAACCCCCAACAATGTTAATAATGGGGGAAAGGATGAAATCAGTGGTCGTAAATCCATGGCAGCCGAACTGATGAATGGTACCATTTATTTGGGTCTAACCCAACGCCCTGCTACATCTCTCCTTCGTTTGCGTCTGCATACCCCGCTGCTCTCCGGGGTGGGGGGGGCAGAAATCGTAAAGGGTCTTGATTTCATCCCAGGGTGCCCTTTTTAGCATCTCAGCAGCTGCTGCCTGCCCTGTGGCGAGGAGAAGGGTGGAGGAGACTGAAGCCTCTGCTGGACATTGTGAATTGGCGCTTGTTCTGCACTTACAAGGAACATCATCACCATAGAAACCTGGCAAGAGCTGTGTCAGAGTCTGTGGGCTCCGCCAAAAGGAGGTTTGGCTGTTATGATTCGCAGTGATCCTATTAAACCACACGGGGTGTCTTGCTGCTGGGTGGCAGTCATGGTGATAAAATGCATCCATCATCTGGTCCGTGTGCATCCCACTGACCAGGCCTACTACACAGCAGGAAACAGTTGACACAGGCAGGCTGCAAACGGCACCCGCAGTTGCGGGCCTGCCGAGGTGACTCCCCTGCAACAGGTGTATGTTTTAAAGGACACCGAACCTGGATTTACAGGGGGGCCAGCTGCTGCCTTCGGGACTGGCCGTTTGTCATCTCTAGATGGGCAACCCTCCTAAACGGCTAGCTTGTTGGAAATCCTATCCTCACTCAAGGAACCCTGTCACAGTTTTCCTCTTGATGGTTTCTGCGAACACTGAAGGGAAGGAGTTGGCCAGCTTGTCCAAGCTTTAAGTAAAAACAAAACAAAAACAAACAAACAAGCAAACAAACCCGCTTAGACCAGGCATGGCAGGACTGAAGCATGCCAGAGATCTGATAGCGAGTGTCCCAAGATTGGTTAGGAACCTGGTCCTTGCCTCCACAGGCAGAGGCCAGAATGGCTCTGGGGCTCTGCTTTGCACAATGAACAGTATTAGCTCAAAACACCAGCAAGAGAACATGGCCAACCAGATGTCCTTCCCAAGAAAAATATTGTGGGCAGTCTCTATTCTGGGAGGAACTTTTGGTAAACAAAAACTTCATCTGAGTGCCACTCATCACTGTACCGAAGATGGAGAAAAGATTTAAAATAGCAAAATGTACTATTTTGGTTGGTTCAAAGCCTGCGTTCTTCCCACAGGCTTTGGTACTTTGAGACCCACACCCACTGAGTGCTCTTGGGGCTTCCTAACAAGATTTATTTGAGTGATGCAGGCATGTATAGTTTTGTCTTTAAAGGAGAAGTGGCACAGGTTCAGAGGAGGCCAGGAAGACATCAAAATGTCAGTCAATAAACTGTTTGCAGAACAGACACGCAATCTCCTGACCCAACTATGTGCCTATTGATTTGGGGTGTTAATTCGTCTTGCAGAGAGACTTAGAGAAGTAAGAACATATATTGGGAAGCAGAGACTCCAACTAATGTGTGTGATAGTAAGGTTCAGGAGACCCGATGCCATAGCAACAGAATTAGGGTCAGGTGACATCAAGCCTTTGCCTTTTCCCAAGAAGCCTGGAGAGGCTAGAGAGGAGGGATGGCCTGGGGGAAGTGCTCCTTATCCAGGCTCCCTCTGCTCTTTCTCCCGGAAGCAGAAGCTGCCATTTGCGTTTGTGGCTCAAAAGCTTCTTGCGGGTTGAGGAATGACCTCCGTGGTAGAGCACTTGCCTAGCATGAAAGAGGCTCTGGGCTCAGTTCCCAGACCTGGAAATAAAATAACAATTTATAGAGCTCAGCCAGAACTACTCTGCCTCCTTCAGTGTGGGACACACATCCCCAGAGATGCTTTCAGGAATACAGGGGGCTTAGGAGGTAGGACAGTAGGGAGCTCCAAACCCCTGGACTTAAGAGCGTGCAGCTGGAGAGCACTATGTCTCAGGACCTGCAGATGCAGGTGGTGTGGCAAGGACACCAAGCAGAACCCTAGTGTCTGAGAGAGAAGGACACATTGAGCAAGAGTCAGCTTTATACTTCATATGAACAACTCACCCCTTGCTGGCACCCCCATATTCTGTGTGGGCCTACAGCCTTGACACAATGGCTATCCCAAGACAGGAAGCAACTCTAGGAGCCCTCGTGAAGAACCTCACCTCTTCTGTAAAGTTGGGATATTGACCTGCCCAGATCCTAGACTCAGTGAATTGGATAGAGCTATGCTCCCACTAGTGGTTGTAGGCGTAGGAGTGGAATTCCTCTGTGTCAGACCTAGTCTCACCTTAGGGATTCTTCAGAAGAACCCACAAAAACTTCTGTGTGCCAGAACCTAGACTACGGAGCAAGGGTGACAAGGAGCAGCAGCACAGGAAGCTCAGGATGCCACTGGGGCAGATGATCTTCAGAGCAAAGAGCCACACCCTCACGTGTGTCAGTGGCTACTGGGATATTTTGTAATACTCTTCGTGTTGACTTCTGTGTTATGCACAGGTACTTTATTTGAAAACTACTGTTATTAGCATTTCCTTGAACATGTATTTTGATTAAACCTATGTTTATTAGTTACTTCTTGTATTACTGTGATCAAATACTTGACAAGACATAACTTAAGAAAGAAAGGCTTTCTTGGCTCTCAGTTCAAGGGTACAGTCCATCATAGTGGGGAAGGCACGGCGGCAGGAACATGAGACCGCTGGTCACACTGCCTCTGCAGTCAGGAAACACTGAGAAGATGTTAATTCTTATGAATTATGAAGGACTCCAGCCTTCATAGGATGGTGCTACTCTCCTTCAGGGTCATCCCTCCTCAGTCGAATCTCTTTGCAAATGCCTATCTGATCAGACACATGCAGAGTTATGTCCCTGAGTGATTCCAAATGCGGTCAAGTTGCAGTGAGACGAGCTATCCCGTTCATACTTCTCTTGAATGTGCCTGATGCAATGAATCCCATGTGTTTTATTAGGTCAAACAGACTTCTCAGTGTCTCAAAGTTGATTGAAAGTTTCATGCACTCCTTGATAACTGTCATGATGATGACCCGTGCTTCATCCACCGTGGTGTCCCCAAGGCAACCAGAGTTGTGTTAAATAGCAGTATCCTGTTTCCTCTGAATGTCTTTGTTTTGCATCTAACAATCACCAGTACTATACAGGCAAGGCTAACCCAGGCCCATGATAATTAGATAGAATTGTCAGCTTGACATAATCTATATTCACCTGAGAAAGGAGCCTCTATGAGGGATTATCCCAATTGGGTTGGAGTAGATCTAAAAAATTAGAATGACTATCATTGCTTCCAAGAATTTACGAGGATATCAAGAAGCCATCTTATTTATTGCCTTAGGGTATTATATTGGTGCATGTTCAAATCCTGTATTTCTGGCATACAGACAGCTAAGTTATTTTCAGGATGTAGTTTTATAACAAGCTGTAGAATTTTGGTTTCCCCTACCTTTGTACCTTCAGATACTTCCTTAAACAGGGTTTCTTCCTCGTTTTCTCTCTCTCTCTCTCCCTCTCTCTCTCTCTCTCTCTCTCTCTCTCTCTCTCGTGTGTGCGTGTGTGTGCTTACCTGTGCATGTACATGTGGAGATGTGGGGACCACAGGCTGATAACAGGCATCTTCCCTGTCACTCTCTACCTTGTTCTTTGGAGATTGGGTCTCTCTCTGAACTTGGAGTTTGTCATTCAGGCTAGACTGGATGACCAGTGAGGCCCTGGGACTCCCCCATTCTGCCTCCTAGCCCTGGATCAGCAGATACGTGCAACTGCACCTGGCTTTTACGTGGGTGCTGGGCATCTGAACCCTGGTTCTTACACTTGTGTGGTAGACGCCTTACCCACAGAGATCACTGCCCTCTTCTGTGTCTGATGAGAACATTTTGTTTCTGGGTTTGCTTTTTTTTTTTTTTTTTATTTGCTTTATAGGTGAGGTGAGTTATTTCCTTTATTATTAATGCTGTAAAAATGCAGGCACATTGTGTTGGAATGTAAACAGTATAAATAACAAGAAAAGGAACAGCAACCCTAAGGAACATCACTCTCAAACTCAAGACCCGACGATGAGCAGAGATCTCCGTCTCTCGACCAGTCCTTTAAGGGACTGCTTCTGGGAATGGGCTATTCCTAGAAGAGGATTTCTAAGAAGTGCCAAAAGCATGCCAGCTGCCATGAAATCACAGAACGAAAACATCTCATTCAGAGCTGTTCGGATGGATACAGCTAAAGCAGAATATGGGAAGATCTTTCACCCGGCGGTGATGGCTTTATCTGATTTCAGAGTAAAGGGCTATGGCACTCCCCTGGGACCCTGGTGTTTGTATGCCAGGAAGCAGTCTTTTCTAGAAAGAGAAGAGCAGGGTGGATGTTAGGTAAGTACATTTGCTGCTTGCAAGCAAGACTGCATGTGACCTAAGCTAGACCTTGGGGAATTCAAAGGCTTTGCTTCCTCATCCATAGAGGACAGCAGGGACAGTCTGAACCCAGGATTAAAGCAGAGTGTCCCACAGAGAATGTGCAGTCCAGCATCTATAAAAAGCACTGCGTACCATTTGTGGTATTACCTGGTCATACCATGCTTCTCCCAGGGCTTGCTGGGGAAGTGAGCAATAGGGTCAAGAGCCAGTAGTGTTGGGTTCTGGAGTCCTTGGGAGATAAGCATTTGTATTATCTGGTGAGGGAATGAGGGTGGGTGTGAACACGTGTTCCTGATTTCACCGAGAAGATTCAAATTTGGCTGTAAGAATCTATACCTTGTGTGTGTGTGTGTGTGTGTGTGTGTGTGTGTGTGTGTGAGTGTGCATGTGTGTGTTACTCTACATGGAGGATGACCCTACCCCCAAAACCCACAGGTTGCCAAATAAAAAGACCAGTTGCTTTTCAAGAGTGTCCCAGAGACACACCCCTAAACAATACGGGCTATTGTCACTGCTCTTAGTTTTTCGTCAGAAATCACTCTATCTTATAAAGCCTGTGAAGCTCAGAAACAGGAGAGAGACCATGAGCCTGCTCTGTAGGTCAAGGGCCTACCACACAACTGTGTAAGCCTGACCGTAAGACCCTATTGCCGAAGACGCCACATGCTTTGGTTACAGGACATGGAGAAATCAAGTCAGTATTGACCAAGAAGTCAACTTCCTCCCTGGTGGCTAGCTTGAATAGTACCAGGAAGTGCTATGTAGGCTGCAGGGAGGGAGGAGTCAGCTTCAGTCTCAGGCAGCTGTGAACCTACAGTAATGACCCACATTGAAAGGTACGCTGGTAGGTACAACAGTGATATGACTGTTATCAGGATAGCCAACCCCTTTCTGATTGGACTCAAGCTCTGCTCTGCAAAAGAAAATGCATTTCTGGCACTGAAAAAACGTGACCAAGAAACCACAGTTGAGGAGCTCACGGACCCCCAGGGTGAACCTACTACTACACATTACTAAACGGACATGGTATCGAACTGCTCTCTAAATTTGTCCCTCTCTACCCATCGTAAGCCAAGCTCTCAGAACTCACGAGAGAAATTTCTTTGTACGGCCGACAGTGGCGAATGCAGAAACTCACAACTAGCCAGAGTGCAGAGAATAAACGTTACTGGGGTGCTCGGAAACAAGACGGGACCCCTGTACTCCAGATGTTCCTAGTCAACTGCTTACCTGGGCAAGGTCAAGCTAGTCAACATTCTAGCAGAGATGGGGGAGGGGCTCGTGAGCCTCCGCCTCTGACTGAGGACCCACTAATTGTTGATGGCCTCTAGGGAAGAGAGAGTCAATTTTCCATACAGTAAGCCTACCCCTGGTAGGCTGACCAGGTACCTACACATAAGTGAGACTTGGTAAGTTATAAAAAAGATGACATGGGGTTGAGAAAGTAGGGGCGACTCTGGGAGGGGTTATAGAAAGGAGTGGGGGTGACCATGGTGAAAATACATGGTATGTGTGTAAAATTCTCAGAGAATTTCTAAAAACACTACCCTGAAGAATCCATATCTTAGTCAAACCATAATTCCCCTTCTCATATATTAACTCATCAGTTCTCAGATTTTCGCATGGCTGGGCCATCCCTCCTCAGACTGAAATAGCAGTTAAGTTTCTCTCTTTCATTAGGGAGTCTAACTGCTTGAACTGAGGTGCTGACACCATCAGTTACATAATCTTTTACTCTTTCTTTCTGCTTTGTTCTCACACACACACACACACACATACACACACACAATTTACAATCACCTAAGAGACTGGCCTCTGGGCGTGCCTGTGGGGTGTTATTGTAGTTGTTAGACTGTTGTGGTGTCTCACCAAGGACGACAAGGAGGCATATTCATTGGTGCAAATGCTTCCAGACTTCAGCGGGGGGAACTACCATCATGGCAGGGGCCATGCTAGACACTGGAACCCTGAGTGTCTGAGCTCAGGTGTTTTTACTGATTCAGAACTCAGGTGTTCTATTGATACCAGGAGCAGATCATGAGCAATCTAACAACCCCCTCCCACATAAACCCAACACCTGCAGACGATACAAAATACCAAGTCCTAGGCAGCCCCTCACCCAATAGTACACACAAAACATTTATTTTATACATAACTAAAAATAAACATCCATAACATATTACCTTGATTATGTTAATCGATGTGGGAGACCTATCTTAGTTGTGGGTGGAACCATTCCCTAGGCAGGGAATCCTGTACTCTATAAAGTAGAGAAAGGAGGCTGAACAGCAACATTCACCTCTCTGTGTTTTCTGATTGAGGATGTGATACTGCCAACTGCATCAAGCTCCTGGGACCCGGTCTCCCTGCCATGATGGACTGTGCCTTTACCTGTGAGCTAGAACGAACCCGTTTCCTCTGAGTTGTATTTGTCAGGATATTTTGTCACAAAAGCAGGAAGAGAAATTTAGAAAATACGTGTTTCAACTTGTAGTAGTATGCTGCTGCTGTGTCTCACCAAGGAAGACAAGGAGTCATTTCATAGGTGCAAACTCTGCCACACCTCAGCAGAGAACCACCGTTCTGGCCAGCACCAT
The DNA here is from genome assembly GCA_026225945.1 of Cricetomys ansorgei. Lineage (NCBI taxonomy): Eukaryota > Metazoa > Chordata > Mammalia > Rodentia > Nesomyidae > Cricetomys > Cricetomys ansorgei. The sequence continues at coordinate 15,887,127 of JAMJFZ010001089.1, forward strand.
ATTCCATCGACAGTGGAACCCCGAGCATCTAAGCTTCAGGTGTTTTTATTCTTTCAGAACTCCTCAGGTGTTCTCCTGAAAGCACATGCAGATCATTAGTAATTAAACATCCCCCACAGAAATCCAACACCTGCAAGCAATACAGAGTGCCCTAGACCTAGGATAGCCCCTCACCCAACAGTGCATAAAACAATTTCAAACATAACTAAAAATAAACTTCCCCAGCAAAACTATTGAACTCCCTCTGGAATGTGTGTTTGGAAGCTATCTTGAAATGCTCTTCATGGGCCAACAGTGACCAGGGCACATCCTGCTACATCTAAGACAAGTGTGTGGGACTTGTCACTCCTCCATCACAAGGCTTTAAGCAAGGTTTATGGGACCCTAAAGTGTGCCTCTTCCTGCTGCTATTGACTTCACTTGTGTTATCCAGGGGACAGCTGGTGCAGAGTCTGGATGATGCCTTAATTTTTCTCTCCAGTTTGATGGAGGATTTGAGCTATAATCTTCTCAGAGATCATTATCTTCTGGCTGTATCCTCACTTTGTCCTGCACAGAGGATGCCCAGATCAGAGGACCCATTTCCTGCAGATAGCATTTACCAGTCAAGCCGGTCTGGAGAGTCACGTGGCCATGGATAAGCTCTAGGGCAGAAGGAGGAGGGTGAAGAATTGAGTTTGCAAGTTATGGAGAGGTTAAGATGTCCGTAGTAACTGCTGTCTGCAAGCAGGGGACCAAGAAGAGCTGATGATGTCGTTCAGGCCAGAAGCAAAGGTCTGAGAAGCAAGGGAGATGATGGCGTGAGTTCCAGTCAAAGGGAAGAAGACATATCCCACCCCTAGCAGGCAGGGAGCTTTCTGCCTTCTTGTTCTACTCAGGACTGATTGGTGGGCGCCCATCCTGGGGAGGTCATTCTGCTTTACTGGGTCCATCAGGTTCACTCCTGACATTTCCCAGAAAGATCAGACACCTGCCAGACACATCTAGAAATACTGTTCAGTGATCTGGGTACCCTGTGATCTGGTCGAATGGGCACCTAAAATTAATTTCACATCTTCCCTATGAACTCTTTTCCTTCAGATCCTGGAGTGTCATTTTGATGTTCTATGGTTCGAAAATATTAAGCAAGAAATATTAAATGATTCCGTCGATGAGGCACAGATACATACACGGCATCTCATAAGATACCGAGATCCATACCGGGCTCCAGCTTTATCTCCATCATCATCCCGCACATTCCCGGTGAGCCTGACATCCCTCGGTTCCCATGACTATTTCCCCTGTACCCCAAGCTGTTTGGAACCTGTAACTCTATCTAGGGTAGGCATGTGGGTTTTGGCTTCCTTTTAAGCACATGGCAGCTGTTAGCTCCTGATAGCTGGTTTCTTTAGGTATGTGGCTGTTTCTTTCTCCACTAGAGTGATTTCTTGCATCCTTTAGGTTCTGTTTAAGAAGAACCACTACGCCATTGATTGGACCCTTAGCTTCGAGGATCATTGATGCTTCTGGCTAAATGGTGTCCTCTCCCCTAGTTCTCTGCCTCGGTGTTCTGCTCTCCAAAATGTGTCACCCCGAGCCTTCGCTATTCTCCCACAGGAAGGTTGACAACATATTGTTTAAACAACTCTCATGGGCACAGTTTCTCCATCCAATAGAACCCAGGTTTACACCTGACTGCTTACTGCTTACACATGATTGCTTTCCTAAGTAAATTCACTGCACAACAACCCACCTGGCCTCCGGATGTGAAGCTACCTCTTGCTGAGGCAGATAGATGGAAAACACACTTGGAAGGTTTCCTGCGGGACCGCACACACTCCAGGTGGCACTGGAGAAAGTAGGCCAATGAGATGTGGGTGCCATGGAACCTAGGACCTTAGCAAGGATGTGGGGCAACAGTGAGTTCCACATGCTCCTCAGGTACCTGACCCATTTCTGTAAGTGGCTGTTCCCTTCCTGTCAACAGGATAGGTGTTCTGTGTGCCATCTGACGGAGCACATCATTGAATGACCTCGCCTGAATTTCACCCCAACATTTTGTATTGAGAATTTTCAAAGAGAGCAGAAGGTGGCGGTAACCTCAGTATGTCTCCGTTTATCTACCCCTCAGTCACCGTTGTGCCACGCAGACGGACTGAAGTTGCCTTGACTTAGGATTTTGTCAATACAATCCTGGCATGAAAGTAAGGCTCACCTAGCAGAGACTGAGCTTTGAATTCTAAGTTTGGATCTTTCTAATCCTCACAGTACACAGTACCATCCCCATTCATGATGCCTGGCGGTAGAAGCAGTAAAAGCGACCTGAAGTCTCAGACAGGCACAGCATCATGAGGGTGGTGATCTAGCATCCTTCTGCACAGTGTTGTTTGGCTGTGGTACTTACTCCACAGGCTGTGATGTCGAGAGGTCTGTCCATTGTAACTTACAGTGGGTTTGTAAGGAAGAAGCGCTGTGTGAGCTGAGGAAGTACTGGCTCCTGCACCTGCCTGTCCTGTGCTGCGAGCCTGGGTCTAGTTTCAGTACGTCTTATCTGCCGTAGTTTAGAGTAAGATGCAGGCATTGGTTGCTTTTATTTTCCATCGTGGTATTTAACTATTTATAAAATGCCAAAGAGAATGAAAGAAAGGTATGAGATCTTCAGCTCTCTCAGGAAGCACCATTGAAAACAAGTTGAAGGAGCTGGAAAAGTCTGTAAAACTTGAGTCTGATCCCCAGAACAGGTGTAGGAAGGAAGGAAGGAAAGAAGGAAGGAAGAAAGAAAGGAAGATGCTTGTTGTCCCACTGTGGGCAGATCAAACATCTTTGGAGTTTATTGGCCACCTAGCTTAGCCTGATTGGCAAGTTCCAGGTGCAAGGAGAAACTCTGTCTCAAAAATGCAAGAAAGGTAACTGGATAGTCTGCCAGCCTTCATCACCATACACATATACGTGATGAAACAAATGGAAGGCTGTTTTCCATTGTGAAGGTTTGAGAGGGATGCCCTTCCAGAGGATAGGATGGTGGACGAGACAAGCTTGATGCCCAGAAAGTTCAGCTAACCAGCAACCTGCGAGGATGGGGAACTGTGTTCTAAAGAGGTTATAGATTTGGCGAGGCAGAGTAGATTTATTATAAATTTCCCAACTACCAAATCTATGTGATCCCCTGGGGAAGTCCTGCCCCTGCACACAGCCCTACACTACCTGGTTTATCAGGTCCTAATGGAGTCTCAATTTTCAAGGAAGTTGAATTTCATGTACATTCAGGGCACAGGAAGAGAAGGAGTTTGAATGAAGTGGTGCCCCCTGTCCATGATTTTCTTTCTGTGGGTTCATTTGCTTGTGCTCAGTTGTGGTCTGAAAATATTAGGTGGAAAATTCTAGAAAAGAAAACCATAAACTTTCAACTACGTATTGCTTTTAATAACAGATAAAATTTTGCATATCCTTTCTCTTTTCCCATCTGGAAGGTGATTTATCTCTGTATCCAGTGCATCCAAATTGTATCTGCTCCCCGCTCATTAGTCATCCAGTAGCCATCTTCATCGACTTCACAGTGATTATGTTCCAGAAACCTTTATTCTACTTAATAAATAAAGACGTTTAGTATAGCGTATGGTTATGATTTTCCTACTTTATTATTGTTATGTTTTTTGATGTAAAAAAGGCTCGTATTGTCACCAATTGGTAGACAAGGAGTCAGTGGTACCACTGGGGCTTACTTACCCATCCAAACACCAAGCGTACCGTTTCTATGGGCACACAGCTGGGTGAGTACCATTCTGTGATTCTAAAGCTCCCAGATTTCTCTCCAAGGGCCGACTCTCTGTGCCTGCCTGGCTCGTCGAAGAATAGCTAGTTGTATACGTGTATGTGCCTCTCGGATGACCCCCAGCCTCTCCCTCCTCCCCAGTTGGTTACCTGAAGGGCAGGTTTTACTTTTTGCCGCATCTTTCTCTCTTCAGTTCCAGCCAGTGCTAAACGTGAATGCTTCGTGGTCTGCAGCTGGCTTTCCGTGGAAACCTAAAAATAAGAACTGAAAGCCCCTTGCCTTATAAGAGGAATCCCTTGCTGTAGACCTGACTGCCCCATTCTGGACGTCAGAGAGTAACACCGAACCTTTCTTCCTTTCAATAGGGCAGCAGAGCTTAAGCGTCACGGAAGCAATTGACTGCTTCAGCGGAGTGGTGGGGAGGTCACCGCGCTCGGAACCCAGCGAGACGAACGCTGATGTGTTTCTGCGATACTCTCCCTGATTCGTTACATCCTATGTGATTTTTGAAAAAGCAAGTCCCTGCTTAGAAAAAAAAGAAAATCCAATCAGTCTTATCTATTTTCCTCTATCCGTCCCTGGAACGTCTCATAAATTCAATTTTCGAGTAGTCTATCAGCCACAATGGCATCCTCTCAAAAAAAAAATGAGAAAACCTGCCCAGACCGATTCAACATGGGCCTTTGCAGCCCCAGCAATGTTGATTAAGAAGCTCAATAGATTCAGAGGGCTATAGGATTTCCAGTCTATTACTCTTCCATCTGCGTTGTGCCCCTCAGCCCTCAGAGCCTCCGTTTGGGGTCAGCATGATTCTGGTCACTCCAACCGTCATCCCTAGACACAGAGCAAGATAACGGTTTGTTGTGCATCCCAGCTGCTACCTTTCAGGATAGGGCAGTGTTCATCTTCTGCTGCCCAGAGATGGGCTGATGGTGGCTCACGGGAGAGTGCTCCCCCAATCACTCTCTCATTCAAAAGACGCCGCCTCATATCAGGGGTTGCTTTCCTTCCTGGGATCCAAGTCTCGACCATCTTTTATCAGCACCTGCTCCCGCAGTGGGGCATGAAGGCCCCATCTTCTTGGTACTGGCAGATAGGCGTATATCATGTTTCGGTGGGGACTCAGCGGGCATTCTAAGTTCTGTCTCTGGGAACAAGGACTTAACTGGGGACACTATAGTAGAAACACAGAGAGAATAATTTTAAGTATAGTAGTTCATGCCAGAGCAAGGAGGACGTTTAGTAGCTTAGTGGCAGGAATATAATATATTGTTTTGGATTTCGTTGGGTCCCTTGTGTAGTAGGGAAGACACTGGAGCCTAAATATCGGAGGGTTCTAGAAAACATGAACCATTCAAAATGCGAATTCTGGTACCTAATGGCACTAAGGAAGCACCACCCCTCCATGCATGCTGTAACATCCTGAAATTGGACCCGGCACATGGCTCTGACTCTCTGTAAGACGTCTCTTGGCATCTGGAAGAATGTTCCAGACTGTTCAATGGGGCGGCGCAGAGTCACCACGGCGGGTGTAAGAAGACATCAACAGGCTTGGAGAAGCAGAAGTGCTAAGGGAGGCTGGGAAGTCACCCACCCACAACGTTCCATCGAAGAGCCTGGATGTAACAGCTTTTGCAAAAGCAGTTAGACTTGCTCTCCAGCAAAGAGGAGGAAGCTCAGAGGAAGTTGTCACTCCTGTTCTAGGTTCAGGGGAAGAAGCTGTCATTGAGTTGAGCTCCCTGTGGCCTTGGGAACGGCAAGATCCAATGAGCAGGTGATGGTACTTAACTGCCAAAAGTCAAGGATGTGTAATTAACCAGAACTAGCCATAAGGCGGGAATGGAAGTCAGTGGTGTACCTGCAGAGAGCTGTGGAGACTTTTTATACAACCCCGGTTCCTGGAGCGAGCTAGACAGCAGCCAGGAATCTCATCTTGACTTCTAAAGCAAAGGATTGTAAGGACATGAATGAGAACAGCCACCTGTTCCGAGTCACAATTCATTTTACAGATGGAGTCAGGGTCATACACACATTGACGAGAGAAGGCAGTATCTCCTCACAGTGGGCCCCACTACGCAGCAGGCTTTCATCCTCATCATTCCTGGGTTGGAGAACTAAAACTGGCTGTCCAAATCCATCCCTTGAGGTGCTTTTGTGAACAGCCCTAGAACAAGGCAGGCCAGAGTTCCTTAAGTCCAGGACTGCGGTGAGCTAACTGTGGGGCTGAGCAGTTACAAATGTACAGAAAACACTTGACCCTTGCTAATACCTCCTGGTCTGCCTACCACCCCCCCCCCCCAATATGCTAAACTACCTACCTTCCCAATCTGAAGATTATAAAGTTACTAACGGCTAAGCTTACTGGCAAAGCCAAGCTTCAGTTGAGCTTTATTTTTAAATTGTCATTTGTATCTGTGTGTCTGCTATGTGAGTGTGGGTGTCCATGAAGGCCAAAAGAGGGCATTGGATCCCCTTGGAGCTGCCTGACATGGATGCTGGGAATCAAATGTAGGTTCTCTGGAAGAGCAGCAAATGCTCTTAACCTTCGAGCCATCTCTCCAGCCTGGACATGCTTTCAGATTAACAGAATGTGAAATACAGAGTTGAACGAACCCACATACTTTTTTGTTGACAAAAAGGCAGACATAAGCAACAGGAGGAAAGATAAGACCTGGATGAAGTGTAAGATTGTACCTCCTGTTTATATAGTAAGAGGAAAGAAAGGCAGGGCCATGCATTGTAGTTTATAAACTGTTCTCTGCTCTCCATCAGAGCTTCTACCATTCTAGGCCGATGCCTGGTCTCGCAAAGTCATCAGTGAAACGGTCTTGTTTTCCCTGCTTGAATCTCTAGTAATCTTATCACGAGGCGAGGACTGTTGGTTCTCACGGTACCAAGAGATAGAAGTAGAAGTAGATCTTCATACCCTACCCCATCACCGACCTGTGGGATGGGTGGTATCACTCATACTTCCTTCCCTGCATTTTGGGGGGTTTTTGAGTCTAGAGGTCTCAACCCCACAGAGGATAACACTCCCACCATGGGTCATACGTAGCAAAGGTCCTATGAAAATTAAATTTTGTCAACTGTTCCACCAATCTGAGTCTTTCACACCAATGGACCAGGAAGCACGAAGAAGAGACGGTATCCTGTAAAGGTAGTCAGTCCTGATTTCTCGAGGAGGCAAGTTTGATGGGGCATGGAAGGAAGGGCCTGGCTGATAGATGATTGGCACAGCTTCCGCTTGGTTCTCCTTTATGTATGATGGTAACTAGACAACGTAATGACTGGGTAGATGCTCGTGCCAAAGGACTAGCCTGTGTCAGTAGACGCATGAGTGTGGAGAATCTGGGAGGGACAGCGGGGAGGGAGAAGAGAAGCATCAGGTATAGCCTGGAGATGACTCTCAGAGATTCTAGCCATGGTACTATACACAAATGTTACTTACCTCGCTCCTGCAGAAAGACCAGCCCACGTACAGGATGAGATGCTTACAGAAAAGACTTACACTAAGCTGCTGAGGCTGAGCAGGACAAGGGGATACTGCAGTGGGCTGTGGCACCCATAAAGGTGCCACAGGGCTGCTGCTTTCCCGAGCTGCTGCAAGTACTGGCTGCTGATGGCTCAACTGAGAAGACCCAGGTCATGTTCACATGCCGGGGAAGGCCCATATCAGTTTATCAAGGGTATTTGTACTCAAAAACTGACAACAGCCATGTCTAAAGACTGCAGAGAAAAGTGCCTGTTCCCAGGCTTCCACCTGTGTGACCCTCTCTAAAGGCCAACTCAGATATGGAGATCACAGTTGAGCTGAGATCCTTCACCTTTTCAGCTGTGCGTCCCTCCCTCTCCTACAGTTGTTGTTTAACTAAGTTGCCTGATCATAAATCTTAGTCTCTGAGTTCTTTTCCTGAGAAAGCTGTCAGCCATGATAGAAATACCCACAATGCCATGCTTTCCTCCTAATGGGCTTGAATAGATTACATTTCCCTTCTCTGATGGTGACCCATGAAAAGATTAGTTTTCACTCTCATATCTGTCATGTGACTTTTCCTGGGGCTACGTGAACACACGCCTACTCACCCCAGAAAAGACAGTGACAAAACCAAAGTAATGATTCCACTGAAGTCCCACTTGGCCAACTATTGAGTTGATTGGGGTCACTTACAGGAGCATGGATGACTTTTAAAGGCAGCTTCATCATGAAAAGGCAGCTTCACCCCCTCATGTATGAAAACTCCTGAAAAATTTCATCCATGACTTCCCACTGTGACTTTCAGGCAGCTAGGCAGTATAGACTCTCTTGTTCCCAGAAATTGTTTTCTATTTCTATAACTTGAGGTCAGGGACTTGTGAATCTTGTTAGTTTCGGGAACTTCTTTAAGACTTGTGAGTTGTTAATCTTCTGAGTCTCAAGAGCTCTCTGGATCCTTTCTGGAGAGACTGTTTCAATTCAGAGGCAACTGTCACATAGCAGGGTTAAACTGACTGTTCGAGAGTGGAATGACTGTTAGGGAAGTGACCAGAGTCACCATCAGGAAGATATTGGGAAGTCAGTGACTCACTCACAGAACTCTCCAGAAATGCCTCCAAGCTGTGTCAGCAGGGGGCTGTAATGGACAACAGCTGCTTTTCTTTATCCCTGGTGGCAGAGCAGGCGACTATTTTGCATGCCATTCCAGCCACCTGTCTCCTGGTGGGAGAGAGCAGCTGCTCAAGTAGTCACTGTCTAACGTGAGCTTTTTTCTACTTGCCTGTTGTACACGCAAACAAAAACGTTGTGTACCTTTCAACTTCTAAATGTATGGTCACCCTAACAAAGTAAACTCCACTTGCTTAGTGCCTTCCTTAAAAATTAAAATTTCTTTAAAAAGAGAGCTGGGGAGGTAGTTTGGTTAGAAAAATGTTTACCACACAAACATGAGGACCCAGGTTCAATCTTTAGAACCCAAGTATAAAACTGAGCATGGCCTCATGTGCTTGTAACCCCAGCTTTGGAGAGGCAGACAGGAGTGTCCCTGGGGTGCACTTAGCAGTCAGCCTAGTCTAACTCATGAGCCCCAAGTCCCATTGAGAGTCCTACATAAAAAATCACACTGGGTGTGTAAGAAGCAAATCGTTCTGGTCCATTTTCAGTATGAAATGCACTTAGAGCTCACCAACAAGTCACAGACAGGCAGGAGGCTCCGAGCCCCTCTCTCCTCCAGTTGGTGTCTGGGGCCTACTTGTTTCAGAACTCTGAAAGCTGGGAATCACAGGCAGCCTGCTACATGGCTCAGCTCACAATCAGAGAAGGCTGCCATCTCAAGTCCCAGGGTATTCAAGGTAAGGCTTTGCATCCTGAGCTAACAGGATGGAGTTTGGAGATGGGCTATGCTAGAGAATGGGAAGATGATGGCATTCTAATGTTACCAACCTGTGGGGAAAAGAAGGTAGGACTTTCTTATAACCCAGGTCTTTATTGTCTTAAGTGATATCAGCTTTCCAGCCATTCTTTGCCTTTTCTATACATATATAGATACACACATATGTATATATGTATATGCAGAATATTATATTAAAAACTCCTTCATGTCCACTGGTCTTTAACTTATCAGAGTGGGGGTCTCATTTCCAGATGATTCCCAAGGAACAACACCTGAGGTTGACCTCGGGCCTCCACCTGCTTGTATGCACTTGTGCATATGCACCCTCACACGTACACTCCCCCACATAAGCATGCACACACATTCACACATGCATACACACACACCAAAATATATTAAAAGGGAAAGAAGAAGAATTTAGGATCCAGAGCTTCCTTCTCAGTGGGAACTTTAATCCAGTGTTGGGATTTGGATTTTGGCTTCCAAGAGCCCAAAGTTGGAAGATTTTGTAAGTGTGTGACACAGCAAGTCCCGCAGTGTATGCCTCCGATGAAGAAGACATAACATGAGTTTCAGAAAAATAAGATGCGAGCATATAAGGTCAAGTGTGTTCAGTTGCACTGCCTAACAAGATAAAAAAAGGTTTCCTTGCCAGGAGTCTGCAGAGAACATCACATAGCCATGGGAGAGGCTGCAGGGCAGCCCCGGTATAAGGCTGTGCGTCCTTCTTGTATCAACCGCTCAGATGATCCAGTGGCCAGTGGGCTCTGTTTAGAGAACTTAGTGCTATGGAAACGTGTTCAAAGCGCTTCCTGTGGCTGGGAAAGTTTTCTTCTCTGGGTGGCTCTTACTGCATCTTACCGGAATCCAAATGAGAAGATGTCTCAGGAGACAGTGAGCACAGAGGGGCTCTTTGAGGTAGAAAGGGATTTTCAGCTGAGCTGTGGGAGATGAGGTGTCAGGACTCAGTCAGTTGGCTAGACCCCTCTGAAACCCGAGTCTTCACAGGTCAGTGATATATTTGTCCAGAATACTTACCAGAGACTCTATTTTAGGTTTGGCCTGGTTTTGTTAGCAGCCTGTTCCATCAGGAATATTTACAGTAATTGGCTGAGTACCTATGAAAGTCACCAAGAGGTTACTTGTTGACATCCTCAAAGATCTACAGCTAAAGTGTTTACTGAACATGATTAGCAATATGTTATTAATTGTGGGCATTATAACCGAGTTATGTAGTGTATGTGTGTATTATCCTGGTTAGTTTTAACTGACACAACTTGACACAACCTAGAAAGTATCTAAGGGGAGAGCCTCAGTTGAGGAATTCCCTACATCAGATTGGTCTGTGAGGGCACTGTCTTGTTTGTTAAATGATGTAGAAGGGCTAGCCTACTGTGGGCACCACCATTCCTTAGGCAGATAGTCCTGGTCTATACAAGAAAACTACCCGAGTGTGAGCCTGTACAAGCTAGCAAACAGCAGGTCCTTCTCGGCCTTCCCCCACACTGCTACTTCAAGAGACTCTAAATGTTCTTAGGTTCTTCTTCTTCTCTGTCGCACCCGCCTTGACCAGCAAGTAAGACGCCACAACCGGATTCTTCTCAACACCTTTATTGTGAGGAGCACTTCAACATGATGCGGAAGGACCCCAAGCCCCAGGAGCAAGCTGCTTATATACACTGCAGGAATCATGGTTCCTAATGATAGGCTACCTCTGCAACACCTCATTTGCATATCCACTTTTGCGGGTTTGTTACGGGTGTGTTACCAAGAGCCAAGCTGTTCTCAACTGTAGCGCATGCGCAAAGCTGTTGTTTACTACTAAGCCGTCCGGAAGCCGGCGCCATCTTAGCATTGTGCTGGATTGGCGTCCTACACTTCTCCTTCCTCCTCCTCCTCCTCTTCTTCTTCTTCTATGGAGCTTCTGTGGTGAGGTGCTCACCTACCACACACATCCTACCAGTTCTTTATATTGCCAGGAACTCTACCTGTGTCTCAAAGATCCTCTGGGACAGTAATGGAATGATGGCTCTCGTTCTCACCCTTAGCACACTGTGGCATGGGGTAAGGCTTGGCATGCATAACACTAGCAGCATTAGTATTAACTAGGTGACTGAAACAGTTAAGGACATAGCATATCGTTCTAAGCATTTGCTTTTGAAAAGTTAGGACCTTGCGTCTGGAGAGATGGCCACGTTGGTAAAGTGTGCCTTGTAAGCATTAGAATATGAGTTTGATTCTCAGCAGTCAAGCACAAAAATCTGAGTGTGGTACGACAGCCCTGCAATCCCAGTGCTGGGGAGATGGAGAGAAGAGGGTCCTCGGGGTCTATTGGTCATTCAGTCTAACTGAATTGCAGAGCTTTGGGCTCACTGAGAGACCCTATCTCAAAAAACGTGGTAGAGGGTGATTGAGGAAGATACTCAGTATTGTCTTCAGGCCTCCACACACACGCGTGGACACACACACACACATACTCAGACACACACACATGTACAAACACATATACACACATATATAGACACACACACACATACATATACCACATACACACACACACACAGATATACACACACATACACATACTCAGACACACACACATGTACAAACACACACACACACACACACACACACACACACACACACACCCTCGAGGCAATACGGAGACATTCTCAAGCAGACAGGCATTAGGACTTGGAGATATGTTTAGCTTCTGTCCTGCCTTCCCTAGGAATTTCCCAGTTACAGTGGCTATTGAAGAACACAGCCCCAGCAAAACAGCCGCCATCTTCATCAGATTAAATCGATAGTCCCCACAGAATCCCATTCTAGTCTAGGATTTTATGTAACAGGACAAATTTTCTTTAATTGTTGTCCTTGGCTCCTAGAGATACATTTCGAAGCATCACCACGTGGCCAAAGATGGCCATCACTGGCTAATCTGAGAGTGATGCTACCGGTCACAGCCTCTGTAAGAAACAAACCATTCGGGTCCATTTTCAGTAAGTGGTGTGCTCAGAGCTTAGTCATAGGTAAGCAGGTGGCACAAGGCTCCTCTTTGTCCTGGCTGGTGTCTCTCCTGTCTCTAGACCCTGAGAGTTGGGAAGTTGCTGGCAGTCTCCCATACGAGCCTTATCCATCCAATAAGGCTTTGCAACCTTAACCAGCAGCATGGGGATTTGGGGAAGAGGGGCTATGCTAGAAGAGTGTGAAGATTGTAACTCTTTATTGTCTCAGACTGTGGGAAACAGAGGGCTAAGTTTCTAGTGATCAGGGACATTGAAATCCACTGTCTTGTGCCCGAATACTACATAGCTGCAGAATGGCATGTTAAAAAATTGCATTGTCTTCACTAGCTCTTTAGTTTTTCACAGACTGGGGGTCTTGGTTCTCACACCTCTGTGTCGAAGGCTGGATGTCCCAACACTGGCAAACCTCCCGTATCAAAGTCTTAACTCACAAAGAGGTCGTGTTTAGAAACAAAACCTCTATGTGGGTCACTACAGCCACATGAAGTCATAAAGCAGGTCCCTGGTCCAACAGATGTGGTGTCCTTAGAAGACATACTGACATACCAGGGGGCTGGCTTCCCATTCCTCCATATAAATACACACTGAAGATGTTACGCAACCTCATTAGGAGCCCTCCTTTCAGGGCATCTTGATCTTGGACTCCCCAGTGTCTAAAACTTACCAATAAATGTCTGCTGTTTATGTCATTTGGTCCACAGCCCAAGCAGACTGATGCACTCTATGAAGAAGTATCTCTCTGCATTTGGTACCTAGGATAATAACAAAACTCATAATGGCCCCAGCTGCAGGCTCCGTATTTAGTGATGGTTTGCTGTCTCCTGTATTAACCACCTCTCATCCTTTAAACTTTTTCTTTGTAGCAGAATAGCTATTGTCTTGTTAAACCCACATTCATCTTCTATTTAGTAATATTTTATAACCTGATAATCCCATACATTTATACAACGTATATTAATCTAGCATCCCCATGACCTCCCTCCAGCTCCCTTTTAGTGCCCCCATCCCAACTCCCTCCTGACTCCATGTCCTCTTTGCATTGTTTGTTTTTGTTGTTAGCAACCCCTCAAGTCCAATTAACGCTGCTCCTTTACACATGGGGTGTGGACCATTCACTGGGGCACGAGCAGCCTACCAACAGCCACGTCCCCAAAGGAGAGTGACAGTCTCTCCCTAGACAGCAACCAACTGTCAATCACTTCTCCGATAGTGCTGGGGCTTTGGGGCCCCTCCGCACTGGAATTCTGACTAGCTTGATCTTATGTGCCCTATCTGATTCCTCTTTCTCATGGCTATTGCTTCTTTTGTGGACAGAGCTTTGCCTTTCCCTCTCTTCCTGGGCGCTGATCTGGAGGCGGCGAGAATCCTACGTGTGACCTGAGCAGCACGCGCTGTACTGTGCTCAGCACAGGCTGCTGTGGCTTCATTCTGTAAAGCCATGGCAGTCGCCAAGCAGTGGCCCCCAGTTTCATGAATTTCAATCCTCCTGGGTTTATACGAACTGGACTGTTTTGTTTCGGTGTTTGGAATCATATGACAACCTTTGGATCGCATCAAACGCCAATCTCCTGGGCTCCTGTGTCCAGCCAGGATGTCTTTGGAACAAGGTGTCCTGGTGGGAAGTTGTGCAATGGACTCTACACACGCTGTGGGTGTTGCAGGAATAGAGGAGAGAGGTCCCTTCTGGAGACTTGACTTGCAATGACTCCCCTCTTAGCCACACCGCTCAATTAAATCTAGAAGATTCTGCCTTGGATAGATGATACCTAAATGCTTTCCTCACCTTCTTCATCCCAGGGGGGAGTTGGGTGCTTTCTGAGAAGAGAATACTTCCCGTGGTACACCAGGCAGGTGCCCTGCCAGAAGCAGAGGTTCCAGGACAAGGTCCAAGACAAAGAAAGGAGAGAGGAATGCCCACAGCCTCTCTCAGCAGGACTTAGATTTGGGTCCTTTCTCTCCCGTGACAGTCTTGCTCTCGGGGGAAGCTTTTCTCCCTGCTGGAGTCCCTTGGCCTCTCCCCTCCTTGTCTTCCTACTTGAATTCTTATCAGCAACAGAATATCCTGCATAGCTTCTGTGTGTGCTCTTCGCCTGAGGGTTGAAAAGAGATTGAGAGCTTCCATCTCGAACCCAGAAGTGTGCAATCCATCAAGGTTGCCAAGCCAACCTTGTCCATTGCCAAGACAAAAGGTCAGGCCAGGAAAGTAGCACACACACCAGCTCCCTAAGTGCACAGTCCTGTTTTTAGTCTGACTGAGAGAGCAGGACACATTTGGCCCACGTATCACTTCCCACCCAGAATCCCGGCTGGTCATATTTGATACCTCTGAGACTAGCTGTTGACCTTTTAAGGCATCACACATTCACGTTTCTACATGGAATGCAAGCTTTCAGCCATTCAAAAGCGAGCATGGAGACAGGAACTTCCCAGGTGGAGGAGCGTGAGCAAGGATCTCTCCTGCTTTGTTCTTTTAAAGTACAGCATGGAGCACGTTCTCCAGAAGAAACCAGTGCAGACGGGCCATCCTCATTCCCACGCAGGCTGCCGACTTCAGCAGTCAATGTTCAGCTTGAAGTTCTGACACAGGGCTAAGGTCTGGGCTCCATTTCTGCACAAGTAATTCATTTGCCTGCTGAACTGACCAGCAAATGACCCAGTAACTTTTATTCTCTTGCCTGACACATCAACAGGCTGAGATCAATGTGTGATCTAAAAAAATAAGCAAAAGGAATAATGTCAGGAGGTGAGTCAGTAGCAAAGGGCTTGCTTTGCAGGGCCGAGGACCTGAGTTCAATCCCCAGAGCTCATCTGTGAGATCTGTGCACAAACCAGTGCTGGGAAAGAGGACACAGATGGATCTCTGGGGCTCACTGCCCAGCCAAGCTAGCATTTTTGGCAAGCCCTTCACCATTCCAGTGAGAGAGAAACCCACAGAAAGAATGCAGATGGCACCTGAAGAGACTCCTGACATGAGCCTGCATTCATGTACACACGTGACACCCCACAGCGTGTGCCCCCCCCCCCCCGCAAAACTTTTTAAAAAATGATGTTAAAAATCAGTTCCTGGGAATTTGTCAATGGTAGGTTCAGGAATCAAATAGATTAGATAGCTTTCCTCCATCCGTAGTACCCAGCATTTCTCCTTATAAATTAATACCCCTTCCTTCCTTCCTTCCTTCCTTCCTTCCTTCCTTCCTTCCTTCCTTCCTTCCCTCCTTCCTTCCCCTCCCCCCTGCCTCTCTTGGTGGTAGATTTCTCTGAGTGCTCAACAACCCCTGTGAATGAGCAGCCTTGATCGTCCCCACCCACAACAGGGTCTTTTAACTAATGGCTTTATTTTAGCTCCAGTGTCCTGCCGGAACTCTAACCTGCAATCCCTGTGATAAAGAGTTAGAGGGATATGTGTATATAGCTTTCTGTTAATGAAATTATTGGAGAGTATGTTCACACAGGTGCATGCTGGGATTATACCCATCCTATGAGTGATGGAGAAGGGGGTGGGAGGGAGGGAGGGAGGGAGAGAGGAATCTGCAGCACAATGGTATACCATGAGGTAAACTCCAGGACAGAACTCAACACACACATCTGCCAGGCATCAGTGCTCTGTCTCCACAGGCAGCTGCCTGGGTCACTGCTCAGCCTCTTGGCCGCCCTCCCCTTTCTCCCTCAGGTCAGCCCAGCCCCCACACTGCAGTCTCCAGTAGGGACTACGGTTCAGTGAGAAGGCTCTTTCCTCCCTGACACTTGCAATCTTTCCCGATAGCTGAAGAAGAGCATCCACTGGGGAAAGAAGCCATGATTCCAGGAAGAGTAAGTGATTGACATGAGATGCTTTAGACTGGGGAAGGAGAGATCACATCTTACTCAGAGATTCTGCCTCCAGGTAGGTGGGGGCAACTCTCTCTACCACAGTATGTCTTTCTCCTAACTGTGCAAGGCATGAGGAACCATTCAGCCAAACGAAGGAGGCTGTGCGGTCTGCTCTCTTAATGTTGTGCCCTGGTAACTACGGGCTTCCAGCCATTGTCACTCCAGGTTACACTGACTCCCTGGATCCCTGTATGAGAGGATAGTGGTCACACCAGGTGTTTGAGGTCATACAGAACATTCATTGAGCTCTCCCTGCTTGACACAGTGTGGCTGGACGACAGTGGGCATCTCTCCCAGACAATACTCTCAGAGTCACCCCAGGGCTAAGCTGCAGGGCTAAGGGCCTTACAAACCCCATCATGCTGGTGTGGATGCTGAGCACTGGAAAGGAGCCACAGTCCTGATGGTACCTGTTATGAGACTTCCCCCCAGCCGGCTGCACAGTGCCCAGGGAGGCTCGAGAGGCAGGTGCAGGGCACTCAGAATGCTACAGTCCTTGGCAGGAGCCCAGGGTGTCCATGCCCTGAGCTGGAAAGACTGGAGCTTTCCACCCCATCCCGGGGCAATGTGGCAGAGCTCAGAGGCTGTAAACAATTGCTTGTTGCCTAATCATGGTTGCTTTGTGCTTTTAGAAAGGAAGGTCAGTGCTCTCCTGGGGTCTTATGGGCTAGAATCTTGGGCTTCGAGGTGGTAGGTAGACCTACTTCTCATATCAATCTACCCCGTGGTCTGCTGTTTTCTTTCTGAGAGACAGAGTTGCATAAACCCAGCTCTCCAGATGGCCCTGTGTGAATTAGGTAACAGCCTTGTCTCGTCAGTCAAAACAAGCTATCACGAAGAGTGCTGGGCTAGCAGGCCAACTATAGTTGTTGTTGGGAGGTGCTCATAGAGAATGTTGAGGGTTGTGTCGCAAGAGGCCGTGTTTATCAAACTGCAACTCGGTCCCATGCACCCTCTCCCCTTTAGCTTTGGAAATCAATGAGAACTATGGGGCGTGTGTTTACTCTAAGGTGATTTTTCCCAGCAGCAGAGTCTGACGGCTTGGGGTTCAGTCTTAGATGAACAGATGCATTTTGGCAGTGTGTGTGTGTGTGTGTGTGTGTGTGTGTACATGCACAGGTGCAGATGTACCACAACACGCACGCAGAGGTCAGAAGACAACCTTGGGTGTTGGCCGCTACCTTCCGTCTTATTTCAGACTGGGTCTCTTGCTTTGCCGCCGCTCACGACAGGATAGCTAGCCTGTGAGTTTCCAGGGATTCCCCTGTCTCTGCCCCCATCTCGCTGTAGGAGAACTTGGAGTCTGTAATCACACTATTGCACTCTGTTTACACGGGTTCTAGGAATTCAAACTCAAGATTCTCGTGCGCGTGTAGCAAGCACCCTTACCCACTGAGCCAACTCCCTAGGCTCTCAGTTTGAGTTACCTTTTGGGAAAGAACTATCAGTAAGAATGGAGTTCAGTCCATTTATGGGCAGAACAATAGACGGTGGAGACTGGAGACCTGGGGCTGGTCCCTGTGGCCACGGCTCGGCATATGTGGATGCTGAGCGCAAGCCAAGTGGCTGATCTGCATCGAGATGGGCACGGGTGAAAAGCAACACAGAGCTGGGAAGACATCGTGTGAAGAGGAGAAATAGAAATCGCTCATATGGGGACTGGAGAGATGGCTCAGTGGTTAAGAGCACTTGCTGCTCTTGAAGGGGACATAAATTTGGTTCCCAGAACCCTTGTCAGGCAGCACTTGTCACTACCACCTGAAACACCAGGATCTGACGCCCCCTCCTAGCCTCCGTAGGCACTGCACTCATGTGTACCAACCCACAGGTACGTATAATTAAAAGATTATATGTAACTAAAGTACACATAATTAAATCTTTTTTTAAAAAAATCTGAAAAATGGAAATCATCCATCCTTTATCATATGGATTCTGTGTTGGAATGATAATATTTGGGGTATATTGGTTGAGTTGCTTTTATTATAAGTGCTAATTCCTCCCATTTCCTTTTTTTTTTTTTTAAACAAGCTTTCTAGAAAAAGGTATAGTTATAGAAGTGGGCCGTGTCCTGTTTCTACTGATCAGGCCTTCTGTGGAGGCAGTGAGGGTCCTGTATCAAAGCTTTGCCCTTTTGCTTAGACTTGACACCTCCTGAGTCTGGACATTTGACTCTGACGCTGCTCCCGCAATCCCGACCCACCGTGGACCCAGGACTCCAGAGTACATGGCATCAGCATTCCCTGTGCACGGTTCTTGACTATCTCCAACGCCTTGTTGATTGGCTCCTCTCCCTCCCAGCCACCTTTCCAGGGAGATCAACATTCTGTCTCTGCTCTTCTTCTGTAAGATGCTTTCGGTGCTACTCCAGTTCTTGGAATACTGCAGTGCGGTGGCTTCTGAGACCTCCTGTCTTTCCCCGGGATCGTATGTACTCTTCCGTAGATAGACCCAGACAGTCCCTCCCCGTGTCCTTACTGTGCCTCACCTGTGTTTTGTTCCCTGACATTGTGTTGAAACCGTCTGTTTACGAGTCCATCACATTAGACTGTGTTTTCCTTGAGGGTAGGAAATTACGTCTTTATCTGCGTACCCATGGCACTCGGTAAATATTTGTGCAAAGCACCCAGACTATAGAATCTGAGGGTAAACAATATCTGGCTGTCAGCAGCTCACCATTGCACAAGGCTGCGGCCGTGGCTGTGGTGCTGCAGGCTTTCTTTTTCATTTTATGCTTATTATTATTAGCAGTCTCATCGTTAGTGTAATGTCGAGAACCATTCCAAGCAGCGACCCCCGTGGCTCTCTCTGCGTGGGAAGGAGTCCGAGGTACATCTTTCTCTCCCAGGAGGTGACAGCTTCCCAGCGGTGGGTCTTCCACACTGGCCACTGGGCAGTCCCTGATTTGTTTGCGGGAGGTGAAGGCTGAGTATCCACATGCCAGTCGGCCACCGGCTGGATGACTTTGCTAATGCTGGGCCTGGAGGGTGATTGCCACCCTGGGCTGTCTGTCTGCAGAGGAGATAAGCATCTCCCCTGGGCCACTCCTGGTGGTGTTTGTGTCTTTTAGATTGCAGGTCTGTTTGGGGTTGTGGAGGCCAGGTTGCCTCATGCAGCCTGCCTTACCCTGACTGCCACCCTACATAAGGACTTACAGCTCCTGGAGCCAGCTGCCCTCACTTGCCCTCCTTGTACCGGACAGTGGAACAAGATGCTATACGTACGGGCTAAGATCATATTCCGGGAACACTGTGCCTCAGGAGAACTCACTGCACAGAAAGCCACCTGTTGGTACAAGGGTAGACCGAGGTGGACTCCCTCCTGAGAAGGCAGCTTCCTTCCCTGGGTCTCCAACCGTCTTCTCAGGAGAAGCCAGTCAACATTATTGGGCTTAAAAATAGCCTAGAGAGGAGGCGGGGCTGGAGAGATGGCTAAGGGGTTGAGAGTGTGTATCAGTTTTCCAGAAAACCTGAGTTTGATTCCCAACAACCATGTGAGGTGAGCGGCAAATGTGTTACTCCATATAACTCCAGTGCCAGGAGATCCGACGTCCTCTTCTGGCCTCTGAGTACACCTGCAGATCATATCCTCCCTCCCCTCACAAACACGCACATACCACCACCACCACCACCACCAACAACAACAACAAATAACAATCTTGGAAAAGCTCAATTGATACAGAGCTCAATTAGTGTTCATGAAGCCCCGAGTTTGATCCCTGGCACCTTATAAACTAGGAACGGTGGCACATACCCTGAAACCCCAATACTGCAGGAATCTCTGTGTTTTGTTAGAAAAGCAAAGAAAGTTTTTCCAAAAAAAAAAAAAAAAAATTACATCAAGAATTCTCACTCACTATTTATCCCCAACAAAGATACCAGAGGCTCCATTCAAGGCTGCAGAGGAGAAAGGCAGCAAATGCATCCTGGCTCTCCTCCAGGCCCTTTCTGCCTTGAGCCGAGGGCACGGGTACAGTGCTGTGCCTGCTGCCTGCCAGGATCTGGCTCCGCTCCCAGATGTTGGCTTACTGGCCACATCCTGCCCCAGTTGGCCTGCCGTGTCCCACCTTCCAGGTCTCCGACTTCCATCATTCTCTGGAGCTGTATTTGCTCATTCAGACCCAGATTCTAATGGATCATCTCCCTGAGGGACGTTAGTGTCCTGTTGCTGCTGAGGTGGCCCAGAGGCAGTTCTAAGGGACTATTCCAACCAGTCCTACATGACTGTAAGTGCATGCGTCGAGTTCTTCCTGTAGATGACATGAGAAGGCTGGATTACCCAGCAGTCAGTCCCCAATCTCTCCACCAGCTTCAAAGTCCAAGTCTCCATGACAAGAGTACTTCTTGAACCCTGTTTGCTGCACGAAGGCTTAGCTGTCGGCCAAGGCCAAAGGTTTCCCCATCAGCTCTGCTCCTGTCTGCCACAGCTGTCGTATCCTGTTGAGGTTCCTGTGTTATGGATCTCCAAGGTTTTTCTTGTCCTTGTTTTCCTTTACCTCTTTTCAAAATTCAAATATCAGCTTTGTGCTGACCGAACACTGGCTGCAGAGCCCTGGGGTGGAGCAGGCAGGGCTGACTAAGGGATACCCACCCAACAGAGTATGGATCCTTTCAGGCTGCCGAGTCACTCAGCCATTGCCGTGGATTTGATGTGGGGCGTGTTAGTACACTGTCTCCCACATAGCCTCAAGATGGTGATGGGTCATGAGAAGACAGTCAGACATAATACAAGTTCCAGTCTCGCACACAGGCTGGTCTCCCAGAAATCCCTCCCCGTGCCCCCTCCTCTCTCCAAAAACTCCGCCTGTCTTCTCCTTTGTTTTCCTCCCAGCCAATCAGAGACAGTCACCCCGACCCTTCTTCCCTTCCCACCTAAGACCCTATAAAACCCAGCATTTGCTTAAGGGCCACATCTGTCTCAACCCTATCCTGAGGCAGCCCTTTGTCCCTCCAGGGCAAATATCCACTCTTCTTTCTCACTTACCCCCTTTCCTTTCCTCTCCCTTACTTCCTGTTCCTTCTCTCTCCCCTACCCCCACCCCTTTGTTCCTCTGTGGCAAATACATCTCTTTTGTGCTAAGAATCTGGTGTCTGGGTGTGTTCTGTGCCAACTCTGAGGTTCTTTCAGTTTGAACGACTACACGAAGATTCATGTGGTAGGTACTTGGTCCCCAAGTGTGGTGGTATTGAGACCATGGGACCTTTAAGAAGGGTCAGCCATGACTAACAATGTCACAACTACTAACTTTAATGGGTAACGTCCATGGTGGTTCTTCCTTCAGAAGGAATTACATGTGGTTGTCTCAAGACTCTTATTAGTTCTCACAAGAACAAGTTACTGTGAAGAGGAAGCTGACCCCTGAATCCCTCTGGCTTTCTGTCTGGTCATGTGATCACTCCCTCTTATGTGCATTCCCACCAGGACGTCATCCTCCGGATCATGTTGAGATGGAGCCAGAAAGCCCTCACCAGAGTCAAGCAGACACCGGACCACATACTTGAACACCAAAACTATAGGCCAGGTAGGCCCCTGTTCCTTATAAAGCTCTAAGCTTCGGATCTTTTGGTATAGCAACAGGAAACAGATGAATACATTTTCAGTTCAATCACCTATAACATGAATCCCTACTCCTATATGCTCCATGAGTTCTAGCCTCCCAGAGGCCCACAAATCCCAGGATCATCTATCCTCTGTCAACTGTGTATGTGCAAACAGGTATTTGCGGAAGAAACTTAGCCAACAGCTACTCATATGGACCCCAGGTCTGGATCTTCCTGAAGTGACACATTAAGCCCTTGTAAAGCAAGCAACCTGCAATGTTGTGATTCGCTTGGAAAGTGCATTTTAACTGGAAAGATGTTTGGTGTCATGAGAATGGAGTCTGAACAGTGCACGATTCTAACCGTCGCATCCGTCCGTCAGGGGTTACTTTAAGAAGGAATGCTTGGTCTACGAGACTATTGAAACAAAGGACCCCTCAAAACTGAGCTTTTCCCCCGGAATCCCATGCTGGAGGAAGAGAAAGGCTGAAGCCTGGTGCTAGTTAGAGGAGGAACTGGCCTCCCAGAGAGAGCAGTCACATAGTTCTGACCTCGTATCAGATTGCCTGAGGGACTGGAGCTGAGACGATGATGGGTCAGTGATGGACAGGACCACACCTCGACCTGGACCCCTTGGCTATGCATGCCTCTTGCTTGGCTATGCATGCTTCTTGCTTTATTTTTCAACCTAATCTTTGTTTCAGGGCCTCAGAGACGGGCTTAGTTAGCTAGACTTCTCTGTTCTTCCTGACATGATCACACTGAATACGTCTCCCTTCTCTGCTTTTCGCCATTGCTTCTTTCTTTAATTGGCACGCTGGGTTGGGTGGCCGGGCCTGCCTTTGTGGCTGCCAGGGTGCGGGCTCTGATCCACACAGCTCCAGAGACACAGTTCAGATGAGTGACTGCTGATCCACTTTGGGAAGTCGAGCATGACTCCTGAAGTTCTTCCCCTGTACTGACTGATGTTGCTACGTCAAATACTCTGAGAGGGAGGTGCCCACCTCACAGCCCAGCACAGATTTATTTTTGGTCTTATTCAGCTCTGACAAGACAGGTTATTTTCATGGATCTGTCTTTGAGTTTGGCAATTGAGGGTTAGAGTTAGATGCGGCCTGTTGAAAACACCGTGGTTAACATATCCTGACGGACAGCGTCATAACCAGTACCGATAGCCGTGACACTTCTCTTTCCTTATCCCACGGGATCACCTGGGAAACGGGATGCGAACTGTGTGCTTGTTTGCCGATGACCCTCCTCCGAGAAGGAAAGTGACTTTGCCTAGGTCACACAGCCTACACGCTCATGAGTCAGATGTTTAGACCTGACTCTCTGCTCGCCCGATTGTATTATAGACGTCAGCCAGAGCCACAGCACGTGTAAAACTCTCCCATTTAACTTGTTTTTCTAGATTCCTGCTCTCCCCACCCTCGTAGCTGATTCTTCGCACAGGCTCCAGGCTAGCAGGAAGCCTGACTCTATGTCTGTGGATCAGTCCTGTGGCTCAGAACCTCGCCGGCCTCTAAAATGTGTAAGAGGTTAACCTCACTCTGCCATTTAGACTTGCTCTGTCCTCAGAGCCCCTGTCATGCTGCTGTCTGTTTGACTGTGGCATTAATAACTCTCGCAATGTATCTCTTACCCGAAGAGCAATCTACCTCGGTATTCCCCTTGCACGCTAACCCTCCCACTTTTCAACAAACATTTAAAATGTACAACAGAAGGCTCGGGGAGGGGAATGCATGCTTACCATCCAGGACTCAGGAGCTGGGGGCAGGAGAGTCAGGAGTTCAAGGTCATCCTCAGCATCCTGAGATCAGGACTCGCCTGGGGTTCATCTGACCCTGTCTTGAACTGCTCCTTTACCTCCCCTACCCCCAAATGCATCTGCAGTGGTAGAAACGAGCCAGGCAGTTATGTCAGTACTCTGTGCTAGAGATTTTACGGACAGTGGAAGTCGAGTATTTGAAGCTGTTACTGAGCATAGAGAGGGTTAATAACGTACCATATATCCAGCTGGCTCTCTTCTTCATGTCCTTGGGTAACTGAAGGTCAGCTCTGGCACTTCATTCACTCCAGAACAACCTGTTCGTTTTTAAGGGAACTTCCAGGGCGTGACATTCGATAAGCTTTTTCTGAGTTACCAAGATTAAGGGTTCACTGGAGTTGCCCTTGAGAACCGTGAACACATAGAACAGCATTAGTGACTCTGGATTTCTTAGAAATCCCTATCAGTGCCTTTCCAATTCAACCACACAGCCTCTGGCTGCCGGATTCCCCTGGGTCTGCTTGAGAGCAGCCTCCACAGCACAGCACACGGCTGGGAAGAGCTCCCTGATCCCAAGGCATGCTTGAGCATACAGCAAGGCTCCTACCCACACCTACTAAGTGTGCTGTTCTCACTGGGGCTATAGGGCAACACCGAGGCGCTTGTGTTCTCATGCCTGGGGATGCGGTTAGTGTGGAAGACCTCTTGCCTGCCCTGTGTCCCCTGGGCCAGTGTTCTCCACTGGACATTGGACAAAGGTGAAGATCAGTGTAGAGATTCCTCACCGAACCCCACTCGGCTGCCTATAACTGGAACAGTGGGAGTGGGATGCACAGGGGCTCCCAGAGATGCCAGTGGAGGCAGCTTTCCCGGGAAGCTTCTAGCATCCATCCTCTAGTCTAGATGCTCACCTGTGAGCCGCTGGCGACACTCACTCGAGGAGGGGCAGCTTCCTGCAGAGGGTCCATTTCAGGCGTTTTGCAGGAGTAGCGAGCGAATGCTTTCAGTAATAAAGCGGGCTAAAAATGAGGAGTCAGAAACTAGATTTAATACACAGATCTGCAGGAATGAGGAGCACAAGATCCACAACGATAAGAAGCACCAGAGACTCTGTGGAAGCAAAGTCTTCGATATTTTGCTCTCCCGTTAGGTTATTGAGTCTGCAGCTGACGGATGAGTTGTGCGGTGGTGAACGCTGCTTGCCTCGATGCCGATAAAGGGCCTGGACAGAAACACGCACAGGTACGTGTCCACGCACGCTCTCTCATGCAGAGATGCACGCATTCACGCAGAGGAAGACTGGG
Organism: Cricetomys ansorgei; assembly: GCA_026225945.1. NCBI lineage: Eukaryota > Metazoa > Chordata > Mammalia > Rodentia > Nesomyidae > Cricetomys > Cricetomys ansorgei. The sequence continues at coordinate 15,911,752 of JAMJFZ010001089.1, forward strand.
CATGTATATGCGCAAACCATACATGTGGTCACACAGAGAGATAAACACGCATGTGTGCATATGTGTGCACATGTGTGAACCCAGAGGAACAGGGACATATAGACAGGGGTAGGCAAAGTCATGTATAGACACATCCATGTATGTGCCCATGCATGGGAGTAGCATTTACATGTATACACACGCGGGGGGGGGGTTTCTTATGCTTTTTTAACAATAAATTGTACAGAGACTTATGGACACTCAAAGGAAAGGAAATGGTTACCGGAAGAGAGCTTGGAACAGTGCCAGGTCCGTCTCTCTGCAGAAGAGAGCGCTGCACCCACAGTCTTTCCTGGGTCCATACAAAACTACCTAATTTCCTGTGCAAGCTCATCTTTTTTACTGCAGCCGGCAGCCAGGAAGACTAATGGCTTCGTCCATGTGCTGTGCTCCAGACCCCTCCCCGACCCTGTCCCCATTCTCCTACCTCAGCTCTCATCTCACTTGTTCCCTGTCTGTTGGTGAGACCCCACGACACAGAAGTGGGGTCACCCTACATTCCTGAAAGAGAGCAGAGGTCCTGGATTTGTGTCCAGAACCCACTGTGGCCACCATAGGGCCCCACAGTGGGAAAGAGGACTGAGACTCACTTGCAGACAAAGCAGGGAAAATGGGCTTCTATTGCCTAGTTGGTGTGCATGGTCAGCAGATTGCAACCTGAGCCAATGGGATATATCATTAAGCCAGGGGAAGGAAGGCAATGTTGATGTTACTTGGAGTTACAGCCTGTGTGCCAACAACCCAGCCTCAGTCACTCATCTTCCATAAGCAGATTAAAATAGCCAAATTTATAGCAAAAAGCAGGAAAAGGAGGTTCGTTCAATGTAATCACACTGGGAAGAGGGGTAAAGAGATTATGATCCTCCTGACTATGTCTTTGGAGTCTTGATGATGCAGTAGGCTTGGAAGCCACTGAGGCTTTGGACTCCACCTCCCATACACCCCTACCCCAAATATTAGCTTCACCTCTCCTCAAACTAGCATTATTAAAGGTGGAGATCCCTGGGCTTTGTTGAGGCCACAAAACCAAAGATATTTATTTCCTCGTGGTCAAAATAATGGAATCTAAATTCTCCCTCTCCTGGGTGGAGACCCCAAACATTAGTTAATCCAGTTAGGTCTGCCAATCATTTCCCAAGTAGTTTACACCCTCTTCCCTGCAGGAAATCTGAGTCACCTGAACCCTTAAGGAAGTGGGAGGAATAATTATCCCCATAAGAAGCTAGTGTACTCTTCCTTCCAGGAAGTCCCTTAGGAAGAATCTGTCAGGCAGGACTGCAGAGTCTCAACTTTGCAGCCCATCTGCTTTTCTGAGTTCACCTGGGCATATGTTTCCAAAGACTCCAGTGTCTGCTGCTGGGGGCGGGGGTAAGCACTGGGTACTGAGTTTTTATTCTATAAAATGAAGGAGCTCTGAGGGTGGGTGCGGTAATGGATATGTAGCATCACGTGCAGGCTTCGTGCCTGGACACTGAACACTGAACACAGTTAAGAAGGTAGAGTTTATGTTATGTAAATTTGTACAGTGAAGAAAATGAAATATCTGTGAAAATCCCATTTGGAACTGGCCTGGAGGTGACTAAGCCCGGTCCTGTTCCTGGCGATTGAAAATAGAAGTTAATTGTGCACAAGCTCTTAGGTTTGGACCCCCAGGTGGCAGGGGACACAAAGACAACCGGGTATGAGTGGTGTGTTTCCATTTGTGCCCTGACAACATAGAGGAAGTGGCCGAAATGAAAGTAAACAATGAAATAGAAGAACTCATGAAAAAGGTAATTTAGAGCCACAGCATCTGGGGACACAATCAAGGGAGCGCTGACTTCCCATGGAGCCCAGCCTCTGCCTCTGCCAGGAGGGATGCCATTCATTGGGGTTGCACAATGGTCTTCGGAGGCCTCAGAGAACAGAGCTGGGGTGACTCACCAGAGCATACAGTGTCCTGGGGACCGACACATATCAATTTATTAGCCCCTTCTGACAAACAAAACTGGGTTTTACTAACAACTGGTGGTTTGATGAAGAAGTACAGCCAATGTTTTAGATTTGGTTTTTTTTTTTCATCAGTCTGGTTCAATTAAAATAATAATATCAGAAGACGCTTAAGAAGCAGTGGGGTGCTTCGTGGCTATGAGTGAAAGGCATCTGTCCATCATTTTTATAAAGTGATTTAATGTCAGTGTTTGGGCGTTAAGAATTTCATGCCACAGTCTTATGATCTCTTGATTTGCTGTGATGGTACAATGACATTGAGAATTAAGGCGTACATTTAGACGTGTCCCTGGATAGTTTAGGCACTGAGATACGGACTTCCTGATTTGTTGCTGCATAGCAAATTTTAGGAGCTTAAACAGCACAGTTTGGAGGGTCAGGAACCCAGACTGTGTGGCCACACAGTTGGGGCCTCAGCTGCAGCCTGGGAGTTGGGGACATGCGTTCAGCTAAGACTTGGGGGAAAGGCCAGTTTTCTACCTTCTTCCTCTTATTAGAGCCGTTAGTGTCAGGACCCAGGCTCTGCAGCCAGAACAAGCTTGTTCAGCTGCCCATCCCCACAATGTCCATTAAAGTGATAAATGATACTATGGCTGTTTTGAGGAAGGAAAAAATAAAGAGGTTCAGTGACCCCCAAGTTCATCTTCAGGGACCTGACATAAGGTTTTGATTTAAATAGAAGCCAAGAAGTACATTATAGTTAAGCAGCCCTGTCAGGGTGTGGTCTGGCCCATCATCCTTGTCTTAGCTCCGGTCTTCCCTGCATGTGGTCTGACCGGTTGTCAGACTTTGTGAAATCTCTTTCAGGTGAGACAAGCTTCCCCTTTGGCTGGCACCAGACTTGAGGATTCCTGGGGAGATTTTAGTTCTTTTGAGATCCTTCAGCACAAATGTCTTTTTAAAAATGATGCCGTGGAACTTTACTTTTAGTTGTGTATAAAATAATTGGTTTTTTGCACTGATGGGAAAAGGGCAGCCAAGGCCTGGATGTTTTGTATCGTCTGCAGGTGTGGGATTTCTGTCGGGGGGGGGGGGGGGGGTTGATTGCTTATGATCCGCACCTGAGGAGTTCTGACTCAATAAAAACACCTAATCTCGGGTGCTCGGCGTTCCACTGTCCAGTATGTTGCCAGCCAGGATGGTGGTTCCCTCTGCTGAGGTCTGGCAGTTTGTATCTATGAATATGTCTCTTTGTCTTCCTTGCTGAGCCGCCACAGTATTGTACTGCTACAAAATGACGTCTCTATTGCTGGAGAAGATACAGCCCGGGTGTCCCCCTGTGGCTGTGGGAAGGAGTCTGTTCTTTGGAGACACCTGACTGAGGATCAGGGTAGGTGACTGGAGCTGTGGTTTCCTTGCTGTGGCATCTCCATAGCGGAGCTAACAGGAGAGCCACTGGCTTGCTAGGCCGACTCCAGTTACACTTGGTGGGAAGAACTGGAAAGTGTCTATCTCTTTCATCTTCTCAGAAGTAGAAGTCTAATGTACCCAGTTTGCATCAGCTGAAAAGCAAGGCATGCTGGGACTCACTCAGTCTGTCCAGGAAAAATTTCCAGAGAAGGCACAGCACAGAAGGCTTGAAAAATGGTGTGGTTGAACATCTTCACAGTTAACTTAACTGGACTCAGTGTCACCATGAAGAAGACCCACCCCGATTAGGCAGTACCATCCCCTTGCTGGAGTGGTTGAGCTTAGAATGCTAAGGATTCCCGTGGCCATTGCACCTTATTCTCAACGTAGCACTGGTGCTGAATTGTGGGTAACTTCATTACAAGGGTCTTTTGGGTCTTGTCTTCCTGGAGGAAAGAATTTAGTCAAGAGACACAGACAGCTCAAGCAGAAGTTTATAAAGCTAAGCAAAACAAGCACTCCAAAGAGAGATTGGTCTGAGTGTTCCACGTATGGGAAGCATCCCAGTAGGTGTGCATTGTGGATTTTGAGGAAGTCCTAATGAATATTTATGAAGTGTGTGGTTTATTTGTGGATTAAGGTGACACATTTTCCCTTCCAAATCATGGTGGGATCAGATTTCCTTTTTATACTATTTTCACAAAGTGGGTGGTGTGTGTGTGTGTGTGTGTGTGTGTGTGTGTGTGTGTGTGTGTGTGTGTGAAAACCATGGTAGAAGATGCATTATGTCAAGTCTTCTGAGGTTCTAATTCTTCCTTTGTACACATCGGTGAGTCCTGGGGAAGTGCCCTGCTGCCTCCGTTCCAGATCCAGTGGAAGAACCTAACTGCAGCTTCAAGGATGGCTAACTACAAAGGGGCATCTGACCTGCAGGAGACGCAGCTGCCAAGTCATGCCTGCTGTTTGGTTGCTGTACATCTATCTCCTTACCTACTTGGAATTAATGTATCTTAGCCCTAGGGAAGTCACCCAAAAAGAGGGTGGCACTGCTGGGGGCAGGGAGATTGGAGCCTACCGTGCTCCCAGCTTCTGGAGAGATACTGATGCTTTGCAGAAGCCCCTGTATGGGACTGGGCTCCTCTTGGTTCATTCCCTCTGTTCTCACTCAGCACCACAGGCGGTAGGTGGGTGATGAGGATGGAGGGTTTTTGGCTCATGGTTCAGAAGATAGGCAGTTCAAGACAAGGTGGCCACATCTGGTGAGATCCTTCTGGCATCTGGTCCATCTGAGAGCTCTGTGCAGTGGCAGGGCAGGGCGGGGTAGTTCTGGAAGTCATATGACAATACACCCAGGCTCGTCTCTCCCTGCTCTACAGAATGGCCGCTTCACCGGAGTCAAGGTCTTCTCTTATCAGTGTATCCAGCTTTAACTGTCTACGGAGGAAAATGCCACAGACAGACTGACCTCTCGCTTCTTAATGCCTTGCACTGCTGAGCTGGGGGAGGCGGCTCAGTCGGGAAAGTGCTTGTGACACAGGCGTGGTGGCTCATGCTTGTGATCTCAGCACCCGCTGAGGGGTGGAGGCAGGAGGATCCCTGGGCCTCACTGGCCAGCCGGGCTAGCCAAAATGGAGAGACCCTCCTCAAGAAATAAGGCATGGAATAATTGAAAAAGACAACAGACATCAGCCTCTGGCCTCTACATAGATGACTGTACACATATACATAAACACGCACACACTCACAAATAACACACACATCACACACATAACACACACTGTACACACACACACACACACACACACACACACACTGTTTTAAGCACAGTAGTCCCTTCTCCCCATGCTATCTATAAAGACTGTTCTACAAGGGATCAAACTGAACCAGGCAACAGCCTTCTTTTCCCTCTCTCTCCTTCTTTGTCCTCAGACCACGCCATCAGACATTCTGTAGTCTTGGGCATGTCTTCCTAGGCGGAGAGAGACCCCAGAGACATCAGAAACAAGGCAAATGTGCAACCATGGGACCAGTGAGCCAGCGGCCACCAGAACCCTGCTAGAGGAGAAAGAAGCCATTACAACGCCTTGGGTCGGCACCTGTTGGTGCTTGTATCTCAGATTCCCCCTCTTCCCAGGCCTCAACCTGAGCACCCCAATTCAACCTTGATAATTCACTGTGCACGCCAGCTCTTCACTGACCCTGCATTTGCCCCTTAAGCTCCACTCTAACTCTCCCCTTTCCCATCAGAAGCCCCTTCCCAGCATCCCCTCCTCACCTGTCTGTTCATACTACAGTGCTGGTCAGGTGACGAAGGACGAAAAGAGGACCAACGGGGCTCGGGAACTTAGCAGGCCTGCAATTTGGCCACCTTGGAGCATGGACAAGAGGACTGGGATTGAAAGTAGAAAAAGCAGGGATGTAGTTTGTCAGAGTACAAGCCAGGGAGAAAGACCCCTGCCTGTGCTCCTCGCCTCGGCACCTGCTGACCTGTGAGCTCCAGTTAATACTCAGCCCCTCCCTCCATCTGGGACAGGCTCCTGTCTCCTTTTGTGAGACTTTGGGAATAGGTAAGGTTCTATCTCTCTCCCTCTTCCCTCCTCACCTTTACTGCGAACCAGCAGAGGATCCAGGGGCTGGAGTCTGTTGGCAGTGGCAACTGCCCATCCCAGTGGGCTTGGTGACTCTGGGGTGAGAGAAGAGAACTGGGGTGTGCTATCCACAACTTGTCCCAGTAAGAGTTCGGGGAATGCAAAGGTAAGGCTGCCATTAATAAATGCCTGCATAAGTTCCCAAGGAAAGTGACATTTCAGACAGAGAAGGCATCCTGTGCAGTATCGGTGGGTACTGGGAAAATCCACATTTCCCTGCACAGACTCTGTAGGACCCAGGGAAGACCTGGGAAGACCTGGCCTGCTTTCTCTGGGGTCTGAGTGCCAGTTACACCAGGACAGTAATGGCCTCCATCTTCCTGCCTCTAAGGTAGAGAGAGGATACATTGTTGCTTCTTTAAGCCAACCCAGCGTGTGTGCTTTCTTATGTCAGTCACAAGAAACAAACACATCACTCTTCAAAAACAAAGCAGTCAAGATCAGCCACTATGTCCGTTAGCCAGCTGACCCAGAAAACTCAGGGCTAAAATTGGCACATCTGATAGTGGGCATCTGGGATGTAAGCTCCTATTTAGACATGTAGACATACCTGACCCTCAGGCCAGGCAGGGACCATAGTGATGGGATACATCACAGGACAGAAAAGTCCTTGGGGTTCAAGAGGACATAGAGCCCTGTGTGGCAGTAGGGGAATCCCTGATGGCCATGCAGGAGGGAAGTGTCACTATCTGATGCCACTGACAACTGGTATCTCTGTGAGAGCTTGGGTAGCTCCCTGGTTTACTTTATGTTGTGATAAAACACGACTAAAAGCAGCTCAGAGGAGGGATTGGCTTATTGGGCTTAGACACTTGGATCACAGTCATCACGGAAGAAAAATCGGGTCGGAACTCCAGCAGGAATTTGAAGCAGAAACCATGGAGGGATGCTGCTTGCTGGCTCACTCACAGGTTCATGCTTAGATACTGTTCTTTTACACCCCAGGACCATCTGCCTGGGGGTGGTCCATACTGGGCGGACCCTGCTACATCAATTAACAGTGAAGACGACCCCCACAGACATGTTCACAGGCCAATCTGCTCTGGGCAATGCCTCAGCTGAGGCTCTCTTCTCAGGTAATTCTAGACTGTGCCAACTTAACAATGAAAGTACCTAGGAACAGGAAGGGAGCCAGGCCTTCTGTAGAAGTTCCCAGGATGCATAGAATGGGGAGAGCAGGGCTCCTGCTGGCTTTGGGGATAGGGCAAAATAGGGAGCTGGGCCCAACAAGGGGCATCCCTTTTGATTGCAAAGACAATTAGTCTCATACTCCACAGACACTCCCAAGTCATCGCAGGAAGGTCTCCACTCCTCTTAGTCTTTCAGAGAGTGTGTGGTATCAGATTCCCTTGGACACAGAGCTCCACATTTTCAGTGGATAGATTACCTCTGGTGCTTGGAGGATAAAGTCACGGGCTCTTATGGATGCTCTCCTCCAACACATGTGGCCAGGACAGTTAAGGCTCACACAGCATTCAGAGAACGCAATGTTTGTGTGTGCCTTGCACCAACAGGGAGGGATGGAGTGAGCTGCCTGCCGCTGCTGCACAGGGCAGAGCTACAGGAAGGGGGGCTTGCTGAGGCTGGGAACTACCTAGTCCATGCTTGGCATAACACACACACACACACACACACACACACACACACACACATACAGAGAAAGCGCATGGTAAGGATACTGTGGATGATGCAGACCTATTGACCGGCTCCACCAATGTGATCAGACCGGGAGCTGGTTCATCTTCTAGCTGCCATGTTTGAGACCGGCAGCAGGAACAATGGACAAAACTTGGTGCTGCATTCCTGCAGGGAACCTCCCCATTGGTCTCACACGCACAGGACCCCAGCTGTTCTTGCCTGCACCCTTCCAACTCTCTGAAGTGCCATACCCTAAATTCATGAAAAGCTTTGACCCAGGTCCTCCAGTCAAGATAAAAACAGCCCCAACTTAATCTCTGGCTTCACAGAGATTATCTGTCCTGACCCATATTCTCCTCTAAAAACAGCCAGTTCTATTTATACCTGATGAAATAAGCCACAGGCAATTCATTTAAACAGTAGGTAAAGATTTCGAGGGCAGATTAAAGCAAGACTTACGATTTATGCCGATAGCACCTGCTTGCCGGCTTTCGGTGGTAGTCACTGTGTGTTTAGGGCAAGTGGCTCATTTCTTACCCACCTGTGTTTACACATCAGCTCAGGGCTCCACATGTCTTCACAGAGCCATCTAGTCTGCTTGAAGGGCCCTGGGTTCTGTGGTCTTTCCTCTAAGTGAAGATAAATTAATCAACGCACTCAGGAGGACAGCAGAAAGAGTGCATTGTATCCTTGGTATTCAAACATCGGGGGCTGGAGAGAAGACAGGGTAAAGTGCTTGTTGTACAAGCACGGGGACAAGAGAGTTCAGATCCACAGAGCTCATAAGATGCAGGGCACTGTGGTAAGAGTCTATAAGCCCAGCACTAGACAGTTTGGTGCAGGTTGGACCCTGGCACTTATTGGCCAAACAGGCTAGCTGAATGGCTGAGCTCCCGGTTCAGTGAGAGACCCAATCTCAACAAATAGGTGGAGAACAATGGAAACACCTGATGCTGACCTCTGGTCTGCACACACACGCACACATCCACAAATGAGCACACACACATTCACACACACATGCATGCATACACACACACACATATACACACACATACACATGCGTGAGTATACACACACACACACGCCTGCATGCACACAAATACACACACACACACACAGAGGCACGGATGGGAGTGGAAGGAGAGGCTGACCTGGGGCTGGGAAGGAGAAACTCCGCAGGAAAGCCACACACAGTAGACTTTCTGTTTCTGGAGTTCACAAAGCAGAAGCTGAGGCCTCACTGCTGTTCCCCCAGGATTCAGGTTCTGGGGGCATGACAGGCTGACTACACAGGCATGGGACGTTCACTCTGTTACTCAGACATCACACTGCTGATGTAATCTTCCATTTCTTTTTGTGCAAACCCCAGACTGCCTCTTTTCCCATCATGATCTTTAGGAGGGCTGTGGCACAGCCTGGCTCGTGCATTTTCCTCAGCACGGGGTGACTTACTGCTCCAGGCTACCCTGAGGCTCCTCCTCCAGACCCCAACGACATCCAGACCCCATCTCAAAGGGGTTCAAGTGAGCATCAGAAAGGCTCACATGGTGGAGGCTCAGACACAGATTCTGACGGTGCAGGTTCAAGGGGGCATTGCGAAGACCTCACCGACAAACACACAGCATCCTCTGTCCCAGCAAAGCGCTGCTGTGAGATATTTATTCATGGAATCTTTGGGGACCCAGGCAACTTCCATACGCTTTCCCCTTCCTTCGTGGGCTCTGCAATCTCAGAGTTCAAGATGGCTGCGGATCCTGCCATTGTGTTCACAATCATCTGGCAGAGAGGCAAGCTAGGCTTCCTTCGTGTGATCTGAATTCGAACCGTTCCCCATAGGCTCGTGTGTCTAAACACTCCGGCCCAGACAGGGGCACAGTTTGGGGAAGCTGTGGGACCTTTAAGAGGCGGAGCCTCAATAACGGAAGTGCGTCACAACTTGAGCTGCTTCCTTCTTGCTCTTTCCTGACTGCGTATATGAAGTGAGACTATCTGCCTCCTACTCCCACCATGCCTTCCCATCACGCATCAAACCGTGAGTCGAAATCAACTCTTCCATTGTTGGGTTGTTGTCGGGTATTTGGCCACAGGAATGAGGGAAGCAGTTAGTCCAGTGCTACGGTTTGGTGCTTGCACATTCTCCCAAGGCTTGTTTGTTAAAAGTTGCCCAAGGCTGTGCCGCTGGGAAGTAGTTGAACCTTTAGGGTGTGGAGCCCCGCGTGAGGTACTCCGGACTGTGAAAGGGATTCTGCCTCTTCCTCTCTCCTTGCTTTACTCCGCATTCCCGGCTAGTGCCACCCATCACACGCACCCCGACCATAGTCCTAAAGGCAATGGATCCACCTGACCGTGGATTTGAATCTCTTACAACCTTTTTATCCTTATAACTTGATTATCTCTAGGCTGCTGTTGCAGGCACAGAAAGCTAACGGCTACGCTGCCACTCGCTCGGCTCTTTGAGCGAACGGCAGGCAATAATTCTGTGACAGGAGGCTGCCCGGACAGTGAAGGGAATCTGGGCATGCTGTCACTGTGCTAGAGGCTGTAGGATCAGGGCGCAATAGAAGGTCTTGTAAACACAGGAGCTCATATCCTGGGAAAGCCAGGCCTCTGTGTGGCCTGTGAATGCTTAGGAAGATGCCAGGCATTGATATGGGGAAGTACACATTATATTTACACAAATAAATGTAAGGTTGTCGCCACCAATAACGCGCAACAGTTCTCTCTTACTGCATCACATAGTTCTACATGCACAGGGTCAGGGTGTGGATGAGGAGTTGGGGTGGGGGCATTCGTTCTGAGTCTCCAGTGCAGGCCCCAAATCCTAGATTGTATCTAGGCCTGCATATACAATGTGCCTTTCTTACCACAGAGCTCAGCCATCTCGGTGTAGTGTTTTGTTTTGTTTTTTACCTTATTTGGAACGTTCACCTTTTTCTGTAGAAGCATCTTAAAGTCTCTCCTTGGCACATCTGAATGGCTGGCATCACATCGGTTGTGGTTCAGGGCCTTGGTTAAGTAAACTGTTAATTGAACACAAGCACTACGGACTCCATGATGGTTGCTCAGATAACCCAGAAGGATGCTCTGTGACCGTGGGTACATACAGTGTACATAACATGGGCGTGTTGGTCAAAGGGATGATTCGTGCCCCAGGGCTGGATAGGTTCAATGGTGTGAAGATTTCAGCCCACTGCCCAGAACATGTAGGATTAAGAACCTATGGATTGCTTATTTCTGGAATCTTCCACATGTTCTTTTTCACCCATGGTTGGTCACTGAAGCCATGAAGGAGGATTTGGGGACGGAGGTTGGGGCGACTGTGGTAGACACCGTGATCGAGACCAGGTGCAGTGTGCAACACAAATTTTGATTTACTTCATGTTCAAAGTAACTATGTGAGGAAACCTAACAGAAGTTTGAGTGACTTACCGGGGTACACAGCTGTTAACTAAATGCCCGAGTGTCCAAGCAGCAGGCCCTGGACCCCTACCTAGTACCTTGAGAAATATTTTCTGGCTTGTTTTCCAAACAAAAACACCCCTCTCTGAAGCAAGAGCCAGTTTCATGATGCATAATCTTTTCAAGTTATCATCCTGACATTGCCCAGCAAGGTCAGGAAGAGATTCAACTGTGTTATTGCAAAGCAGTTTCACGCAGCATGGAGGAGACCTGGTACCACCATAAGGGTACTGTAGGCTTCAGTAACCCCAAAGGCACAGATGAATGATACAGCCAAATCACTAGAACTTCATTAATTTGGTGTATCTGTCACCTCTGTTTTGAAATCTGATTTATATACTGCAAGTCCCCCCACTTGAATAATTGTCAGATTTAACAACCAGCTTGTAAAACTCCTGGCAATTTAACAATTGGCGGTTGTGACCCAGTACAAGCTGTCTCCAGCCTCCACTGCCTGGGCCAGCTTCACAAACAACCTTAAACCTCATAGGAAGAGTGTCCATGTGAGCCCCTTAAAACACTGTGACCTCCAATTTCAGCCAACTGGGACTCCTGCCCTCCAGACCAGCATCACATCTTTCTTCCCTGTGTCTGGCCCCAGCAGCTCAGGGCTAATGCAGAAAACCCAATGCTCCCTTTGCTTAAAAAACTCATGTTGCTAACAAGAGTGCAGCTCCCTTTGCTTTCCTGTGTGGAGCTAGCTCGTGCCCCGTTGCCTCTTGTCCCTACACCCGAGTGCATTACTTAAACCGTTACCTCTCACAGATCGCTAAGCACCAGCTCATGAGCCTAGTCTGCAGCATTTCAGAGTAGTCCAACCCATGTAAGCCGGTGGCAAGGACCATATCCCTCAGTATCCAGGATCACGGCTGGGTCTCCCGAGCTCACAGTGTGGTGGGAAACGATGCCGCAGGGGTTGGCTGAGAACTTGACCTGGGGCTAGGCTGTGTTAGGACTGCGCTCTTCATCTTGGCTTTGTAGAACCCTGCAGCCTCTGGGTTGTACTGTCCTAGCATTCCAAGAGGTTTTTGTTGGAAGAAAGTGATCTACTTTAAGGAAAAAAATCTTTGAAGGGTTGGGGGTGTGTGACTCATTGTTGGAGCCCCGGGTTCAGGTCTCCACCATGCTATTTTATGCCATGGCTCTGAAAACCATAGGTCTACATGAGTCTAACTGATGAGTTGGAGTGTTTCCCAAATACACACACACACACTCTCTCTCTCTCCTTGGAAGACTGGTCTTCTGGAATACAAAGTGCTAATCCCTGTCCTTCAATGTTCAGTTTTGGAGGTTCACTCTGCCTTGAGATTTCACAGCCCTGGCTTCTTTCCCATCCTGCCCTCTCAGGTGTCGTGCTTACTACTCCTGTGTCTTTTTCTACCAGACTGTTATCCTAGTGACGAAATGGACAGTGGTTGTGGATTTTTGTGTTTTCTGAAAGACCTAACCCTAAGTAGGTGCTCACTCACTCATTCACTCGCTGTCTAAGTAATTAGATGGCAGAACACAGCACCATCACCGGCTCACTCCCTTGTTATGGAAGCTCAAAGGGGACATCCTTCGTAAAAAGCCATCGAGTATCAAGGAGGTTGTCTGACTGAGAAACGTCTGCCAGAGGCTGGTGTAGTTTGAAAACTTGGTTCCCGGTTGGCGATCCTGTTTGGGAATGTTATGGAGGCTTCAGGAGATGCAGGCTTGCTGAGGAAGTATGCGTCTGGGGGTGGGGGGAGCTTGAGGCTTTATAGCTTTATCCCACTTCCTTCTCTGCTTGCTTCTGGCGTCAGGATGATGATATGATCAGCCAGCTTGCCGCTCCTCGCATCCATGTTTTCCATGCCTTCCTGACCACAGTGGACTCCGTCCCTCTGGAATCTTAAGCCCAAGTAAACCGCTCTTCCCCCAGCCTGCTTTTCATCCTGGTATTCAATCACTGCAACAGACGAAGTAGTGCGCAGAAGCAAAGGGATCTGGACTTCATTCGATTCTGGAATTTTCTTTCTTCCGGTCTGCCGAAGAAGAGGTGACAAAAGCATAAATGGGTTTTGAAAATCTTGCCGTCGTAACAAATTCAGTGACTTTTTTTTTTTTTTTTCCAATGTGGTAACATTTTTGAAAATACTCTATAAACTCACCAAAGAAAACCCAGTGTTGTGCACACACGGAGGGAATGCACGGGCGCGTGGAAAGTTTCCTGACATCTTGATGGGACTCACATTTGGGAAATGACGTCGGAGGAGGGGAAAGGGGGAAGGAACCGGGAGGGGAGATGCTTGTTCAATGCTTTATTTCTTACAGAGACGAGCAGAACACCCATTGCCTAGTCTCGACCACGCCGCTGATTTTATTAACAGCCGAATGGAGGTGTCTCCGGGAAGCAGTAAACTGCACAATTAAAGGGAACAGCTTGGAAAGTTTTAACTTGGGCGCCCTGTGAAACCATAAACACAGTCAAAATCAAGATGTCCACATCCTCACAAGATTCCTCCTGCTTTTTTTGAGTCTTTTTTTTTTTTTTTTTTCTCTCAGTTAAACCCTCCTCTCTACCCCAGGTAAAACCCCACATGGAGACTTGAATCTCCACAGCTTCCAGCAAGATAAGATGTTCTGGGACATGTGTCTGCTCTCCCAGGCAAGCAAGCAGCACCCTCTTCTGAAGCCAGTCAGCATCCTGCTCATGTCCCAGGAGCTTGGGATAAACAGAACCTCAGCCTCGGGTGCCTTTTTCCTATAAAAACCAAACCAGGTTTTCCCGTCTCCACCTGATGGCTTCAGTCTCTAGACACACCCCGCTTCCTTTCTCCTGAAATTACTAGGGTAAAGTAGCCAGCCCAGGATACTTTGAACAGGTTGCTGTTTTCAGCTTCCACAGTGGCCATGATGATTAAACCCAACCTAAGCACAGGCAGCGTTAGGGAGTTGGAAGTGTTGTGGTCAAAGTCAGCAACTTGGAATGTTATCCCGGAGAATAACACTGGATGGGAGAACATATTCTTAAAAGAAAAAAAAAAGAGTTCTAGAGTAGTTGAACCAAAAATTGTCATTAGCTCACCACAGGAAGTTAGTTCTGTATTCGTCTTCCCAAGTAAAAGACGGTAGAATTTATAAGGTTAGCCAGATATGCCCTCACCAAGAACATTTCAAAGAAAGGCCTTTCTTGCCACCAGTGCCCGTAGACCACCCCACATTCACTGAATGGTATCCGTGCCCACCCTTCAGTGCTGGTAGATCCTGGCATCAATAACTTAGACACACAGCCAAGAGCTTCAGTTGGTAGGACTTGACTGGCATACTGGAGGTTGGAGAGTCTCCACCACCAGCTGGGAGCTGGAACCACATGGAACATTTCTAGACCCCCTGTTGTCCTCCACAATGAGGCGGCTAGACAGCTGGGCTCAGCATAGCCGATGCCCAGCCATGGGCTCTATCTGACACACTGCGAATTCCTCACAGACTAGATGCTAGGCACCAGAAGGACACCTTTCAGGAGGGAATGTCTGCTGAGCAGATGTTTCTCTGAGAGCAGGTCTCAAGGACAGTTCAGATGCATGGCAGAGGTGGGGGTGGGGACACTATAGCCCTGGTCTCATAGGGGAGCAGGGAGACCCATCTTGAAGACTAGCACAGGGGATGTAAGCTAGCCCTAACCAAGCACCAGGCATACGGACAAATCCCAGACATTTGTTTCCCTCATGGCTCCGGGGGCCACACACCCTCTTTTTTATAAGGATACTAACCCTATCTGAATGCACCTTGTGGCCTCATCGAGCCTTAATTAGTTCTTTATCTATTACAAATGTTTCTGAACTGGGAATATCCAGTACGCGGATATGGGGAGTGAGGGACACAGAGTATTCCTTCCTGCCTTAGTCAGGGTTACTAGTGTGGTGATGAAACACCATGACTAAAGTAGATTTGGGAGAAAGGGGTTTATGCAGCTTACTCTTGCACATCACTGCTTGTCATCAAACAAATCAGGACAGGAACTCAGACAGGGCAGGAACCTGGAGGCAGGAGCTGATTCGGAGGCCATGGAGGGGTGCTGCTTACTGGCTTGCTCCTCATGGTTTGCTCAGCCTGCTTTTCTTATAGAACCCAGGAACACCATCCCAGGGATGGCACTGCCCACAGTGGGCTGGGCCCTCTCTTAATCACTAATTAAGAATATGTCCTACAGGCTTGCCTACAGCCCAATCTTATGGAGGCACTTCCTCAACTGAGGCTCCGTCCTCTCCAGTGACTCCTGCTTGTGTCAGGTTGACATACACTAAGCAGTACACCTCCACAACAAGATGCCGGTGGAGTCTGTTTGAAGAATACAATCCATCCTTGTAGTTGTTAGGCTGCTGGAGTGGCTCAGCAAAGATGACAAGGAGGCATTTTCATACATGGAAACTCTGTCAGACCTCAGCAGAGGGAACCACCATTTTGGCAAGCACCATACTCAACCGACAGTGGAGCCCAGAGCACCTGAACTCAGGTGTTGTTATTCTTTCAGAACTCCTCAGGTGTTCTACTGATAGCACATGCAGATCATTAACAATTAAACAACCCCCACAGAAATCCAACACTAGAAAACAATACAAAACACCAAGGCCTATGCATTCCTTTTTCCAACAGTGCACAAAAGCAATTATTTTAAACACAACTAAAAATAAACTTCCACAACACACCCTAGTAAGTAAAGTACAGAGAGAGGATGGACCAGGATCTCATCAACTATACAGCACAGGACGGTCTTTGAAAGGCAAAACCACTTGATGAAGGACCCCTCCTTAGGAATAAATGACACCATAACTCTGTGTGTGGGTGTGTGGGGGGGCGTCAGGAGTAAAAAAAAATCTCTGAACTTGAAAGCATTATTTGTTTCTGATCACTCCATCACATATACTTGGGAGACAGTCTGCAATCATTCAGCTGACCTTTGCCGACTAAAAACCAGAAGGTGCCATGCAAGAATTGGATCTCGGCGATGTCTAGAACTGTTGCTGTAGATTGCCCACCTCCAGCACTGGCCATTTTCTCTCCAGTTTTCTGCCAACAGTTGTTCCTTCTGTTGCAGTGACTGACATTTATTCTCACTCTCAGAAGCCCTAAAAACTGTCTCAGTGAACACATCGGTGTCCTTTATAAAGTTAATATGGTGCAAGCCTCTCTAGACAGCATCCTTTGAGATGGCAAACATCCCAGCTCCTGGGAATAGAAAGTAGATTGCACAGAAGAACATGGTTTATTATATATAAAGGTTTGGGTTAAAGGTTGAGAAAATGTCTCTGTTCTCTGCTAGTTCAAATCACCTCTTACCAATAAATAGAAAAAGGAATGCTAACTTTTCTCTTGTGTGTGTATGTGTGTGTGTGTGTGAGAGAGAGAGAGAGAGAGAGAGAGGGAGGGGGAGGGAAGAGAGAGGTCAGAGGTTAAAATTGGGTGTTTTTCTCAATCACTCCTGTATTACAATTTTATCTTTTTTTTTTTTTTTTTGAGACAAGGTCTCTCATTGAACCTGGAACTCTCTGGTTGAGCTAGGGCGAACTGGCCAACAAGCCGGAGGATCCTCCTGTCTCGGTGTCCCAGTTCTGGGGTTATAGTGCATGCCATTGAGCCTGGCTTTATTTACGTGGATTCTGGGGACCAAACAGAGGGTACTCATGCTTGCACAGCAATCATTTTATCAACTGGGACTTCTCCCAAGCTTAAGAAATGTCAGCTTTCTGAGGTCCCTGGCAGCCACTCTCCATGCTTCTGGCCCCCTTGAACTTTGCTGTGAGCCAATGGATAGCTCCATAACACAATGACCTATAAATGGAAAGTCCTCAGAGGACCTTAAGGTGAACCTTTGGTACCTGTGGACCAGCCCACCCGGGAACAGTGATACTATGTGGGCCTTGGATGCTATGCTGGTACCTACTGACAGGGTGTGAGCGTCAGGAAACACCTCTGCCATGTATCCTGGGCCTTTCTGCTCCTTGGACCCTCAGCTTCCCTCTGTTCTGTCTGATGCTTACCAGAGACCAATAACAGGAAGTCAAACCTTCATAATAACTAGCGTCCCAGTCAACTTCCGCTGCCAATGTGGAACAACCTAGAGCCTCTTGAAGAGGGAATCCTTACTGAGGGATGTCCCAGATCAGACTGGCTTGTGGCCATGTCTGTGAGGAGTTGTCTTGACTGCTAATTGATTTGAAGGATCTAGCCCTCTTGGGGGGAGGGGCGCTGTCCCTAAGAAGATGGTCTTGGGCTGTATAAGAAACATGCCATGAGCCAGAGAGCAAGAGGAAAGGGCCTTAGGACAGCCTGCTTATAGAATAGTCTGGACTCAGGGAAATCCTAGGGAAGCTGTTGCATTGTATCTCTGCCTTCTGGGAACAGTCTCTGCTCCCTCCCGTGAGCACAGTGGGTAGAAACTGAGGCTCCCTCTTTCTGTTTGCTGATAGGGAAAAAAAAAATCTCATCTCAGAAAATATATTGGTCAATCCAATGCAATGATCAAACTCCAAATATTGTCATATTTAAACACTGTCTTCTGTGCTTGTTTCAGGGCCAGACAGTGTATGTGGGACTCTTTGTCTCTCTCCTCCCAACTGTTCACTCCCCAACTCAGAAAATGAACCTGCAGTTTCCATCTGTGTCCTGTTGAGGCATGGCCTGGTTTAGCCATGGCTCCCTACCCCCACCCCAACCATTTTTTTCAAATAAATAAAGAAAAAATAATAATAATAATAAATTTTCCAAATAAATAAAAGAGGAAACATGCTATATTAGTTGCTTTTCTTGTTGTGTTGATAAAATTCTTGACAAAAACAACTTAAGGGAGGAAGAGTTTGTTTTGGCTCACAGTTCACGGGTGCACAGTCCATCATGGTAGAGAGGGCACAGCAACAGGAGAGTGAGGCAGCTGGTCACATGGCAGCCACAGTCAGGGAGCAGAAAGAGATGAATGCTGGTGCCCAGCTCCTTTCCACGCAGTCCGGGGCTCCAGCCCACGGAATGGTGCTGCCTGTATTCAGGGTGTATCTTCCCACTCCAACCACTCCTAACCTAGAAACTCCTTGACAGACATGCTCAGAGGCTGGTTTCCATGGTGACCCTTAAACCCTATGAAGTTGACAACCCCAGTGACCATTGTCATATTGCTTGGCCAGACTTAAGCATCATCTATCTATCCTCAGTTCGTGGTGGCGCAGCTTTGCTTTCTGAAGAGTTCCTCTGTCTCCCGCCAGCCCTTCCCATAGAAGGTGGATGGTCAGCTGCTGGCTGCCTGGTTTCACAGACATGGCTGGTCCCTCACAGGCTGGCAGAACTTCCTTTGCACTTCTGTATGGTAGACCATGGTGATCACGAAGTATGACTGTGTTTCTAAGTTTCTGGTTCTTCTGACTGTCATTGCTTCTGTTTTTTTGTGATTCTTGTACTTAACTGTTTAGTAGACTTTGCCTAAGGCTTTGATTGTGTGCGGTATCTACTTTTGTGTCCAAGTTATGATCGTTTCATAAAGATACTAAGTTCATTGTTTTTTTCTTTTTAGAAGACTCAGATGCCAGCATTCAAATTTTTGTTTAAAATATAGACCTGTCATACAACTTTTTTTTTTTTTACTTTTGACTTTTTAATTTTAATAATTTCCAGCCTTCTGTATTTCTTCAGCTAATGTTGTCAATTTAGCTCTGTTTAAGACATGACTTATTTTATTTTTTTCTTCAAATTTACTAGCAAATAGTTTGATGTTCCCCTGAGACTATATCCTATCTATCATCTACCTAAGATCAATCACCATCAGTCATCTATCTATAGTCAATTATCCTTCCTGTCTGCCTGCCTATCTACCTACCTACCTACCTACCTATCTACCTATCATCTATTTATCTATCATGCATTTATCTACTGGTCATCTATCTCTTATCTGTCTATATATTATCTATTTGATTTAATAAAATGCAAGCGTTTATTTATGGACAGACACATCATTGTAACAGAAGCGCACCGAAGCCCTGAACACTCATGGCCACCAGCCCAGCTTGTCCAGAGGAAACATGGCTTTGATCAACCATAATGTCCATTTTTAACAGTTGGAAGTGACCTTTATTTTGTAGTGTGGGATTCTTGTGTGATGACGTGCTCGCACACATAAAAAGGAAAACACTGGTGGAGATGTTTCTCAGCTCCTTTCCCACCAGGGCCCGAGTGAGTCATTTCTGGGAGCATCTCTGTTATCGCTCCAGTCTCCTTGTGTGTCCATCCCTCCCTCCTCCGCAGCTCCTCTGGCCGCTGGGCTTTTTTTCTCAGAAGGGCCATCTGGTCCTGTAAACCAGAGTCCCTAGCAGACTGCTAAAGCACAGATGGAAATCCACACAGCTCCATGTGCTGTCCTCCAAGTATGGGGCTGTATCCAACATCACCAGCCCCCACAGCCCAGGAGATAGCAAAGCCTGGCGTCTCCAGGGACTCCTGGCATACTTTCAGGATTAGGTTTTCTTGTAGGTGCAGTTCTACATGTTGGAATAAAATGGTCTGGTGTCTTTTTAGATTTACTTCTATTTTATGTGTATGGGTGTTTTGGTGTATTGGTTGTATATATATTCATATATGTATATGTATGTATATATCTATATATCTATATACACGCACATGCACACACACACCCCATGTATGTTCCTGGTTCCCACAGAGGCCAGAAGAAGGTGTTGTATCCCTGGAACCGTAGTTACAGAACTGTCAGCCACTGTATGGGTGCTAAGAATCAAACCCAGGTCCTCTGGAAGAGCATCAAGAGCTTTTAATTGGTGAGCTATCTCTCCAGCACCTGGCTTGGTGTCTTGTCACTAAGGTGTTGGTCTCATGACCTTTAGTTTGATAGCTATAACTCTTGAGTTAAGGCAACCAGCACTTTGAAAAGCACTAAAATGGAGGGATAAGACACTGGAATGATGGAATGTGTGGGGCACTGCTTTCTGGAATGTGTAACTTTGGGTTTGGGGAAAAACCTGTAAAGGGCAGGTAACTCCCAATGACTGCTTCCTGAAACATAACTGGTACCTGATGTAAGCCCTGGCTGAGGCAATTGTTGTTAAAAGTACCCTGCCCCTAATTTCTTACACACTAATGGTGTTGGTGCCCTCAGCCATTAGCAACGAGACTTCAAGGAATACTTGGAGACCTTGGACTGCCTGGGACCCTGTAGAGTACCAGGTTAGTCGGCTGAGACTGCAGGCCATATTGGTCTATTCATTATGCAATAAAAGGCCTTTGTATCAGTGGGGAAGTCAATTAACTTTGCCTTACAACAATAAAGGACTTGAAGGAAGTGAGCCCGGAGTGCAGTTCATGGAGACTGTTCCCCTTGCTTTCATGAGTTCAACGTTTGCATCCCGAAGTGGCTTTCTGTTCTTTATCGAACCTACGTCATGGCTAAGAACAACCACACTAAAATCTCAAGACCCTGACCCTCAGTGGAATAGCAGGCCCAATTTCTAGGGCAACTTTAAAGATAAGTTATTTTGTTTTTAACAGATGGCCAGCAGACGGTGTAATCCTCTCCTGATGTGAAAAGGATTTGAGGTCATTGTGAAAAAAGGCAACATCTGAAGTACCACCACCCTGTGTCCTGTCGCAGGGCAGAGAGCTGTGGGGTTTTGAGTCTGGGGGACTCTGATTTTCTATATAACTGCTGGCCTGGCTCAGAATGTCCCCACCCTAATTATGGACCACAGAAGTGTAACCCTGCAATATTCCAAACATCTATACATTCCCACCATGATCTTCAACCTGGAGGTCAGGGAAGGAAATCTGTAGTGAGCAGTACTGGCAGTACCCCTGAGCTTGGGAGGGAATTGGTGTCTGGAGGCCGATGGAGGTGTGAACATTGTCAGTGAGAAGACTGAACACTGAATTCGGGTAATGTTAAGTTGTTCGTTGGTTGGCTCATCCTCTTCTAGTCCAGCCTCTTCTCTTGTTTTCTCTGGCCTTGGTCTGTGCTCCCCCCCCCCCAGCTCCTAACATTGGAGACCTGTACTGGAATGCTGTGCCCAGTCTGTGTTGGCACCATGAAGTTCAAGGATTTCAGGATGGGGATGGTTATGCCTATAGTAGAGAGCCCCAGGCATCAGGCTACCACAGCCTACCTCTTCTTCCAATACTTGAAGACACTTAGCTATAGGGTTAAGACATTGCTTTACCATCTAGGACAGGTTAACCACTTGTGTGTATGCTGCCTTCAGCATGAAATGTTCTTTGATATGTGACACCCACATCTCTAAACAGCCCATGTTCAATTTACAACCGGGCGAGCGTGTGTGTACATTGAGGCCAAAGGTTGACTTTGGGTGTCTTCCCTAGTTGTTCTGCTCCTGTAATTTTGAAACAGGCTCTCCCACGGATCCAGGAGCTCACCAGTTGGTTAGGCTGGCAAGCCAGGGAGCCTCTCTAAAACTGGCATCTACCACCACACTGGCTTTTTAATGTGAGTTCCGTGGATCAAACTCAGCTCTTCACACTTGCAAGGGAAGTACCAACTGAGCTGTCTCCCCAGACCCTGTGAGTATTCTTGCATCCACGATTCTCAAAAGTAGACTGAGGAATGGACTTGTCTCCTGAATGGGCTGTCTCCCCACAGCGGTGTGCCGGCGAGAGACCCACACCATCACCAGCACTGGACCACAGCAAGCTTTGCAACTGTTTCCAAGGAAGTGAGTGTGACATGGAATCTCAACCTGGTGCTGACTTGCACAGCCCCGAATTTTAATTAACAAGTCAGAAGTGTGCACATTTTTTAGAGTACTATGTGTTCTTTTGATACGTGTGCATTATGTAACGTTAAATCAGTCTAAGTACATTATGTAATGAACAAGTCACAGTAAATATATTGATCTCTTTAAACATTTACCATTGTGTCAGATCTCTCAAGATGTTCTCACAGCTTACACTTATGGATGTGGATATGTGTTTAACATCATCATTAGCCCCCTCTCTGAAGCAGCGTACCAGCTTACCTTCCCCTATCTCACCATAACCCTTCACCTGTTGTTCAGTCACCCCCCAACCCCCTTCTCCTACTCCCCTCTCCAGCCTCTGATGACCATTATCCCAGGCTCTCCTTCTATGACATCAACTTTCAGATTCCACATGCAGTGAGATCATGCCCTATTTATCTTTCCGTGCCTGGCTTCTCTCTCCTAACCCAAGGTCCTCCCGTTCTGTCCGATTTGTCTCCAATGATGGATTATCATCTTTTTATGTCCGAATCATGCTCCACTGTGAGCACAGATCACATTTTTTCTTTATCCATTCATCAAGAGTGTCCCAGATTTTAATGAGATTTTAGAATGTTCTGGAATTTGTGACATTCAAGGTATGTGTGTGTGTGTGTGTGTGTGTGTGTGTGTACTCTTATGATATAATTTAACCTTTTAAAATAATATGTAGGTAAGTCACGTTCAGAATAATTTTGATTTTTGTGTATGTCAGAGACATTATCTAGTATTTTTAACCTTTACATTTTAATTAGGTAATAAATGTACTTATATAACTAAGAGACTATGCATATTAAAATTTACACAGCTAAACTTTTCCTTCCCACCACAGCCTGGCCAGATTAGATTTTCAAAACAAACACAAAAGCAGCATTAGTAATCATTGTCAACTTTCTCATGTCTCTTTCCAGATATTTTAATGTGGATCAGAAGATAGGCATCTAAAAAGTACTTTCTTTTCCCCACCTCTGAGCATAGTATGTTTCTCTGTCCTGCTCTTTTTCACTTAACCGTGTGTCTTGAAGTCTTATGCCTTTGAGTACACGAGGGGTTAAACAAATGTCTTTATAAGGACTAGCATCCATTACCAGATGTACACCAAGTCAGTTTTGACCAGTCCTTTGTGGAGGGAGGATCTGAGCCTCTGTGATTTCCACTACTGTAAAAACTTCAGCAAAGCGGGCTAGGGTGGTGCATGTCTGGAACACTTGAAGTTTCAACACTTGAAAGTCTGAGGCAGGAGGATTCTGAGTTGGAGGATAACCTGTGTGATACATCAAGAGTTCATCTCAAGGGGGGAAAACACACAAATATACAAGCAAAAAAAACAAAAGAAAAATAAATTCCATTTCACTAAAGAATCCTGTGCAAGAAAGTGAGAGCAAAAAATCTCAGACACAAAAGCCAACGAGAGTTCTCTCCACTCAACGAAGTGCCTGGGCCATTTTCCCACCACTGTGACATTGTCATAAACACGGAAGAAGAAAGAGAAAAGAAAATCAGATGACAACAATCCCCCATGAAAACCGTGTAGAATAGAACATTTGATGTCTATAAGTAAAGTTTTATTGGCACACAGTCGTGTCATTCCCAGGCATTCTGCCTGCTGCTTTCCTTAGACATGAACAGGCAGAGCAGAGGAGCAGTGCTGGCTCCCTGCTCTTCACTTGGACACATGAAAATCCCAGGGATGTCTTCACATTGCACCAGCTTTCCTGGGACAGGTGACACTGTGTGCTTTCAGTGTCAGGACATCTCCTCCCTATTACTCATGAGAGGAATGTGACCTCTGAAAGTCAAGTTCAACGCACAGTGGAACACAGATCATGTTGTCTGCTGAGATCGGGAAGATTGTCTCTGTCACCCAGTGACATTGTGATCATGCCGCAGAATAGGAGACATGTTGGTGTGACCAGGCTGAGCACTCTCTCCCAGCAGGAAAACTAAGAAACTTCCAATGTAACGCATGATCACAACAAAATGGCTTCACAAAGTACACACACACACACACACACACACACACGGACAGGAGAGGAATTCTTATGTGCACATAAGTATTGTTTTGTTGGGGGACGCTCATTCATTCGCCAAGCAAAGCCTTTTAAAGTGGTGCTTATCTAACTGTGTCGGGTTTGATTGTGGTGGCTGAAAGTCTATCCAGAGAAATCGGGATAGATTATTAGTTCTCCTAAACACTTGCTCTGAGGCTGGAGAACACTGGGACGGTCCTCACTAGTAGTTAGGAAGCCAAGCAGAATCACAAAGCTCCTTTGAGCAATTACAAAAGGCAAAATTGTACGCTCTTAGAATAATTAGGTGGTGACTATAGTTACCTTTATTAACTAGGTGTGGCAGCTCACACATGTGGTCCTCTGAGTGGAGGCCAGTCTAGGCTGCATATTGAGGTTCTGTCTCATGAAAACAAAACGAGAAGAGAGAGGAAGAAGAGGAAGAAAAGGAAAGGAAGAAGAGAAGGAAGGAAAAAGGAAGGGGAGGAGGAAGAGAAAGATTAGGAGGAAGAGAAGGATGGGGAGGAGAATACTTTGTGGCTGAGAAGGGTTTTTAAATAAGACTCAATGTAATCAAGATAGGTCAAAAATATAAACTTAAGGTGTTCATGCAATTTTAATTAATCTAATTCTAATATGTGATTGGCTCGAGGTAATAGATGTCTCCAGCCTGTGCTCATTCTTTTCCATCTAGGGAATAACATCTATATGCAGTGTTAAGCCTGTCAGAGCCCACCCATAGTGGGAGGGACCACGATGGAACCCTGATTCATCTGGAACACCCCCAGAGGACCACTTGCCAGTGTCCACTGGGAGGGAGCAAAGTCTCTAAGAAAGCATGTGATCCCCAGAAGTGAGGCTCACAGGTGAGCATAGAACGTTCGGAGCACTGGGCACTGCTGTGAGGGGAGGGCGTCACAACGTGACAGAGCCGTGGTGAGCACACATCCAGGAATTCTTCTTTCTGCCAACTCCCGCTTCAGGCAGAAGTTCCCAAGCGCCTTGGAGGATGCTGTCCTGGTTTGCTTTGTGTTATATGGTGATAAACACCATGACCGAAAGCAACTTGGAGAGGAAAGGGCTTATTTAAGGCTTACATGTTCCCATCACAGTCCATCATTAAGGGAAGTTAGGGCAGAAACTCAAGCAGAAGTAGAGGCGGGAACCACAGAGGAACGATGCCTACCGGTCCGGCTTGCTCCTCCAGCTCCCAGTCAGTTCTCTTTCTTATAGCTTTGAGAGTGCAGGAGGTGAGCATGGCAGGTGGGGGAGTCAGGGATAGAGGGAACAAACCTCAAGAGAAGAAAAGAGATACTGGGTCTCTAAGGAGATGGCTCAGTTGGAGAAGTGCAAACATCAGGACCTGATTTGATCCCCATGTAATCCCAGACCTGGGAGGTGGAGACAGGAGAATCCCTGCAGCTCCTTAGGAGCCAAGGTGGTCTGTTTGGCAAGGTCCTAGTACAAGTGAGAGACCTGTCTCAAAGGTAAACAAATAAATCAAGGTAGACAGCACCTGAGGAATGGCATGCATGCACACCTATACATGGACATGCACACATATACCCACACCTGCATACACACATGCAAATACTCCTGCACACACATGTACACACATGCACATATGCTCACACACATGCACACACCTATACAGTACATGCACACACCTGTATATACACATGTACACACATGCATACATATATGCACATACCTGCATACACGCTCACACACAGGTACATACACATTTGCACATGCATACACACACACATGCACATACCTGTATAATCACATGCACACAACTGCATACACCTACACAACAAATGCGTATACCTGTACACTCATATGCACACACAATACACACACACACCTGTACACACGTGTACACATGTACACACATGCACACACCTATACACACACCTGTACACACATACATACTCATATGTACACACCTGTACAACACACACATGCCTGTGTACACACATGCACATATGCACACACATGCACACACACATCTACACACCTGTACAGCACATATGCCTGTGCACACACATACACACACATGTACACATGTTCACATTTGTGCAATACATACACACATCTGTGTACACACATGCACACACACACAAGAAAGGCAAGGAAAGAGGCACTGGGTAGCAGACTAACGTGCACCTGAACACTGACCTCAACCCTGGTGTCTGTTGTCTCCCAGAAGCCCACAGAACTCCTCTGACTAGGCTTCAGGTCAGTCCGTCCTCCAGATACATTACTTAGAAACGTGGATCTGGGGTTCTCCAAGAGGGATACGTGGTACACAGCAGTGCCTGTTAGGAACTCAGATTCCAGCACATCCTGCTCCTGTGGGTGCGGGCTGTAGGTAGGCCTCATGCTGGACATTGCAGTGAGTGACTCAGAAGGCTCCCAGACGGACCCCTGAGAAAGACCCCTGCATTACAGGCTCGGCCGCCATCCTTTGGAGAAGGCTGAACTTAGTACAAGGAAGTTGGGTGTGGGGGTGGGGGCTGGCCTCGAACCTTTTCACTGGGACCACAGTCACCTCTTCCCTTCTCTTGTTGCTTTCTAACTGCTGTGAGGCAAATATGCCTCCTCTTCAATGTGCTTACACCATGATGTATAAGACATGGCAGAGAAGCTTGAAGCAATAGGGCTAAGCAAGAATGGAGCAACCCCTCTGAAACTGTGAGCTTCCATCAACCTTTCTTCTTAAAAGTTGGTCTCAGGTGCTTTGTCACAGTGTCAGAAAGCTGACAGATGTAGGAGCAAGAGTTTTGGTACTTGCCCTTTCCACCTTTCTTTCTGAGGCCGGCACATTACTGGATGCAAAATATGTCTAAATGTATATGTCTTGGGTTGGGGGTACCATGGAAGGAAAGGAACCCTCAGTTCAGCTTCTCCCCTACAGACTCAGCCTCTTGAGAAGTTGTGTGACACCGCGGAACTGCCCTGTCTAGTTTATCTCACACAGTCCTTAGGAGCAAAGTGGGACCCATGGATGGGAGCCTATTCCACTAAGAGCCCCGACAAGCCACCTCCAGAGAAATCCAGGCTCCACTTCAGCCTTGATTGTCTGAAATAGCAAGATCAAGCCTGCAGTTTTACAGACTTGCCGATTCAAAAATGAAGCAAAGGTGAGCAGAGAGACACAAAACCAGCAAGAAAGCAAACTCAAGCAGCCACTGCAGAGCTCCTACATGGATGAGCTCCAGGCTGGGTGACCAAGCCCAGTGCGAACACTGCCCACAGAAACAGGAGCGGAGGGCCCAGGAAGCCACCATCATCCTCAGACATAGACTCTGCCCTCAGAGACCCTGGGCAGAGAGCCAGCTGCTGGATGGCCCCTTTGCCATCCAGTCCCGATGCAGAAGCCAGAGAGCAATGAAAACGGGGTGGTCACATCTGTCAAGTGGGCCTTGCTGCGTTAGGGAAGACTTCCTCCTGATCGCTTACCCCGAGCTCTTTGCTCCTTCATCTGTGAAATGGAGCTATTAGCATTCTCAAATACGTTCTGTGGGTGTTAAATGAGCCGAGCTGACATCAAACACCTGACACCGGTAATGGCGGTGGCTCTGAGAGCGTAGGTAGGTTGCCACCCATGAGTGGAAGCAAAATCAGTTTGGCAAGCCACAGTTCCAGCTGAAAGTTTGTTTGGATTCTGAATGATTTACCTGGCAGGAGGGAGAGGAGCTGCCGAGTTTAACTTTTTTCTTTTTTTTTTTTTCCAGAGTCTCGCTTTTAATTTTTTAATTTTATTTTCAGTTTTGTTTGGGTGGGTGGGTCCATGTGCGTGGAGGCCAGAGGTTGATTTCAGGAGTCTTCCTCTGTTGCAGAAATTTATTTTTAGTTATATATAAAATAATTGGTTTCTGCACTGTTGAATGAGGGGCTTTTTAGGGTGTTCTTTATCGTCTGCAGGTGTTGGGTTTCTGTGGGGGAGGTTTGATTGCTAATGATCTGCATGTGCTATCAGTAGAACACCTGGGGAGTTCTGAAAGAATAAAAACACCTCAGTTGAGATGCTCCGGGTTCTGCTGTCCAGAACGGTGTTGGCCAGGACGGTGGTTCCCTCCACCGAGGTCGGGCAGGGTTTGAGTCTATGAAAGCGCCTCCGTGTCTCCTTCCTGAGCCACCATACCAGTGTACTATTACATTTCTCAGTCTCTCTCCACCTTATTTTTTGAGACAGAATCTCTTACTGAGCCTGGAGTTGGTCGGTTAGGGTAGGTTGGCTGGCCAGACAGCCGCAGGGAGTCTTGTTCCTGCCTCCCGAGCACTGGAGGTACAGGTGGGCGTGCACCACCACACCCGGCACCCTTATGGGGAGGGGGTTATGGGTGGGGGGGCGCTAGGGATCGAACTCAGTCCCCCATGCTTACGCGGCAGGCATTTTACCCGCCAAGCCATCTTCTCAGCAACTTGGAGTCAGATTTGGCATCAGCGTTGCTGAAAGCTTTTCTTTCTAGGGGGACAGGAAGGTAGCTGTTTGTGTAATTTTGGTCCCAAACATGCCTTATACACAGATATATTTGTGGGGAAGCCTGAAAACCATCATCTTAGGTGACGGCAGATATTTGTTTCCTTTTCCCTTTTACCCTATCTTGTGTCCCTCAGGGGAAAAAAAAAAAACCCACAGCCAGTGTTTCTATGCCTCTGCCATCTGTTTGAACAGTGAAGTATTCAAATCTATCCTGATTTGCAAATGCCTCCTGTGTGCGCACACACAGTACACGTGACGCTGGACACCCACTCTAGGACGCTTTCTTCAGGAGTCACGGGGGCTGCCTCCTTATAGTGTGTTCTTGAGTAACCCTGGAGAAGGCGGCAGGCTCTCCGCTGCTGTGCTGACCATCCGCCGGGCTCCGCACGCCTCTCCTCGGGTCAGTCCGCTAAGTCTGGCTGCATTAACACTGTGTGTGTGTGTTCATGTGTATGCAGGCACACATGCCTCTGTAGGTCAAAGGACCACGCCAGGTGCCCTTCAGGAGCTATCTATCTTTGATTCGTTTGTTCTGAGACAGAGTCTCTCATTGGCCTAGAGTTATCTATGTGGTTATCTTTGCCAGTACTTTATGTGTGTGAGGGTGCATGCCTGCTTAGGTGCGCATGTGCGTTCGAGTGTGCATGCACACGTGTGCATATGCATAAGGAGGCCAGTAAACCACCTCTCCCTCAGGCGTCATTCCTCAGGTGCCGACCACCTCTGTTTTGAGCAAGGGTCTCTCACTGGTCTGACGCCTGTTGAAGTAGGTTAGGACAGATGGCCATCAAATCCCAGAGCTCAACCTGACTCTGTCTCCCTAGTGCTGGGCTTGGAAGCCATGTCACCACATCCAGCTTCTGAAAATGCAAATTCTGAGGGTCTAGCTCAGGTCCTCATGCTTGTGTAGTAAGCCCACCCCTCAGCCCAAAGCATTGTTCTTTGGGATGGATCAAGAGTGAATGAAGACAGAACGAGGGGAAGGAAACTGTGTGTGTGTGGGAGGGAGTGGTGGAGGGAGACTTGGTGATTTGTCTGAAAGGCCTGCATGCATCCCAGCCATGCAGCTACCGGCTCCCTTCTCCCCCCAACCCCATGACCCCTACAGGGCAGCTCACCCACTGTCTTCTTTATACCATTCCTAGCTGGGAAGCCTGGGAGGTCCAGAGACTCTCATCACTATGTCGACAGGGCAGTGAAGACAAAGCCATCTCCCCTCAACAGGGGCTCATCCCTGAAAATAGCGCTTTGAGGAAGATACACAATCCCCAATGTACAGCCATGGAATGGTCTAGAAATTTAAATCATGTCTGGTCAGTCCTTGAAAACAGTTTTTGAAGACAGCTGACTCTCTTAAGAAATCTTCCTGGCTACCTTGGGTAAGTCCTGGGTACTTGGCAGCCTTGAGGAGATGATAAGAAGACTCGGGCTGCTTTTCTGGCAAGGGAGACACTCCTTCACTTAAAATAGAACATGGGGCTTAGTGGGAATTGTTCAATGCGTTAGAACAAATGGGAAGCTTTCACTGTAGCCCGAGCCCCAGTGAAAAGAAACTGGATATGTCTGGACATGACGCAAGTAATTAAGGACAGAGGTCAAGTTCACCAGGAGCATCCAAACGCCAAGGGGCCTTGCACAGTCAAAGTGACACTCCGCCACCCCCTTTCCAGCCTGCTAAGGGGATACTCCCATGTCCCAGGGCTGAGGTGCAGGAACACTGACAGCAGCAGGCTGTCCCAAGGTCAAAAGCCACTGTGGGAACAGTGTGCCCAGCTCAGGCTGTCTCCCTGACTCCCAAGTAAATAAACGGTTAGGATAGGGCTCAGGGGCCACCCCAGGGCAAGTTTCTCCCTGTTCCCATCAAAAACGGCAAACGTTGACGCCCAGCTGTCAGAGCTGGCGATGATCACCTTGTCTCACCTTCTGCAAGACCCAAGGACCCAGCCAGCAGCTGAACTCCAGCAAATGAGAGACTGCAGGGTGGGGCTGGGCTAGACCAGAGCGCTGGCACTAACTTAAGTCCTCCATTTCCTCCAGTCCTTTATGCAAGAACTGGCAAAACTGTTCAGAGCCTGGGTGCAGTCTGAGCTCTCCGCCCGGCCCAGAACCATTAGGGAGTGAGGAGAAGCTGAGCTGACTTCTCACAGTGGACAAAGCCAAAGCAGTAGTTCCCAGGAAACCCTGTTAGCATTACCAATTTAGTAGCAGTAGAAACAGACCCGTACTAGTACAAAGCCTTCCCAGACACCCCAGGTGCCTCATTTAATTCTCCCCAGGCTCTCCAGGTAAGCAGTGCAGCCTGGCATTCAGAGGAATGAAGGAGAGACTCCAGAGATCCAGGGCAAGAGTTAGCACCTGGGCTGCTGGAGCCTCCCTTTCTTCCCAGTCTGTTCATTGTAGTCTGCAAACTTCCTTATCAACCCCCTTCCAGGACCTTCTTATCAGATGTCCCAGACGAAAGGATTAAAGCTCCATTTTTCCATTGTCTTCTCAAAAGACTCAACAAAGTAATCACCACCCACAGCCTCCAACAGAGAGGCCACTTAGGGGCAGCTCCACCACGCTGCATTGTCCTTGCCCAGGGTATGTGGTCTGGCTAGACCTCAACCTAAGGCCAGTTATCTCTCTGCAAACAGCTGGAGGATCTGTGAAAGCAGATATAGAAAGACAGTTCTCCTTGGATGGCCAACAGAAAGAAGTAAGGAAAGACCTCCCAACCCCCAGAAAGTGTCCCTGGAGGGAAAGCACATTCCAGCAAGGTTGGGGGGTAGGGGTGGGGGCACAGCTGCAGACAGGAGGGGGCAGGCCAGGGGAGCACTGTTCCTGGTTCTGTTCTGTCTCTCTTGCTGCAGGGCATCTGGCTCTGGCCAGCATGGCAGGAAGCCATGATCTTGCTGGCTCTCCTGAGTTGTGTCAGCTCAGCTTACAGGCCGCTTGCAGCCCTGAGGCTGGCCAGCTACCATCCGACCTACCTACCACCCGACCTACCTGTGCTTCACACAGAAGCGCACACAGGGGCATCAGTAATGCATCACACATACACGCTACATGCACAGGCACACACATCACAGGTAGGAGAGCCCACACACACACGTGCACACTACATATAAAAATTCATACACACACACATGCACTCTACACAGATTTATACATGCACGCACAGCACAGACACACACACATGCACACATACATGAATGAACACACAAGGACACCACCACACACACCAGAGACACATAGTATCATTTCAACTGTGAACTTCTGCTGCCACCTAGAGGTTCAAATGTGGATAGACAAGTTCAAAATTGAGATCTTGGACAAAAAGCAACTACTTATTTTTTAAGTCCAAATATCTGGAACATTCCATTTAGGGAAAGAATGCATTACGTTTTTATGTATCTCACCAATCTTTATTTAATAGAATGTTTCTTCCACTTTCTTGAACTCCATAGACCACTGTGTGTGTGTGTGTGTGTGTGTGTGTGTGTGTGCGCTTACGTATGCATGTGTATGAATACCCTCATGCATATTAGAAAAGTCTGTGTTGTGTGTGGGTATTTTCTTTCATGCATGTGCATGTGTGCATTCATCTCTCTCTCCCTCTCTCTCTGTCTGGGAAGCTATCCAGGAGATACCCAGAGGTTACGGAGGAGATGGAGGAGGTATGGCAGAAGCTGCCAGAGATAAAGTGGGAAGTTGGAAGTTCCATGTGTGGTGCTATGTAGCGGATGCTGTAAGACAGACGGGGAAACCCTGCCCAAAGGACCTCCGCCTGCTTCTATACTCTGTGAGGACCTGCCAATCACCCCCCCAGAGCCGAGCTCTGTGATTCGTAACAGGGTCTAGGGCAGTCTCTGTCGATTCCCAGGTGGTAAAATTGTCAGTCCTGTGGGCTGCAAGGCTTCTACAACTTCTCCTCTCTACATGAGGCTAAATTCCAACAGAGTTTCAGGGAAAGTCTATAAAGGGCACAAGGCACTGTTTTTACCTTCCATGAAACACTACTCTAAAATGTGTGTTCCTTAATTTTAAAACTCTAGAAATACAGGGGACATGGCACAGTCGGTAAAGTGCATGAGGATCTAAGTTTAATCCCCAGCAGCCACACCCATACACCCACAGAAATAGAGAGAGAAAGAGAGAGAGAGAGAGAGAGAGAGAGAGAGAGAGAGAGAGAAGAAGGAGGATGAGGAGGGAAGAGGAAGAGAGGGGCATCTGGGAACTCCCAAGAGGTCCAGACCTCATGCTTGAAAATCTAGAACCATTCACCTTTGGCCCGGGAGCCATGGTTTGCCCCACTGAGTTTCCTTCTCTGACTCTGAAGTGTCTCCTGTGTGACCATGTTGGACTGTGACCACTGCTGGACACAGGGGCCCACGCGCCCTGCGGAGTCGCCTGCCGCGGGTTTCTGTCGTCACGTGACCATGTTTTGGAACACGCTCAGGGTCTGCTCCGGGAGCCCATCTAAGGAGCAGGGTGAATAATGCTGTCGCTGTTGGAGAGAGTCCCTCTCCCGCTCTCTTCTGAGGACCTCGTGTGAAACTCCCAGCCAGGGCCATCCAGACAGCTGCACCCTTTAACTGAACTCAGAGAGGGGATTAGAGTGACACTCAGGAATGGGTTACTTGTGCTTTTCCTTCCTTCCTTCCTTCCTTCCTTTTTCTGTGGTCAGGCACTGTTCCTTTGAAGATTTACCAGTCGGGAGTACTGCGGAGTCCTCAGGTGCTGTGTATGTTACAAAGGTCAAGGGTGACGAGCACAGCCTCGCTTACTCATGGCTGAGATGTCAGGCTGTACCACATGGCCCCCGAGAATTCCTGCCCGTGTTCGATGTGTAAGGACTGTGCTTTCTTAGGCTTCTCTCGCTCCAGCTACTGTGAAGTGTTTCCATTTTGAGATCCTCCGATGATGACAGGTAATTACACATTTCACATGAACAACTCAAAAACACGGAGACAAGCGTCTTCGCTGTAAAGCAGCCTTCACCATTTTATCTCTGGCAAGTTCCATGCTGCGGAAATCAGAGGCATGCTCCTGTGCCCTTTGCTTGTGCTACCTTGGTTAATATGCACGTGTCCCAGGGCTGGGGAGGTGCTCAGTCAGTAACGTGTTTGAGGTTCAAACAGAAGGACCTGAGTGAGTTTGGTCCCCAGAACCAAAGCAAAAAAAGTACCTGGCAGGTTATAGTCCGAGTGTTGGAGAGACAAAGACAGGAAGAGGCAAGATCTCTGGTGTCTTGCTGGCCTGAAAGCCAGCCTAGCAGAATTGGGGATTTATAGGCCAGTGGGAGACCCTGTCTTTGTGCCCCCTAAAAAGGGTGGGCAGTGTCCTGAGGAACCACATCTGAGACCACATCTGAGGTTGATCTCTGACCTACAGAGAGAAAGAGGGGGCAGTTGGGGGGTGGAGAGCGACAGAGAGATAGACAGACAGAGAGACAGAAAGAGAGGGGAGAGGGTACCTCATTGACCTTCACAACACTTCAACAAGAATGTGTAAGACCTGTATCTCCATTTCAGAGGGAACAGGAGAATGTAGAGGGACAGTTGCAGAGCCTCATGGGATTGTTCCTTGCTTTACACATGGCATGCACACACACACACACACACACACACACACACACATACTAAAAAGGAAATAAAGTAGTATGTGGCCTAGCAACTGATCACTGGTTGGTGTTTCAGTCGGGGCTCTGAAAAGATACCTTGGCTTTCAAGCTCTGTCCCAAGCAAATTCTTTGCCTAGACATTCTGTCCCCGTGGCAACACAGTCTCTCTCCATGTAAGTATGCACTTTACATTAGCCCTCTCCATAGGAGGCCACCTGCAGACCAGTGACTCCATTCAGGGTTCACTTCCATGTACGCCACCATTGTCTGAAAAATTTTGGCAAAAACAGAGGTCCACAGAGAATCGGCAAAAGGTCTGGCCGAGACCCTGGCCTCGGCATTCTCCCAGGGGTCAAGGGAATTGTAGAAGTTTCTCACAGGATGACATTGTACTTCCTTGAACTGTGAAGACTGTGAATGGGCTCTTGTGGATGAGGGTTTCCATGCTATAAGTGATAAGATTTGTTTTTTAAAGTTTCATATTCAGGTGGTGCCACAGAGGCTCTGGGTGTCTGAACTAGGTGCAGGCAAGATGCCTATGATTCTGCAAAGTCCCAGAAATCAGAAGGCTTGGTAGGTGTAGGTACCCCAACACCCTGCCTGGATGGTCCTTAACCTTGCCTATGCTTTTGCTCTCAGATGACCCCTATTGTGTGAAAATTTTCTCAGAATTGTAGGGAGAAAAGAGGTTCATGAGATGCAGGAGGTAAATAAGATTTATAAAGCTTGGGAAGTACACAACTAACAGGTCTCATGAAGTCCCCCAAACTTACAGGACTTACAAGGCCACTCCCTCTCCAAGGTTATATTAGCAGCCTGGACTACTATGAAGAAGAGACTCTCCAACCTGCGGAGCAACCTGCAAATTCTGCAGGAGGCTCCAGGGATGCAGCTTTCTGAGTGGTCACCCATGCTGGGGTAGACTGCTCAGTGATGCAGCTGCCTTTGAGTTGTCTGTGTTTCTGTAAGCAACCTCTCACCCATACTACTGTGAGAAACACCAGCAAACCCATTGGTGTGCCAAGTTGGACTCCGATGGAATTATTTTTATCGGTCATCAGTGCCCTATCTGGAGTGAGTGAACATTTGTTCATGTCCCCTTAGAAAAAGTTATACAACTATCTCCAGGTATGTTCTCTTTCTTCCTGGACCCAATGGAGTTACTGTTATGGTCTGAATGTCTTTGTATCCTCAAAATTTATCATTGGAAACCTGATCGTCGATGTGATGATGGGCTTTGGGGAGGTGACTTAGAACCAGTGTCATCACAGCGGGGCTCTCAGAAAGCCATCTTGCTCCCACACCGTAAGAGAAAGCAGGGCTTACCAACCACCAGGGAACTACAGGAACACGCACCTTAGATTTCTCAACCTGTGGAACTGTGAGAAATAGATCTCTTCTGCTCACAAAGCTGACCATTTATAATATTTTGTTAAAGCAGCCTAAATAGACAAAGTCATTTCTTTTTACAGTGAGAAGCAATCTGCTGACGTTTGTAAGTTAAGGAGAGATATAATGGAGAGATGACCCTGGCTTATCTCTTTCCTCCTGGGTCAACCTCTCAAGGGGCTAGAAGGAGGCTGAAGGGTTGGAGCCACAGAAGATGTGAGGACACACGAGCTCTGTCTCTGCTTTGACTCAGGGCCTGAGGTCATGAACCAAGAATGTAGACAGCCTCTAGGAGACAGAAAAAAAAGGAAATGGCTTCTTCTCCGGGTATTCCAGATGGAGTGGAGGCTGGGAAAACCCAAATGTTGATCCACTGAGACTAATTTTCAACCGTGACCTTCAGAACTGTAAGACAATAAATAAAATGTATGTTGTTTTAAGTCAGCAAGAATGTGGTAATCTGCTGTCATAGCAAAAGAATATAAATGCAAAATATATATAGTATTATATAATAAATATATATTATATTATTGAATATGATTAATTCTATATAATAAATAAAAAGTATAAAATTATAGAATTATAAGTAATTTTATATTTTTATATTTACTTTTATAATATATAAATTACACAATTTACATATTATAATTACATAAATTATAATATTTATGATTTATCTGGAATATAAATAAAATAAAAACAATAAATAATATTATAAATTAAATATAAATATATATGATATATATGATATATATATATATCATATATATATAAAAAGAATATAAATGCAATTGAGACATCACCACAGACCAAATAGACCAGAGCATCTGGTGCTCTTTGTCTCAACTTTCTTTTATGAGGAACATTTTCTAATTTATAAAAAAATATATATATTATTACCAATTTTAATTTCAGTAGTGCCATGGTTTGAAAGTTTCCCCTGCCCTCCAGAAACAATTTCTGATCCTATTGAAATTTCATCGTTTAATTGCTATTTATTGTTGAGAGGTTGGGTCTCATGATGGACTCTGGACGGGGAATGAGTTTGATTTTCCCTTTTCTTTCTGTCGCTTTGGCGTGCTTCCCCTCTGATGCCCATCGTCATGCTACAATGCAGGAACCGCTAGTGCTGATGCTGTCATCATGGACTTGGACATCCTAGGCACAAAGACAGTAAGAAATTAATCTTTATTCTTCGTAAATACCCAGTCCCAGCAGCAGCAGTAGCAGCAGCAGCAGCAGCAGCAGCAGCACACTGAGACAACAAATGAACAAATTTGCTACTCACTCCCTCCATCCTGCAGAGTCGTCATGCCTCTATCTGTATAGATTATGGCTGTATAAATGTTGTACCCATAAGCCAGTGTTTGTAGTTGTCGCTTTATGTGGTGGTATCTTAAACCAATTAGAAAAAAAGGAGGAGTTACAAACAAGAACTGTATTATCTTTAATCTGTGAACACTTGCAGGTGTATGTGTGTGTGTGTGTGTGTGTGTGTGTGTGTGTGCACGTGTGCATGTGTGTGTGGGTACATGTGTGTAGACACATGTGGAGGTCAGAAGACCCCCTAAGGGTCGCTCGTCAGGTCCCATCTACCTTTTAGTTGAGACAGGTCTCTCCCTGGTCTAGAACTCATCAAGCAGGCTCGGCTGTCTGGTCAGGAAGCCCTACAGATCATTCTGATTCCACTTCCCCAGCAATGGGATTTCCAGAGCACACTGCCAGGATTTG
Organism: Cricetomys ansorgei; assembly: GCA_026225945.1. Classification (NCBI taxonomy): domain Eukaryota; kingdom Metazoa; phylum Chordata; class Mammalia; order Rodentia; family Nesomyidae; genus Cricetomys; species Cricetomys ansorgei. Next base: position 15,948,843 of record JAMJFZ010001089.1, read on the forward strand.
TTTTTATTTTCATGCAGGTTCTAGGGCTTAAACTCCGGTTCCTGTGCCTGCTAGCCAAACACTTACCGAGTCTTCTCCCCAATCCTCTGGTGCTTTCAGTTTTTACTGTGGGCTTTAATTATTTTCATTTCCCTTCTATTCTAGCCTGACCTCCTCTTTTAGTATTTTTTGTAAGGACAGTGACATGGTGACAAATGTTCTCATATTCCCATTCTGTTTATTTTACTTTAATCTCAGTGTCTAATTTCCACTTCAGTTTGAAGGGCAGACTTGTCAGGCGAGGTATCTTTCCCTAACAGTTTTATTCTTTCGTGGCAGGTCGCCACATCTACGCCTTTTTAGCCACCTTGGGTTGTGATGAGAAATCGGGCACTAATCTTTTTGAGGTTCCCCTGTGTGTGATGAGTCGCTTCCTTCTTGATGCTTCCAAAAATCTCCCCCTCCCTGTCATCCCTACCCCCCGTCTTTTCTTAGTATGATGGTGGAATATCTAAGAGTGAATATCTTTGAGTTAATTCCACCCAGAGTTCATTGAGATGCTTGAATTCGTAGATATTTTAGGTATTTTCCGACTTCAGCCATTATTCTGACTTCCGCTGTGGAGGTATGTAAAGGCATACTTGTGTCTTTGAAGTTGACTTAGTTTCCTTCTTTCCATTTTCTGCTCTTGCGTAATGATTAAGTTCAAGGAACCAGTCTTCAGATCTGTTGAATTTTGTCCCTGAGTTCCTCTAGCGAATGCTTCACCCGAGTCCGGCACTTGTAGAATTTCTAAGTTGTGGTTTTGGATTCTTTTTCTTTGCTAACGTTCTCTGTGCGCAAGACCTCACTTCCATGCTGCCCTCAGCTCTTCCGAATCTGTTTCCTTTGGCTCTTTCAGCGACTCTTTCGGTGCCTTTTAAACAGGCTGTTTGGAGTTTTTAATCTGATAGTCTCTGCGTCTGGGTTCCCTAGGGACCTTCTCGTCAGCATTTTTTCTTGCTTCTTTTCTAGTGTCATTTTTTTTTTCATTGAAAATCCAACAGTTTAGATAGTACGCAGCAATGCTAGAAGTCACATTCTTCCATTTCCAAAGAGTTGGTTGTTGCTACGTACTGGCTCTGTTGTCTGTGAGTGACTTTTCTGAACTAACCCTGCAGGGCCTTTGCTGAATGTCGTATTTGGTAACTGACTGTCCAGCGCTGCTGGTTCAAGGGCCAGGTAATGAGATGTCCTTAAACGGCTAGAATCACCCTGTCACCCTTTCCCTGTTGGGGACTCTGTGTGCATCCTAAAGCATGTTCTCAGCTCCTCCAGGCAGGCAATAGTTCTCTGCCTTTGGCCTCCTGCTCTTCACAGAGTCTGAAGTCACCGTGAGGTAAATGCTTGGGGGCTTTCCTAGGCATACCTAAGAGTTGATGTGAATGTGTGTACTTCCAGGTCCCACGAATATCCCATGGGGTCAAAAACATCCTATGAGCGGCTCATTCCAAGATTTTTACCTTTAAGCTCTCTGATCGGTCTACTGCTCGTCTATTTCTGTCGGAGCAGGCACAGTATTCTATAGTTACCTCTTGGGGAAGGAGCTGCTGGACCCAGGAAGTATTTGACTAGGCGGAGTGAAGTGTTGTAGGAAATTTTCCAGAGCCCCATCAACAATGATTCCTATTGTTTGTTGGTTTGTTTGCACATGCATGCGTGTGAGCGTGTCCTTATATATGCATATGTGTACATGTAGAATCTAGAGGTTGACATCAGGCATTTTCCATAATTGATTTTCACCTTGTATATTGAATCAGGCTCTCTCACCTGAGCCAGGAGTCACTGATTGGCTAGACTGTCTGTCCAGCTTGCTTTAGGGATGTCCTGTCTTCTGACTGTGCAGGTAAGCTATCTCACCCACCCAGAACTTATTTGGGTGCTGGGGATCTGAAATCTGGTCCTTACATTCGTAGGGGGGAGGGGCAAGTGCTTTACTGACTGGATTATCTCTGTACCCTCCTTTTAACATTTAATCAGAAAACATCCATTTTCATAGAACGATGTTAGAATGGCAACCCTTGCATTAATTTTCAGAGCTCTGAGATAGTTGGTCCTGCCAATTTTTACCAGCGGTCTTCTTACTTTGATGGGGCGGGTGTGGGGTGGGGGTGGATTTCTAGGAGTCTTTGCTTCTCTTTCTCTGTGATCTTATCAGGGTAACCCTAATGCCACGCTTTACTTATTTCGTGCAGTCATTTACTTTTGCTATGTTGGCGATGAAACCCAGGGCCTTGCAACATCCCCGACAAGTGCTCTGCCACTGTGTTACATTGTCACCTTTAATTTTAACATTATACTTCACCGAATATGTAAAAAACGGTTCCATTTCAGGATATAATCTGTCTTAGTTAGGGTTTCTGTTACTTCGATGAAACACCATGACCATAAGGCAAATTGGAGAAACAAGGGTTTATCTGGCTTACACTTCCACATTACTGTTCATCACTGAAGGAAGTCAGGACAGGAACTCAAACAGGGCAGGAGCCTGGAGGCAGGAGCTGATTCTAGAGACCATGGAAGGTGTTGCTTACTGGCTTGCTCATCATGGCTTGCTCAGCCTGCTTTCTTATAGAACCCAGGATCACCTGCCCAGGGGTGGCCCCACTCACAATGGGCTGGGCCGTCCCACGTCAATCGCTAATTAAGAAAATGCACTACAGCTGGATTTTACGGAGGCATTTTCTCAGTTGAGGTCCCCTCCTTTCAGGTAACAATCTAGCTTGTGTCAAATTGACACAAAACCCGCCAAGACAAAATCAATATAGAAATTTTAATGCTGTATTTCACTTTTATGGTTTTGTATTTTGGAGACAGGCTCTTGTTGTGTGGCACAGGTGAGCTTCAAATTCATGATCTTCCTCCTTAAGCTTCCGTGCTGGGAGATAGTTTCCTGTTTTAACACAATCTTCAAACCCCATGATTTTATACCACTAAATCACCTCCATTTGGACCAATCCTATGTCAAGGGCTCTGGAACACACCTGGCTTGTGGCACTGTACTGGCTGACAAAGATTTGTTTCACCGTCTTAGGCTCTATGTGTTCCACTCTGCTTGGTACACACTAAAGATATATTATAGGAAAAATCCCTCAATTAGTGCACATGTGACCATAAGTGTCTTTTCTGAAAGCACACTTCTCTGGACCTAGAATAGGAAGTAGAGCATAAAAGAAAAACCTGGCGAAACACTAGGGACAACATAGCGGTAGATTCTCTTTAGAAAGTACTCAGGACTTCCCCTCCAGCTGAGACATGCACCTCTCTGAGTGATGTCAGCTCGGTTAGACGATTTGAAATGTTAGCCTCCATATAAGAACAGAGACTTGAAGAGTGGTCTCTATATCACTGGAGCTGACACAGAAACGTGCCTCTGAGTACCTGTTACCCCGGGGCAACAGAAGTCAGACACATTTCAATGAGCTGGGTCCTGGTAAATTTCCCTAGCCAATCGCTACCTATGTTGCTTACCACCGTCAGAGCCCAAGAGTGGGAGCTATATAAGTCGATATTACAAGAGGCTGGGTATATGTACGGCTCAGTGGTTGATGGGAGCCCGAGTTGAATCCCAGCGCACACATAAAAAGTGGGTGTGGCCTCTAACCTCAGCACGGGGAGGCGGAGACACACTGGTCACCGGAGCTCATTAGTTGGCCAGTCTTGCCTAAAATGGTGCGTTTGCAGGCTTAGTGAGAGACCCTGTCTCGAGAGAATAAGGTGCTGGGAAATTTTGGAAAACACCTGACGGTCTCTGCATGTGCCCCCATGGGTAATACACACGTATCTACACACATACTTTGGCATGACCATGGAGCTGCTGGCTAGTCAGCCTTGCTACTGGGGCAGTTAGCGGTCCAGCCACTAACCGGAGAGCAATCAAAAGCAGATGGTGAGGTCAGTGAACAAAGATGGAAGTGCGTTAGTTAAGCCCTAGCAGCAAGTCCTCTTGTTCCTTGATCCTCCCAGCTCTCTGGTTTGTGGGTGCCCTGGCAGATTCACGGGGAGCAGGAGGGTTAGGGTCTGATTGTCCTGGAATCCCAGGCATGGGTCCCAAGACTCTCACAACAACAATCTGTGAACAGATACAAAACGTGTTCTTGATTCTTTTTCCTGCTTGGAGAGGTCATCCCGTATCCACTGAAAGTGCAGTGAGCCAGACCAAGCCCATCGTATGTAAGATGAAGATATAGATTCCTAGGCATGGCTGGGTGCGCCAAGGGAAATGAATCTCCCGCCAAGACCAAGTAGCCACTTGGTTATTGATAATAACTTCTCATGAATAGCGTGAGCACTTCAAAAGATACATATTTTAAACATGTTCGAACAACAGTGGCAACATCGGTAACGCTATTTTCTAGGGATTGACTGAGCTCCGTTTTTCTTTCTGGAGGTATCTGCCGGAGTCAGACGCATAGGTTGGAAGGAGAGTGAGTAAATGTCATGGGAAGGAGACAGGCTCCTTCTCTGTATTCTTAGGTCATCTGGATGAGCAAGTCTCACAGCAGGAGCCGTGTGTCATAGTCCAGGCAAAGTGCCCACCACATTCACTCAGGCTTCTGTCTGTGCTCCAGCTTTCCCCGTAGGATTCCTGGAAGGATGCTGTCAGCGCGGCTGTGTCACTAGAAGGGTGGACTGCCAGCCCCAAGCAGCAGCCACCTGCTAGGCAAAGCAGGGGTGGGGATGGGGGAAGCTGCTCTCAGAGGACCTTTAAGCCAGCAGCTTCCCCGTGTGCCTGTGCCTGGGCCAGGACCCTGCCGGGAAAGTAGGTCAGAGAGAGAAGATTTAGAGGAGGTAGGGGAGGGGGAGGGGAGTCAGTGGAGGAGAAAGATGATCTCCAGGACTCTCCAAAGAGGCAGCTGTGTCTGTGCTTCCCAGTAGTGTGACTCAGGGTCGCTTTGCTGCAGTCCTGCTCTGATGTGGATCTTCCATCACCATCTTGATAGTTGAGAAAAAAATAAAATCACTAACTCCTTTGTCTTTCTTGCTGGGCTTTCTACGAAGTTGAGGATGACCTTGAACTCCTGATCCTCCTGCCTCTACCTCCCATGTGCCAGATTACAGGCATGCACCATCACTCCTGTTTTTATGCAGCGCTGGGGAATCGAACTTAAGGACTTGCATACACCAAGCAAACACAAACAATTGAACTAAGCCCCCAGGTCCCCTGATTTTTTGAACATTATTAGCAGCATGTGATGACACCAAAGCTTGTGCCAAGCCCTTGCATGCAACAACGATTGCCCGGGGCTAGTTAGCATCCCACCCTCCATGCCCCTTATCAGGTGTGACACTGCCATCAACAGAAAGCAGGGAAAGGACTCTGAATGTCTCCTGGGTCCAGGCCTGCCACTGTAGCACCTCTAGCCGGACTGTGAGGACACTGTGGCTAAACATTCCTCGGTAATTTATAGGCTCACCGAACATGGTGGGATGGCCAGATTGTCACGTCTCTGACCTTCATCTCAAAAACTTCTGCCATTCTGAAAGCTATCTAAAGATGGCCTCGAGTCAACATTTTAAAACAAAGACTTTCAAACACGAGACTTTGTGTGTGTGTGTTTTATTCAGTAGCAGACTCACACATACGTACATATATGTGAATATACGTATGTGGCCACAGTAAGGGACTCTCTCTGCAGTAATAGTTAACACGCCACTGGGTTCATCACTGTTGCAGTGACAAATATCCTGCCCTTCCAGTTCCATCGCCTTGAGGAAGTCAGGGCAGGTACTCGAGCAGCCAATCAGTCAAGCCATATCTACAGTCAAGAGCAGGGAGAAATGAAAGCAGCCGCGGGGTTTGCTCACTTGCCAGGTAGCTTCCCCGTCTCCTGTATACTGTTCAGGGTCCGGCCCATGAAGATGTGCCACCTAGATTCAAGGTCTTCCTACCCCAACTAACAACCAAGACACCCTCTCCCTTCCCCCAGACATGCCCACACACCATCCCACTCCTAGATAATTCCTAACTGAGACTCTTGCCAGGTGATCCTAGGTTGCGCCAAGCTGACGATGATAACCAGCACACCACTTCTCTGACAAAAAACTTCATTTGTACCTAGGAAGAGATTTTTCCCCCCCTAGGAAAACTGGCACGAGTGGCCTATTATTATGAATGCAGGGATGTCTCATGAACGATAAGAGAGAAGCCTTAGCTTTGATGCACAAGGTCTCCTTCCAACCCTGACTGTTCCCACTGCCTTCAACACCAACACAAAACAAGACACAAATGCACCCGGAACCTTCAAATTTCAAATAACTGCCCCCCCCCCCCAGATGGGTCCTTCTCTTGGCAGCCTACTTCCATTGAGTGGCTCTGATTCCGGAACCTACTCTGGCAGCTAAGAGCATGAGTCATCTGAGGGGCGCACCTTCTCTGACTGGATTCAAGTCAGGAAACGCTGTTGCTATTGCCTGGATTGTATTTATAGGAAATGGGAGCTGTTGATCAGCCACATGGAGTGGGACTCCAGGAAAACAAAATCACAAGTCCTGTTCCTCAGGCTCTGGCTTCTGCTGAAGGAAAAACGGCTTCATTCCTTGCAGACGTACAAACTTTCCTACTAGGCTAGAGGTGGGGCCAGAGGGCCGGATGCTCAGTGTGGCGATTTGTCTTCTCCAGTTGCTGTACACGAGCTTGCATGAAGCCACACAGCTATTGTGAAAGCCGAGTTAGACCCCAGCTGTGCCCCCATGAACACCTTCAACGTTCTTCTCCTTCCCGGGTCTCTCTGTGGCTGTGTACACCCCAAGACGCCAACTACTCTGAAGTCTTCCCAAGTCTAACCTCCAGCCAAAGTCTGGATCTGTATGAGTATTCTACACTTCATATTGATTTCTAGGGATAGCCATTTCTGCTTGCGCCTGCGCAAGTGTGTGTGTGTGTGTGTGTGTGTGTGTGTACATGCTACTTGAGTATGTGCATTTGTGCATGCACATGTACGCATGTAGAGGTTGACATACGGTATCTTCCTTCATTGCTCTCCATCTTAGTTTTTTGAGACAGTGTCTCTCATTGAGCCCAGAGCTCTCTGGTTTTGCCAGACCCACTAGCCAGCAATTGCCAGAGGATCTTCCTGTCTTCATCCAGTGCTCCTAACACTGGAGTTACAGGCAAGCACCACCACACTTGGTTTTTAACGTGGGTTCACTTTACAGCTAAACATTTCCCCAATCCACCATTTGTTTTTAACAGAGACACCTCTGCCAAAAAGTCATTCTCTCCCCCATCACCCCCCTGCTCCTCCCTCTCTCACCTTGAACTCTTTATGTAAACCAGGCTGGCTTCAAACTCACAGAGATCTGCCTACCTCTGTGCTCCAGGCTGAGATGAAAGGCAGGAATGGTCAAGACTGGCCTCTTTGTTCATTTCTTTAAAACCCACTTCTTCCTCTGTAGTCTCCAATGAGGTCAAGAGTGCGATCTGCTTAACCTAGACTTTCATAGTACTTCTGGTGCTCTCTCTTTCTCTTTCTCTTTCTCTTTCTCTCTCTCTCTCTCTCTCTCTCTCTCTCTCTCTCTCTCTCTCTCTCTCTTTCATTTTCACATAATTCACATATACTCTTTGCTTCAGATTACCTCCTAAGCCCTTCGGCCTGTCTTTACCCACCCCCATGTGCCAGGCTAGAATGTGTCACTGGACAATTACAGCCATCTGTCCAGTATCTCACTGTGATTCTAGGTGAGGGGAGGTGTCTTTGTGCTGAGTGCTACAGCTCGAACCAGAGAACCCCATGCTCAGCATACCTGAGCATACATCCCTTTCCTTGGCCAAGGGACTCGTGCACTCAAGTGGTTCTGGGGATTCCCTACTGAGGATTTTATGACTCCACATAGCCCTAGCCTCTTGAGTGTGAAAGACAGGCAGGATTTTGTTTCCCAAGTTTTCCTTTGTGGGTGACAGTGATCCTTGGTGTCACCCCATCTGTGCTCCCAGTGTACACAGTGAACACAGCATTTTTGGTGCCACATCTCTGAGTCCTAAGCCCTCCCTTGCCCTCAAGTGTCACCAAGGCCGTATACTCTGGAGAACCCTGTTGGTCAAAGTCATGTTCCTCCCTGTAGGCTGTCCGTTTCTCACAGAGCTCATAAACCCTATCAGGAAGCCCGTTCTAAATAAGGGCCCTCACTGCTGGTAATGATTCCCTGTGGTTGTCTCTTGAGGCTGGGGCTGTGGTCTCAAGCTGACCCACTACTCTGCACAGTTCCTTTACACCCTGTCTGTACAGTTGTTGAGTGCACTGTGTCAGACTTTCTGTAACTGCTGCTTGGAGGTGTCCTCTCTTTTGGACTCTGAGAGAAACTAGCAGCAAACACACTTTCTCTGGTCCCAGCCTAATTGTTTCTGTCGTCTCTTTGTGGAAAAAGTAAGGTTTGTAAGGTTCCTGAAGTAACTAAGAACCCACCTGTGCCTACGTGAATGTGGAGACATCATGATGTGTGCCTGCCTCTGTATTCAGAAGGATAAATAAAGAGTGGGAGAGAGAAAGAAAAAGAGTGTGCAAGCTCTGTGCGCATATTCATTGTATACCACCCACCACAGCTGTTGTCTGAAGGATGATGAATGTCTCAGATCACAGACGAACTTTCACGCATCATGAAATTAGCATCATCAAAGTTATGATCACTATATCACAGGTAAATGTATCCCTAAAGCCAGCAAAAGCATCAGGAATAAAAAAAAAAAAACAAAAAACCTTAGAGATTGTTGTGTGTGTCTTTGAATGATGACGTCAATTGTATACGTCCAGGAAGCAGTACAACAGAACAGCAAAGCGATGAGCCGAAAAATCACCCAAGTGTCAAGCATTCTCTGCGCAACATGGTTTAGAGTTGCCTCATTTGGCAACAGAAACATGGTACAGCCTGCAAGGGGAACTGTGCTCTCTGTAGGTACAAACCTAGGGAGCATGCCTGAACATGGTTAAGAATAATGAATGCTTCAGTTGGCTCCAGATACTAGGTATTTCCCGAAGGGAGAGTTGTACATTCTTTGAGTGTAGGGTCTAGGGAGAGCATATTAAATAATTCATTATATAGCTTGAAGCTGGGAGGACTCAGGTGAGATGTTACCCTTCAGATGACTCAACTCAAGGAGGGGGGAGGAAAGCCTTTGAGACTGCCAGCTGTCATGGAGGTCCAGTTCTCAGTCAGCCTTGGGCTCTCAGCATCCTATCCTCATGGGTCACTGAAAATGACTAGGCAGAAATTTGAATATTAGTGGAAAAGAGATGGGACAACTGGTCTAACCCTAGATGCTATGCTCTTTGAAGGCAAAAACCATGTATGCTATATTCTTTGACTTATTAAATGTTTGGAAGAGGAACCTGGAGAGATGAATCACTTGACTAAGTACTTGCCATGAAAGTTTGAGGACATTAGTTCAAGTCTCAGCACCCACATAAAAAGCGAGAAGTAGTAGTGTATACTTGTAATCCCTGTGCTGGGGAGGCAGAAACAGAACGATCCCTGAAAATCCCAGCCAGCATAATAAATAAGCTCCAGATCCCAGTGAGAGATAATATCTCAAACGACAACAAAAATACAAGATGAACAGCTTCTAAGGGCAATTAATGACACCCAATGTCACCCTCCAGCCTCCACAAGCATTCACACACAGGGGCATGCACATTTGCACACACACACACACACACACACACACACACACACGGGCATACACATGGACATACGACATGTGGTCTGAGGTACCAAAATCATCTAGAATATTCCCTACAGAACTCCCAAACCTATGACTTAGAAGTTTGAACATGGCCTTATCTGTCATGTAGTTCATCCCATGAAAGAGTCATTCACTGACCTTGAGTTTAATCAATCCAAACTTTGTTGCCTGTTGCCTTGGCCAAGGCTGTGTTGAGGATCTTACTCCTTCTGGAAGCTGTCATGTCCTGAGTGTGACTGTAGAGGCCATGGCTTGAAGGAGAGACGCTGGAGTAAAGACGACATCAAGACTCCATATGATTCAAAGCTCTGCTGATAATCTTTAAAGGAGAGTTGGGAACAAAAGATCTCAGGGGCAGTGAAGTCTTCCAGTGGGAAGAAAAATTACCTTCTTGTCCCAAACAGCTGGCCTGACTTTTATCTCTACACAGGATCCCGAGGAATATCCACCACAGAACACACTCCAGGCCAGTGTACTCAGGGCTATGAGGGCTTGTTTCTGCTTTCTGGGTGGGCTGGGTTAGGACTTCTACAGAAGAGAGTCCCTAACTGTGCTGGTTAGTTTTTGTCAACTTGGTACAAGCTACATTCTCCTGGGAAAAAGGGAACCTCAGTTGAGAAGTTTCCTCCAGCAGATTGGCTTGTGGGCAAGTCTGTAAGGGCATTTTCTTGATTGATGATTAATGTGGTTGGACCCAGCTGGCGTGAGCAGTTGCCACCCCTAGGCAGATGGTATTGGGCCATATGAGAAAGCAAACTTAGCAAGCCAGTAAGCAGCATTCTTTCTTGGTCTCTGCTTCAGTTCCTGTCTCCAGGTTAATGCTCAGATTCCTGCCCTTCTGATGATGGACTGTGCTGTGAAAATGTAAGATGAAGTAAGCCGTTTCCTCCCCAAGTTGTTTCTGGTCAGTGTTTTATCACATCAACAGAGAGGCACTCTGGGACACTCGGATTTCTAGTACCAAGGTTTGGAATTTGATAGTGTAATTTGGTAGATACCTAAATCAAAGCAGAGTGAGGCAAAAGGATGTTCAAAGACCTGCATGACTTGTCCCTATAAATTAAGAGACAGCTTGGGCCCATGCCCCTCTATAGCGGGGGAAGGACAATAAGGACTGCCCAGTCTTCCTCAGGCACGGTTCTGCTCTGCTCGCCATGTGGTGTCGCCTCTTCAGTGCTGACCACTGTTCCCATTGACCACATAAATAGTAGGCTGGGGGGCTAAAAAAAGCAATACACATAAAAAGTCACCAAATTGCTTGTTGAATCTGGAACATTCCTGCTGATAGATGTGAAAGCTTTTTCCTACTGCAGCTAGGTGCAGGAATTCAAAAATAGAATGTACTCAATTTGACATTGTTTAGCGTACTCTAAAAATTCCCTTGAAAAATGTCTTCGGGTGTGCATCTGGGAGCACACAATAAACTTCAAAAAAGGACAATATTTCCCAGGAAATCAAAATAGACATGTTTGTCATCATGGCTATTTATTCATGTTGGAAATCTGTCCCTCTTTATTTATGATTATGTAATCCCCTCAATCTAGTTCTTGCTCTCTGTTCTCTCTCTCTCTCTCTCTCTCTCTCTCTGGCCTTGTTCCAGAGATGCAACATCAGAGGCACCCCCTCCCCAGGATGGTCTGAGTTATTACTGCTGACCACTGTCTGTCTTGATCAGTAAGCCATGGACTACCCTGGTGTCCAGCTGACCTTCATTGGCCACTCCAGGCTACAGAGTATCTTCATTCCTTGGGCTACATTTTCTGGAAAGATGAAGGGTTTCAGAAGATAGGGATTTTAAACAACACACTATAGCAGGCATATAATGTGGGCGGTGATTACTGCAGTGGAGAAGACAGCCACATGTGAACAGATGTGATCTCTGAGGTGCTGATGCCCAGACAGCTTACCAGTACAGCCACAGAACATTAAGGCCACTCATCTCATGGGCTTCAGTGTTTGGGGAGAGTGAACGTTGACATATGAAAACGGGGAAGTCTTCTGAGAGCCATATTTAAAAGAACGATGGGTCAGGTCTAGAAGAAAGGAGAAGAGGCCAGCATCACTAGAATGGAGACCATTCAGGTATTCCCAGGGCACTGAGACTTGGTGACACTAGATAAAGTAAGAAGAAAAGGTCTGACCGGATGCCCAGGTGTGAAATCCCAGGAGAGAAAGGGATCTGGCTGTGACTTAGTGTTCTATTGCCTCAAAGAGACTCCATGATCATGGCAGCTCTTATAGAGGAAAACATTTAATTGGGTCTTGCTTACTGCTTCAGAGGTTTACTCCATTTTCATCATAGTGGGGAGCACAGCAGCACACAAGCAGACACGGTGCTGGAGAAGTAGCTAAGAGTTCTACATCAGATCCACAGGCAGCAGGAAGAGAGCGCCATCGGGCTTGGAATGGGCTTTTGAAACCTCAAAGCCCAACTCCCAGCAACACACTTCCTCCAACAAGGCCACACTTCCTAATCCCTCCCAAGTAGTGCCACTCCCTGTTGATTAAGCATTCAAATATATGAGCCTTTGGGGACTGTTCTTATTCAAACCACTGCATTCCACTCCCTGGTCCCCATAGGCTATGATTTGTACATCATATCATAATGCAAAAATGCAGTGAGTCCAACTTCAAAAGTCCCCATAGTCTATAACAGTCTCAATACTGTTTATAAGTCCAAAGTGGGTTACAAATAGAAATGGCCAGAGATAGCTTTTTTCTCCGGTTGTTTTTGGGGTACTCAAATGTGCTCCTGCATCTCCACGGTGGCTGATGAGGAGGGGTTGGGAATGTCCCTTCTCTTTAAGGGGCTTTCATGCTTCTCAAAGCAAATGAAAACACAGGTATAAAACTATGCACAAGGTAGCACCGGGAGCCTGCTGTGTGCATGAGACTCTCACATCACACTTTAGTCTAAAAGAGCTTTGTGAAGGTCACTCTTGGCTACATCCACAGCCAAGAGGTGGGGGTGGTGATCCGTGACCAAAGCTTTATATAATGAGGGTCAGGATTTGTCTTTAATAATATGCCATGTCTATATTCCCAAAAGGACTTCATGTGGCTCTACGTGGATTTGTGGAGAAGTAGATTGTGAACTTGGCCAGAATAGGATGAAAATACAAGCTGTGTGTGTTTTTTTTTTAAACCAAATATAGGAAGAACAGTGCAGCCCAAGGTACTAAAATTTGTTTTTTTTTCCCCCTTCTCACCCCCTCCATCATCTCTCTTCTGACTTGTAAGCTGTCATGATGAGCAGAAACAAAATCATTTGATAAATTTTCTTGCCTGGGTTCTCCCAGTCACCTCTGAATAGAGTTGGTTGGCCAGTTTTGAATCTAAAGGTAAGACTATTCAGCTTGGATCACAATTACCCAATTTGCACTCAGTAGCTCACAGGTGTCCATGTTCTCCTTACTAGGGCAGTGGATGGGGCTGTGGGAGACTCCTCAGGCTGTCTCCTTCCCCACTACCCTGTACCCCCAACCCCATGGTCGACCTTTGGAGTACTACGGTCAGTGTAACCTTCTTAGAAACTCATGGCTTCCTTTCTGTACCTGAGGCGAGGTTGGCTTCGGATAACAAGTGGCTTCTGCCTGCCTTGTGCAGAGGTTCATATAGATATCACATGCACTTGCTTTGAGTGTCACTAAAACACATTCAGGGTTCACTAGAACACTGGGTTCACTCTGCACTCGAGAGCACTGAGAATCCCTTAGATGAGGCAGGGAGCCTTGGGCATGTGATTGTACCCATTCCCCTCAGCTCACACTGGTCTCCCAGTCCTTAGGAAGCACAGATTGGGAGATAAAGAGTTTCAAGATGGTGACCACAGAGCATTCAGCCAAGTCAGGGCTCTTTTGCCGAGTGTGGCCCTCTATGCATCTGCACAGGACTCTGAACATGGAGTCACCCTGTCCGTTGCCTGGGCAGTCCTAATTGGTTCTGTTGTAGATCTGAATGGAATCGGCCTCTAGGTGGAGCCATGCCCATGATTTAAGGGTTAATCCAGTTGGACAACTGCAGTGGCTTAAATTAAATGAGAAATGACTCCCCTAGGCCCAGGCATTTGAACACGTGTTCCCTAGTTACTCTTTGGGAAGATTTAGCAGGTGCAGCCTTGTGGGAAGAAGCATGTTGAAGTGCATCACCAGAGGCTGGCTTTGAGAGGTCATCACCCCACCCTACTTCTGGTTTGCACCGTCTGCTTCACGCCTGTGATCAAATATGTGATATTTCAGCTGCCTGTTCCAGCTGCCTGTGGCCCTGCTGTCCTTGCCACTGGACCTTATCTAGCCTTCTGGAGCCCTAAGCCAAAATAACTCTTCATTCTAGAAGTCGCCTGGGTCGTGGTGCTTAATCACAGAAACACAAGAGTATAATAAGGCAGATCAATGCACTGGCTAAGTTACTGTCCTTAAAGAGTATGTTCACCTTAAGGCAATACACTTCTTCTTCCCAGAATTCCTGCCCCCTTGCACAGTGTCTTACAGAGCACAGTTATACTGATCCATAAGTCTGCCTGCTGTTCTAAAAAGTATGACTTTCCATTTTCTTCTTCTTCTTCTTCTTCTTCTTCTTCTTCTTCTTCTTCTTCTTCTTCTTATTCTTATTCTTATTCTTATTCTTATTCTTATTCTTATTCTTATTCTTATTCTTCCCTCCTCCTCCTCTTCTTCCTCCTCTCTCTCTCCTCCTCCTCCTCCTCCTCGGAGCATGCTTTCCCTAATTCTTTGGGATTCACTCTTTCTCTAAAGTTCCCCTCCTTGCCGGTGGTCTCCTGCCACTGCCTGTGGTTGACTTCCTTTATGCCGGTGTGGCGTATCTCAGATTGGTGTGGATCTTCAGGCAGCTGTGGGATTTACACTTTGCCTGCTATAACTTATTTCTTAAGCCTTACTTGTTGGGGCCAATTGTAACTGTTTACTTTTTCACTTGTAACCGAACTCTCCCTCTTGGTTCTCCTGCCCTGCTTGTAACTGAAAGCCATTCTCTGCCTAGAAACTGTTTTCTTGCTCTATGCTGGAGTACTGCTTGCAAGCTTCTAACTGAATGCTACTGTAACAGATTCGTGTTCTCTCGCCCCAACTGCTACTGAGACAGATTCTTAACTTGTAACTTGTTTAGCCCTCTAAAAGTTAGGAAGGAAAGAGATAAAGAAAAATTTCTTCACAGCCCCCTATCCGTTTGAAGCCTGGAGAACTGGTTAACATCTAACAACTTCTATCCCATTAACTGTCCCAAAATATGAACTAGTGCCTGCCTGTTTTCCTATCAACTGATCCTGTCTGAGCCTAGTGCCTGCCTTTCCATCAACCATCCCCATCTGAGCTGAGCCTAGTGCCTGCCTGCTTTCCCATTAACTGTCCTTTGCCTGAGCCAGGTGCCTGCCCTCCCATCAATGCTCTCTCCCATCAACTGTCAACTCCAACTGGCAACAGTCTCCTTTTACAGGGCTCATAAACTGTTTCCGGAAGTCCAAGCAGCATGTAACCATAAGGAAGGCAGCACAGTACAAAATGCTTTTTGGCAAAGTCCTACTAAAACCTGCTCTGGGGTTTTTCTTTTCAACTTTGATAAAACTGTCCTGAGTTTGGTTTGAGTCTGTTCTTTGAGTAGGGAAATCCAGAAATGCAGCTTTCCTGAATTTTCAGCCTTCCAGACTTTGAGTCACGCATGCTTCCATTAGATTACGTCAGCTCACCAAACTACACATGGGCAGGACCATTTCTTTGGTCTGTCAGCAGTGTCCTACTTGGTATGAGTAGAAATTTGTCACAAAGTACCCCCGATTTTCCCTTACTGTGACAGTGAGTTGGTCTCATGCTGGCACACTGTACCTCTGAAGGTCTTTCACCTGTTTTTAATCACAACAAATTCATAGGCCGTACTGTGTCCAGCATAGGGCTGAGGCCATGCCAGTGTGAGCTCCCGCTTCCTCTGGCCTTGCCTTAGTTCTTGTGTTGTGAGCAAGGACAAGAAGACTACGAGTTCTGAGAATCCATTTCTCTGTCTTTCTTTCTCTGTCTCTGTCTTTCTCTCTTTGTCTCTCTCGATGCATCTTATTTTTTTTTTTTTTGTGTGTGTGTGTATGTGTATGTGTGTCAGAGCACATGTGCGCACGTGTGCACATGCCTGTGTGTGTGTATGTGTGTGTGTGTGTGTGTGTGTCTGTGCATGGCAAAAATGCTTGAGTGTCTGTGGAGGCCAGAGAAGGAATTTGGATCCCCAGAGCTGGAGTTACAGTCAGCTGTGAGTCACCAGATACGGTGCTGGGAGTGAAACTATGGTCCTCTGGAAGAGCAGCAAATGCTTTTAACCACCGAGCCATCTCTTCAGTCCCATGTATGTGTCTCTTCATGGAATAGCTAAGACCCCAGAAACCTTGTGATGTCTGCTTTGCTCCTTAGCTTCGTCATCCTGGAAGGGAGTCTAGTTTTTTCCCATCATGCACCTGGACCATATTTGCTGTCTAACGTTCCTGCACCCTCTATGATCCTGGTTCCTGCCTCTCTCGCTTGGCTCAGTGTCCCCCATCAGTTACCCCGTCCTCATTCTTAGTTGCTCACAGCAGAGTACTTCTCAGCTCCATCCTCCTGGCTTGGTCATGGGTTGCTAGTGACACATGCCATCCTGCGTTCTCTGAAATTTCCAGCTTCTCACCCTTACTAGGAACACTTTTCCTTTTGCCCACTGTCTAACACATAACTTCATTTTTGGGGGGCTTGGCATTCATTTTTTATCACGACAGCAAAATTTTGTAGGTAGAAAGAAGAGTGTTTCTTTCCAGAGGTTTAAGACCATATCTGACACTAATTAAAAAATAGTCTTCCAAAAATATCTATTTGGTTTTGCAGCAGAACAGCCTCCAACTCAAACATGGATAAGGCGGTGTGTATTTATAGGCAGTCACAGGTCTTTGTCTAGATACTTATGAAATTTCCCTTTGTACTGATCCTGGAAGGATAATTTGCTATGGGGGCATCTTTATAAAATATCTGCATTTCTCTAGATGGCTAGGTTTACAGGGTGGGTAGCGGTGAGCAGGTCATTCCCAGTTCAGCGAGAAGGCATCTCAGACAATTAGAATGATAAATGGTAGGACCCAGTGTCTAGAGGACAAGTTGAGACAGGGTGCCTGGTTAGGGGTGGGGAGAGGAGGTGGACCTCCAAATGGAAGTGAGGTCTAGATCACTTTGTAACCTCTGTGGTAAACAGTAAAGTATGGAGTGTTTAGTTATAATGACAGGCAGTGTGATGGCTAATCTTAGTTGCCAAGTTGACACCCAAGAAGAGCGAATCTCTGTTGAGGAAGTTTATTTTTAGTTATATATAAAATAATTGTTTTATGCACTGTTGAATGAGGGGCTGTCTAGGGCGTTGTGTATTGTTTGGAGGTGTTGGATTTCTGTGGGGTGTTGTTTAATTGCTAATTATCTGCATGTGCTATCAGTAGAATACCTGAGGAGTTCTGAATCAGTAAAGACACCTGAGCTCAGATGCTCCGGGTTCCACTGTGAGTATGGCACCAGCCAGGATGGTGGTTCCCTCTGCTGAGGCCTGGCAGAGTTTGCATGTATGAGAATGCCTCCCTTTCCTTTGCTGAGCCACCCCAGAAATGTACTACTACAAACCTCATTTGAGGAATTGTCTGCATCGGATTGGCACATCTGTGAGGCATTTTCTTGATTGCTATTTGATTTGGAGGCCCCGGTCCACAGTGAGTAGTTTCATTCCTGGGCTGGTGAACCTGGGATGTACCAGAAGAACAGCTAAACTTGAATCTGAAAGCAAGGCAGTAAGGAGTGTCCCTCCATGGTTTCTTCTGCCTTTGCTTTGCTCCATGTGATGACAAACCATAACCCATCAGAAGAAAGAAACCCTTCTCATCCCGAGTTGCTTTTGGTGGTGGTGTTCATCTCAGCAACAAGACAGCAAACCAGAACAAAAACGACTTGAGAGTTTTTACAGCAGAGAGCAACTTGAAGGAAATTGGGTTAGAATATCAGGGTCTCAGTGAACTCAAGAAAACTCAAGGGGCTAACAAGGAAAATACCATGTTTGAGAAGGACTTGAGGAGGGCCAAGAGCCCCAGAAAGAAGCCACCATGCTCTATCAGGCTGGCAGACCCACAAGGCCTTGCTGACCACTCTACATGGCCACTTCTTGCTAGAGAGTGGTCACTGTGGGTCCTGGGTAAAGACAATAGAAGTGACCCAGTGTCCAACTAAAGAAGCCCTTACCCCAGGGCTTATAGGATTGCTTAAAGATGCTTCTAGGATTTTGCATGTTCCTTTCCATCATGCTCCCTGGGCATCTCATGCCTTCCTCTGTCTCTTCTCTTCCCTCTCTTCTGTCTTCTCCTCTTCCCTCTTCCAGCGTTCTTTCACAAAAATATTTTTTAAAAAATATTTGATGCAAACCATGTAGATTCTAGTAGCAAATATTCCCACATCCACTAGATGGAACTAAAGTACACCGTGTTTACTGAACACAGACTGGTTAGCTTTAACCGTCCACTTGACACTGGCTAGAATCACCTGGGCAGGGAGTCTCAGTGAGGATTGTTTAGATCAGGTTGACCCACAGTATATCTGAGGAGGACTGTTTTAATTGCATTAACTGATGTGGGAAGACCCAGTCTGAATGTGGCTACCCGTCATTCCCCCGGGGCCCTGGACTATATAAGAACCAGGAGAGATAGTGTGTGCACGTTCCTTCTCTTTGCTCTGGATTGTGGATGTGGCTACTTGTTTTAAGTTCCTATTGCCATGGTTTCCTAGCAATAATGTTCTGTAACCTGGAATTTGTGAACTAACATAAACTCTTTGTTTCCTAAGTTGTCCGGGTACTGTATTGCAGCAACAGAAATCAAGCAAATGACTCCATAGTGTAGCAATGGGTTTTCACAAAAATGTGTGCTTGCATGAAATACAAATCACTTGATTACAAGACAGAAAGCAGTTTAAAAACTATTTATTTATTTTATGTGTGTGTGTGTGTGTGTGTGTGTGTGTGTGTGTGTGTGTGTGTGGCTGAGTGTATGTAAGTGTACCATGTGTGTGAAGTGCCAGATGAAGCTAGAAGAGAGCATCAGATCCCCTGGAACTAGAATTACAAGAGGTTGTAAGGCAGCCTATATGGGTGCTGGGAACTGGACTTGGGTCCTCTGGAAGAACAGGCAGAGCTCTTAGTTAGCCAGAGATGGCTAACTGCGGAACCATCTCTCTAGCCCCAGGCAATATTTATTAAACATCCCAGAAATGGCAGAAGGTGAGAAACACAATTATAGTCTCTGCCCTCCACCCATGCAACCCACTATCGCATGCAGCTCATTTTATATTCATGTACAGATCATTTCAAGTCCTAATTGGAATCACCCTGCTTTCTTTGATCTATTATGAACATTTTCCTATATATATGTAATTTTAATTTTCAATTTTCTTTTTAGTTGACACATGACTGTGTGTATTTATGGAGCACTGTGGGAGTGATTTGACACATGTATAGGATGTTCAGGGGTCAAATCAGGGTGTTGCCATTTTGCCAGTCAGCCACCATTTCTCTCTCTTTCTTTCTTCCTTTTCTTTCTGTTTTTCTTTTGCTTTTGTTTTTGTTTTTTGTTTTTTGAGACAGTGTTTCTTTGTGTATCCCTGGCTGCCCTGGAACTCACTGGGTAAACCAGGCTGGCCTCGAACTCACAGAGACCCCCCTGATTCTGCCTCTCGAGTGCTGGGATTAAGAGCATGCACCACCACTGCCAATCTAAGCCACCATTTCTTTGTGTTAGGAACCTTCAAAGCCTTCTTCCCCAGTTCTTTAGAAAATATACAGTAAATTGTACGCTATCCCTTGATTTTGCATTTTGATTTAAAATGAGAATAGCTGTATATTGCGTTTCTATCCATAGATATAGCAAAGACAACTATATATAAGCCAAAATCAGAAGTCTGTGCACATAAATGCTCACACATTTGGTTCTTTGAAAGGCTTCTTTGCCAGACTACTGGTTGGAAGGAAGCTGAAGACATGGCCCGGCTGTTTTTTCCTGGTCCTCAATCTGAGAAAAAACAAAATTTAAGTGATGGTCAGCAGATGGCGCTCTAAGAATAAAAACAAAGCTAATGAGTCCTGTTTTTCTCTTGCCTGCATCTCTGTCTGCAGGTAAGGCGTCTGAAAGCTGTGTATAAACCACAAATGCCTGAAGTAAGGAAACACAACACCCAGCGGTCTGCCAGGAACCCAGGGGAAGCTGGAAAGTCAAGCGTGCTTAGGATTCAATGCTTTGCTATGCCCATGTTCACCTGGCAAATGCAGTCAGATGGGCCTTGTCTTGTTTTAGTTTCATGAACTTAAGTTGGTTGCAAATGTTTATATTGATCCAAGCAGTTGGGAATACCATGGAGAGAAGTTGCACTCCAGGGGCTTGAGTAACTTTGCAGCCGGAGCGTCACAGTGACATGTGTGGGCATCCCTGTGCGGGGAGGCGGGGCGGGGAGGCGGGGAGGCGGGGAGGCGGGGAGGCGGGGAGGGGGAGGCGGGGAGGCGGGAGGCGGGGAGGCGGGGAGGCTCAGGCGGGGAGGCGGGGAGGCGGGGACTCGCGGCCTCAGCTTCCAGAGGTACCACACTGGCTCTGGGGTGCTCCTACCAGAGATGAATCATTTGAGATACAGGGTGTAGAGCCCTTTGCATCTTGCTGACTAATCTCAACATGGTCCTCTTCTAGAGATGGGATTTGCTATTGGCTCTGCTGTTTGAAAAGGCAAAGTTTCTGTTTGTTTGTTTCTGGTTTATATTACTTACTTTTCTGTAGCTGTGACAAAAATACAGAGTTTATTTTGGCTTACAGTTTCAGAGGGGCGGAGTCCATAACAGTGAGGAAAGGCCCAGCAGCAGACAGCTGAAAGAGGAACGTGGCTGATTACGTTTCATCTGAACACCAGGTAACAGCAGTGGTGTTGATGGTGGTGGGGGTGGTGGTTGCTGGGGTGGGGTGGGGGTGGCTGTGGTTCGGAATGGGGCGACGCTATAAAATGTTAAAGCCCACCCTCAATGTCATACTTCCTCCAAGCAAGGCTGCACTTCCTAAAGGTTCCTTAACCTCCCCAAACAGCGCCACCATCTGGGAACCAGACATCCAAATACTGAGCTCATTGAGCTCACCACATGGCTCTCTTGGCCTCTGTGTCTTTATTTCTAAATCTTAAACAATTTCTTGTTTCTTCAAATTATTTAACTATGGTCGGTCATTTTTAAGGAAAAAGACATCAGAACAACTGTGAAAAGTAGAGATGATTGTTCAAGTAGCACTAACACTCATTTTGAAAATGCCCCCACATCTTTGATTAACAAGAATCTTGTCTTGGGAGCAATCCAGGAAGTCTAATGCCCATCTACTTCCATCTCAGGAGCTATTCATGACAACGGTATACATGCTTTCATGGAGTAAATGCTAAGTAAGGTCCTGAGAACCAGAAGTAGAGACCAGATTCTTACCACGTTCACCCCATTCCCTGGGCTACCTTGAAGGCATTCGCTAAATAACTGGAGCCAACCCTCAAGCCCTTCTGCTTAATGTAAACTGTCCTGCATCTAGCAAGACCTGTCTTTCTTGGACATTTGCCTCAACACAGGGTGGATGATAAGGATGAAATGACCCAATGCAGGTTTCACACCAGGTGAGAATTGGGAATTGCATGTGAGTATGGGGAGAGAATTTGTATACTACCTGCGCCAGCTCAATTTTTAAAAAATTGTGACATAATATCCTGGTTTCACTTCTGTTTCTGTAATAAAACACCTTAATTAAAAAATAACAACTTAGAGGAGAGAGAGTTTACTTGGTTAACACTTTTGCACGACAGTCCATTATTGTGAGGAAATCAAGGCAGGAACTCAAAGCAGCTGGTCACATCCACAGGCAAGAACAGAGCAGAGAAAGAACACATACATAGTGCTCGCTTACTTGTGCTCAGCTTGACTTCTCCACTCTTACACAGTTCAGGAACCCCTGGCCTAGGGAATGTGCCACCCACAGTGGACTGAACTATCCCAGGCCGGTTAGTTCAATTAGGACAATTCCTTCAGGAATACTCAGACCAACACAATGTAGATAACCCTGAATTCGGACCATCTTTCCAGGTGATTCTAGGTTGTATCAAGTTGGCAATTAAAGCTAATGATCACATCTTCTATGCAATGACTGTACCAAAGGCCCACAGATTTCATGTGTGAAACAAGGATTTCTCTTGTTACTGTGATCAAGGGCCAGGCTGGAGGCTTCTCTGGACGTTCTATTGAAGAGGTGCCCTCTGCTTCTTTCCCTATTCCTCTGGCTTCTGTTTCCTTGGTTTGTGACTTGTAACTCCAAACTTGCCCTTCATTTCCACACGGCCTCTTCCTTGGCTGGGTCCTAGGTCTTTTCCTCTTCTGTTTCGTCAAAAGACACTTGTCCTTGGACTTGGGAACTGCTCAGATGATCCAGATGATTTTAGCTTGACATCCTTCAAATAGTAAAATATTACAACCACAGGTTCTAGGGACCGGGATGATAACTAGGTATCTTTTTGAAGGGTACTATTCAAAGTACATATATACTACTTTCTGTTTTTTTATTATTTTAAAGTGTGTGTGTGTGTGTGTGTGTGTGTGTGTGTGTGTGTGTGTGTGTGTGTGTGTGTGTGTGTGTGTGTGTAGGGATCTGAGGCCAGAAGAGGGTGTTGGATATCCTGGAGCCTGGACTTACAGATGATTGTGAGTTGCCTGATGTGGTGCTGGGAACCTAACTCAGGTCCTCTGGGAAAACAGGAAATGACCTTGGCCACGGAGCCATGTCTCTAGGCCCCACACGTAAGTTTTAAAACGTTACAAACAGCACAGTTTCCTTTATTAAGTTAAAGGTTTTGGTGTGTCTTTCTTTCTACCGCACCTTCAAGGATGGTCCTAAGACTATAGGTCTTTCACCCATGCATGTGAAAATAGGTAACAGTCTCCTGAAGAATGTTTAAAGTCCATGCATTGATTTGATGTTTAAGTGAAAGAATCCCGCCCCCCCCCCCCCCCCCCGTTAAGTTTTCATAAACCTCTAGAACAATGGTTCTCAACCTGTACGTTGTGATTCTTTCAGGGGTTCAAATGACCCTTTCACTGGGATCGCCTAAGACCATCTGCATATCAGATATTTACATTACAATTCATGACAGTAGCAAAATTACAGTCATGAAGTTGCAAGAAAAATAATTTTACGGTTGTGGGTGTGTGTAGGGGGCAGGACCCGAGAGAGATCCAGGCTTCTCCACACCACCCTGCCCTTGGCACCTTGGGCTGGACTATTATGCCTGCAGCCTGTGTGTAGCACCTGAGCCCCTCAAACTTCTCTCTTGTTGATAAGCCCATATCATGGCTTTTGATAAGAAAGAGCAAGCTTTAGTTGAGCCTTTCGTCTCTACGTGATGTTTCCACATTGCTGGTTTTCACGTTGCCTAGTGTAAGGTAAGAAAAGTAACACTCAGAAAAGCATCATGGGCTTTTCTCACATTCAGAGCCTTTGGCTGGCCAGAGTCTGCCTTGTCCGTCTTATTTATTATAACAGGGTGATTCCAGCCAGGATTCTTTTGCTCTGACAGTTGAGGAATTAAAGATGGGAAAGGGACTTGGAACCAAAGGAAGGTCTGTTGGAAGAGCTTCAGACCTCTTGGGTAAATAATGGCCCCAGAGCTGGAGAGACACTGACTTAATGGGGCTGGGTTTTATTTGGGTTCAAGTATCCCTTTGTGGTGATTCCCCCTGCTCTCCTATTAGACCTAAGATGTTCACTTGCCCCTGTGGTAAATTGATTGATAACACTGTTCCTGTCCGTGTGAGATGGTAACAGCCACCAGTTGGTTGGGGTCTGTTCCCATTCAGGGCGGACCTCCAACCCCCTTTTTGGTGTTGTAATAACTGATAAAGAGAAACTTAACAGAGTAAGAAAAAATTGAGCCAGGAATGGAGACCCATCTCCCTTCCCCATTCTTTCCCTCTGCCCTGGGGGGCCCCACATCCTCAAGGGATTTAATTTTTGTATTTAATGGGACCAGTGGAAATTGCTCTATTGGGTCCCAGCAGCATCCTCAGTTTCGTATAGCTTTGTGGCTACCTTAGTCCTTGATTTATATTTCAAAGCTACATTAAAAAAAGATAAAAGTGAAAAACAGAAAGTTCAAACAACTGCCAATGAAATAAATTACCATTAGTTAGGTCACGAGTCTTAATTAAGAACCATCAACCACGGGTCAGGACTCAGGACTCAGGGGGTAAACAGTGGGTTTGGGGTCGTTCTACGGCCAGGGAACTCTGTCAGAAAAGGGACCTATTCACCGGAGGAGCCAGAGGCTCAGCTCTCGCAAACCTTGGAGGCCGACATGGAGACAGAGGCTGCGGAGACATGTTTGCGAGTGACAGCTTGCCCTCATGTCACCCGGTTCGGTGTCCTCACTAGACACACGGGCCTCCATTTCAGAAGAGGGAAGAACTCTCATTTAGGCTGCGAGGATCACAGTTTGCCCTATCTCCCAAGAGTGGGAAGAGCACTTCTGCAGGGTGTCGCAGAACACCAAAGGTCTTTGTGGGAAACGGCTCAGCCTTTGGTCTTCTTTCTTTTCTCCAGGACTTTGGAAGCAAAGCCTTCCGTTTGCAGACATTTTGTGACCGTGAAACAGAAACCACGATGTAGGGGAAGGACCCTGAGCAGGAGAATCTGTTTCCCCCAGTCGCCAACCTGCAACGCAGTCCTTCCATGGTCTCAAGTGGCTTTGGCATTCCCATGGTCTCAGATTCTCTGTTGTCTAACCCGTCTCCTGTTTTGTTTTAATTAGCTTTCTCCAGTGTTCTGACTCTGTGGCTCTAATCTGTAAAAGATGCTTCCTCAAATTAATTAATTAACTAATTAGTTAGTAATTATGTGTGTGGTCATCTGTGAGTATCTGTCACAGGGCAGGTTCGGGGAGGGGAGTGCCCACACACTTTTGCGTGTGCATGTCTGTTGAGGCCAGAGACGGACCGTGAGTGTGGGTGTTGTTCCTCAGGAGCCATCCGCCTTGTGTTCTGAGACAAGGTCTCTCAATGGCCTGGAGCTCACCAAGCAGCTTGCCAGCTGGCCTTGGAGTCCCAGGAATCCCCCCTGCCCCTACCTCCTCTGTGCTGGGATTACAAATGCCTGTCACTGTGCTAGCCTTTTTTTTTCTTTTTTTTTTTTTTTTTAATGAGGGTTCTGGGACTCAAACTCAGCATCTCATGCCTGTAAGGCAAGCATTTTACTGAAGGAGTGGTTCCTCGACCCCGCTTTCTCAGGTTTATTAATCGTGCTTTCTCAAATCTCCTGACTCCTGTGGCAAAGGCTCCTCCCAGGCTGGTTTCCTCCCTCACTCGGTGTGCCCTGTCTCCTCTAGGTGCCTCCAAGTGGATTTATCACATGGTTTCTGTCCCCTGTGGCACCTGCCCAGTTTCTCCTTCCCACATCACGCTTCAGACCCCCATTCTAGTCTTCCTGGTCACAGCCATTCTTCCGGGGGCAGGGGGAACCTCAAATTTTGGTCCTCCCTACACCACTTACCTGAGGGACCAAGGAGGCTTTTTCATGAATTATATGTTACAATCCAAACGCCTTGCTAGTAGCCTTGCTCCTGGGGCCTGGGGCCAGGCAAAACGAAATTTCTGAGAAGCCCTGCAACACTTGCTGTCTGCCCCATTGCTGTGGTTTGAACTTGAGATGCTCGTGTGAAGGGCACTTGGTCTCCAGTGCTGTTCTGGAAACGATGGAACCCTTAAGAAGTAGAGCTTAGCTGGAGGAGGAAGTGGGTTATTATGGTTGGGCCTAGAGGTTTTAGAGTCTGGACACAGTTCCTATCTGCTCTCCGTTTCCTGTCCCGGCTGATGTGAGGAGGTGGGGTCCCCGCTGTACACATTTCACCTGTTGTTGTGTCTTTCCCGGCGTGATGGACTGTAACCCCTCAAACTGTGAGCCAAAATAAGCCCTCTCTGCTGGAAGTTGCTTCTTGTCACAGCAACCCCCCAAAGCAACTCCTGACGGTCCTCCTGCCTGGTGCAGACTGCTTATGAGCACTGTGCTGACAGTGATGGAGACTTCAGACAAGGGTTGGTATGGGGATAGTGGCTCAGATGGGCAGCGAGGATCTCCTACTTCCGCACCAGGCTGTTGATGCTCCAGAAGGAAGGTGGGGGTGCTTGCTTTTCTCTCTGCCCATGATGGGTGATGCACTGTGTTTTCTTTTAACCTCCACACCAACTGCAGCCTCTGTTTATAAGGCTCAGCCCAGAGTCATTTACCTTGGCTTGTACTGCTTGCTCAGCTACAAATTAGAGCTGCCTCTGAGGGGGGAAACCAGTGCTTATGACCTCTCCTGAGGCTCTGATTTATCTCGAAGTGGAGAAATACTGGCATCTGAGTTAGTAGAAATGCCTGCCAGATCCTGGCAAAATATTGCCTCTCAGCCTTATTTCTCAGTGCTGTAAATTTTAGCTTCTGCACTTTCAGCTTTAGAGGAATGCTGGAAAGCTGCACTGGGGGGTATTGGGAGCTGCTCACTAGGGCTGAGGAGGTAGCAGAAAACCAACCTGTGCTTATCTGCTTCCCAGCATCTCCCTGGTCTCTGCCAGCCTGGAATGCCTCATGCTTGTTCTCTGGTTGTGACAGGCTCAGGTGGCAACTGGAGAAATGGGGAATGAGGGCCCTTGTCCCAATTCCATGCTGGTTGCTGTGACAAACACCTTGACAGATGCAACTCAGGGGACAGAGGGTTTATCTGACTTGTGATTCCAGGTTGCAGTCCTTTAATGTGGGGAAAGGTACAGAGTTAAAGCTACAGATCCACAGTCAAGAGCAGAGAAAGAATAAACACAAGCGTCCTTGCTTGCCTGCTTGCTAACCTGCTGTCAGCCAGCTCCGTCTTCTCACATAGTTCGGGAACCCCCTCGTAAGGAGTGGTGCCGCTCACAATGGACTGGGTCTTCCTATGTCAATCAGAAGTTGAGACAGTCCCCCAAAGACAAGCCCACAGGCCAACCTGATCTAAATGCTTCCTCATTAAGACTCCTTCTCAGGTGATTCTAGTTTGTATCAAGTTGGCAGTTAAAACTAGCTACACAGCCCTATTAGGGGCTGATCTGAGATGGAATATTGAAATGAGAACGATGAGACAAGAGGACACTCCAAGGGCATTTCCTTCCTTCCCTATGACACATTTCCCTAACGGCTCATACTTCAGAAGGACTTGTGTTGGAAGGATGCTACATCTGATTGACAAATAACTAGACATCTGCGTCAGGACACTCTCAAGTAGTCCCTTAGCTTCTAAGTGGGTCATCACCTTTAGGGGCAAAGTCCTATCAGAGCAGACCTCCATAGAGTCTTTTTTTATTTCCAGCCAGAACTTAATGACACAAGCTGAGCATGCCCGGAAGTGTTCACACCCCCTCATCTGAACCGCACAGACATGTGCTCCATGACTTTGAGTTAAGCATGTTTGTTGTCCTTCTTTCTTAAATCACGACCTCACACTGTGTACATCTTCCACCGAACACGCACGGACAGGAATGTACCCTTCCCCAGAACACTTTCTATGTGAACGATCTCATTGAATAGAGCCTTCAGCTTCCCTTTGTTCAGGAAGAGCACTGCTTGCAAATCACCCCGGTGTAGCAGTGCGCTATAATCTTTTACCCTCATTTTAGGGAAGGAGAAAGGAAAGACAGAAATATTCACCGCTTTTACAGGCGGCCTTAATACAGAAAGAGAGAAAGGTAGAGATCTTCACAGCCTCTTTTTAGGCTGTCCTAAGCTCGAATCTCTCCAACCTTTGTTCTCTTAGGAATCATCTCACTAACTAACGACAGCAACCCAACCAACCAACCACCAACCAACACCCACCCCAACTCTCGGGGCCTCAGACCTTTTTTGCCCTAAGCCAAAAGTTCCCATCAGCCCACGCGGCACGCAATCCCAAAGACAAGCTGCAGGTGCCAGAATGACTACGTCTAACCAAATGATAGCCGCCTGCATCAAGCATTCCAAGTCCAACTCGTAAGCAACTCTACCACAGCTGGGGTGGGAACACGAACCTTTAGTGACTAGTCAGTTAAACCAAAGAGCTTTTCTTAACATAAAAATTCCAAGTGTACATCTACACCCCCGTGCCTCCAAAGCTTCCAGTGGTTCGTGTACTGTGAATCCCAGTCTCTTTCCCCAGCCCTAGTTCAGACATGCTTTCATCTACTTATTTATCCAGTCACATATGTATGTATGTATGTGTGTATTGAGATCGGGTCTCACTATATAGCCCTGGGTGGCTTGAGACTTGCTATATAGACCAGGCTGGCCTTGAACTCACAGAGATCTGCTTGCCTCTGCCTTCAGAGTGCTGGAGTTACGCTTGTCTTTAGATGATCACTTTCCTGCAGGAGCAATCTCTAAATGATGCTGGCGAATCCGACATGGAGACACTCAAGAGTCAAGCAAGGGCCCCGGTGCCGCCTCCTGGATTTCCCGCTGAGGCTGACGGTCCCGCGGTGAGAACACGCTGCGGCTCGACGTCTCTTTGCGGGCCTCCGAGCTCCTCTTTGTTCGTTTCCCTCTACCTTTCATTTCTGGCTGTGGTCTGTTGGACGCCGTTCCTTTCATCTTTCAAAGCCACGCTCGGTCTTTTGATGAACGCTTTCATTCTGGTGGTTTGACTTTGATTCGAGCCCCTAACTTTTCTCTCTCCGGAGTCCACAGCTTCCCGTAAGAAGCATGACAAGTCATTGCTGCTGGCAGCGACTTGAAAGGATCCGAGACTTTTCTCATCGTGAAGGAAGGAGAATAAAAATTAAAGCTCCTTTTCCTCGACTCCGACATCTTGCTCTTCTGAAAGCATATGGACATCAATGCCATGTTACACAGTCAGGAAAACGGGCCCTGCAGGTAACTAGGCCCTAAGCCAGTGGTCCTTCCTAACGCTGTGACCCTTCAGTTTCTCATGTTGTGGTGACCCCCAACCATAAAATTATTTTTGTTGCTGCTTCGTAACTGTAATTTTGCTACTGTTATGAATCTTAATGTAAATATCTGACATGCGGATGGTCCTAGGCGACCCCTGTGAGAGGATCATTTGATCCCCAAAGGCGTTGCAACCCACGGGTTGAGAACGGCTGCACTAAGCAGAGAAAGCTGGTAAGAACACAGCCACTCCCTTGCTATCCGGGAAGGGGAGTTGGGGACATCTTGGCTGTCCAGCTCACTATCACATTTTCACTGAGCCCCGTTCCCCACCCAGACAGAGTGACCCTACGAGGTAGCATAAGTTGCAGAGCCTAAGTCACATATTAACTCAGCCTTTCTCCCCAAGACCTCCCCTTCCCCTGCAAACCTTAAGAAGAGGATGCCCTGCTGTGCCTGGGGGAGAGGGAAGGGGGATGAAGCCTTGCCTGGACCCTTCCTGTGCTGTTGGCCCTGCCCACATTAATACATTCCTTTCCTAGTGTTTATCTCCTTGGTGCCTCTGGGGGCCTCTTATCTCCTCTAGGAAATCTAGCAGTCACCAGTAGCAGGACAGCTGGAAAACCACTCTTCCACATTCTTAAATGTCTTAGCGTGGTAGAGTTCTGAAGAGGTATGTAGAGGAGACAGCTCTCAGATTACACGCACGTGCGTGTACTGTATGTTTTCCAGATCTCAGCTCAGGTGTGTGTGTGTGTGTGTGTGTGTGTGTGTGTGTAACTCTAGTGCTAAAACCATGAGGGTGGGCGTGGAATCAAGAGGAAGAAAGCCAAGGAGATCCAGATCTGACTCAGCAGCGGAGAGGACTCCCGTGTGTCAGCTCTGAGGCTCAGGCAGGTGCAAGACCACAGCCTTTCCAGGAAGCCCTGTTGTGGGAACAAACAGCAACAAGAAATCAGAACCCAGGAAGAGTCACACACCCAGTCAAGAACAGAAGGACCAGTGAGCCTGAGCCAGAGACAGATGGGGAGGGAATCAAAAAACCCTGAAGATACCAAAACCAATTTTCCAAGGTCTGATGAGGCACAGCATTGGAATATAAATTTGATTGAATTATTTATTAAACATAAATGGACTTTCATCTCTGGCAGAACTGGGCTTGTGAACCGAAATGGACATTCACCTCAAAGGCAAATTGCCTCTTATTTCTGTGGAGCTCATTCTTTGGAAGAAAGCAGAGGTTGGACTGGAAGAGAAGTAAGACGGGCGAGCGTCTTCACCAGAGCTCCGAAAACTGTGGTCTCGGGGATCCGAGACTGGGTGTGAGAACGTGCAGCTGTGGCTTAGAGCTGCACACGCAGCACAGGGACAAAAGACAGTCGGGACCATGCCGCTGTCTCTCCAAGATGCAGGTTCCAGGGTAGCTGAAGCCACGTGTTTGTTTCCTACTTCTAACTTATCTTGAAGAAGCAGAGGCCATGTGCCCCAGTGATACTTCAAACAGAAGGACTTCCCATAAGCCTGTGCTTCCTATTACATCCTTTAAATGTGTAGATCATGGCTCCCTCTTTGGAGGCAGCTGTTAACAGTTTCTTTTGCACACAGGACTGCCGCACAAGCACTGAGTCACAAGACGTCTGTGCAAACACTGAGCGTGTGCACGCGCACATGCGTGTGTACACACACACACACACACACACACATGCATAGAAGCAAACATTTCTCTTTATCTTCCATTTCTGCAAAGTTATTAATATTATCTTTCTTTTAGTTTTTTATTCCTAGAATGTATTATTATTGTTATTGATTATTATTATTATTATTATTGTGGTGTGTGTGTGTGTGTGTGTGCGTGTGTGTTCTGGCCTTCCACTGTGGGATCCTAGCATTAAATTCAGGATTAAAAGGATGCACAAAGTAAGTCTCGCGCCTAATAATATATAAAATATATAATGTTATATATTGTGCTATATATTAATACATCACACAAGTGCTGTGATATCCTTGAAGTAACACACTTTCTTAGGAGAGGAAAACAGGCAGAAAGGGAGAGAGGACCGGCAGGGCTTGGGGGCAGAGTCATAAAAATGGAGCCGGACTCTGAACGGCAATCAGGTGGGTTCAGAAAGAAAATGAGATTTGTGCAGAGCCGTGAAAAACCGAGGGCGTCAATGTCAATGTCGCACACCTGGGGAGGGGCACGGAGCCTGACAGCAGCCCTGGGCTAACTGCACAGTCAAGGTAAAGCTGATAGTATTTTCTGACAAGTTTGCTGCACGAGAGAAAGAAAAAGGTGACCAATGACTTCGGGCATTCTGGGTGACAGAGCTGCAAGATGTGGCCTCATTCAGTCATACGTGGGAAGTCGAGGTTGACAGGACACAGAAAGGCAAGGGTGGGCAAGGGTGGGCAAGGCAGTCAAAGTTTCCAGATCTGCACCTCGGTAGATGTTCAACACAGAATCTTTGCTGCCAGAAAGCCTTGATGCTGGAAGCCTGTGTACATCCTTCCATGACTTGATACAATGCATTCAGCTTTCAACCAAAATTACAAGGCAGAGCAAATGGCAAGGGAGGGGGGATGAGCATTTGCTGCTATTCCAGAGGACCTGAGTTGATTCTCAGCCTATAACTGCCTATAACTCCAGCTCCAGGAGATCTGATGGCTCTTCTAGCCTCTGGCCATGCACGCCCACACTACACACACACACACACACACACACACACACACACACCCCACACTCACACACCACACACACATACATACCACATACACACCACATACCACACACACCACATACCACACACCCCACATACAGCACAAACACACCACACATACCACAAAGACACATACACACACACACACACACACACACACCACACATACATCACACACACACAGATACACACATGCACCACACACATGCACACACCACACACAGACCCCAGACATGCGTGCGTATGCACTCATATGATAAATACAGATAAATATATACAGATACAGATAAATGAAAATACAGATATACATATACACGTAAATAAATATACAGATAAGTAAAATAAATCTTAAAAATAATGCAGCAAATAGCAGGATGGACCAAAATGATTGACAGATTTAATCAGACTCAGCCATGACAAAGGTTCTGGGACTATCAGATGAAGGCTTTAAGGAAACTGTTTAGTATGTTTGTCCTGTTTTGTTAGATTCTTGTGTGTTTTGAAGCGGAGTGTCTATACGGCACAGGTTTCCTGCTATTTTGGGACTTCCCTGGGGGTGGATCTCTGTGATGGGAAGTGGAAGAGTCTTCCCTGTTGAGGGTGGGCGGGCTGAGGGAGGCTCTGTGAACTGCTGAGACATCTCGCACGACATGGAGATTCATTATGAACAAAGCAGGGAGGGGCGGCGGTGGTGTGGGGGAAGGAAAGGTTCCTCACTGGAAGACTTGAGGTGGCATGTGGGAAGAGCTCAGGCAAGAACAGTCTTGTCAACCTATAACTTAATTGGCTGATGGGTTTTTATCAACGTTTGCCTTTGTGCCAGGTGTGGTTCCCAGGGGCACATTAGCAGGACCTGGGTTAACAGCCTTGGGGGTGGAGGACCATTGCTGAGCCACCATCTCCTGAGTGCTGAGGAGGAAGCAAGCTGGACCCGGGAACAAACACGGCCAACCCAGGGCTGTCTTCACTAGGACTAGCACTGGGAGATAGAGTCTTCTGAATCACGTGGGAGGAGCGTGGAAAATGAGACCAGAAGGCGAGACGCCCAGAGCAACAACTAAAGAGGAAAGGAGCCCGGAGTCCTGATGTGACAAACAGGTTGACCTGCTGGAGGAAGCCTTCTATCTTCTGTATTAGTGGAGTGCACATGCATGCATGCCTGTGTGTGCATGTGTGTGTGCGTGTGTGTGTGTGTGTGCGTGTGTGTGTGTGTGTAGGAGCACTTGTGTAGTTGAGGGCATGTGCAATTGTGCAGATGGAGGTCAGAGGTCATTCCTTAGGAACCATCCATCCTGTTTTTTTTGTTTTTCAAGATTTATTTATTTATGCACATGCACATTTGTTTGCATAAGATTATGTGCACCACGCGCATGAAGGAGCCCCTGGAGGCCAGACTAGGGCCTCACGTTTTCCCTACAACTGACATTTGTGAGCCACCATGAGGGTGCTGGGAACTGAACCTGGGTCCTTTGTAACTGCTGAGCTACCTATCCCTGTACCTTATTTTTGGAGACAGAGTCTCTCACTCGGCCCTGGGGCTCGCTGATTAAGCTAGGTTGAGTGGTCAGCGACTCCCAGAAATCTACCAACCTCTTCCTCCCCAGAGCTGGGATCACAATCTTGCAGCTTCACACCTCACTTTTAATGAGGTGCTGGGGACTGAACTCAGGCTCTCCAGCTTGTGTGGCAGGCACTTTAGCAACCTAAGCTGACATCCCAGTCACCCGTTCCAGGAAGCTGAAGTAAGTGGACAGGCATTGGCTTGGGCAGAGCACAAAGGAACTGGACCTTGACAGCTCATGCGGCTAGCCTGTTCTCTGGAGTTCGGCTCTCCCTGCCTCTATCCCTGTTAGTTGTCTCTAGCCGGTGGGGTGACATGCCAGGAGCAACTGGACTGGAAAGGGCTGCAGAGGAGACGTACACCCATCACTTGTAACTCTCAGTGTGTTCCTAGAGATTCTGGGCATGCCTGCCGATTCTCTGGACAGCAGATACGGATCCTGGACACTATGAACTTGTCAGCAGAGCAGGGAAATATGAGAGAAACCAGCCCATAAACCCACAGATAGGGAAAAAGCAAATACTGAGACCAGGCCGGCTGTGGGTCGGTGGGGGGGGGGGGGCGTGTGCTGACTCTGCAGGGAGCCAGGGGCAGCTGTTTTCAGGGTGGCTTCCTTCTGTCTTCCCTCTGTGTCTTCAGAGCTCTGGCCCGGGACCTTCCTGTGCTGGCTTCGCCCCAGTGTGACTGTCACATCCCTGACCTCTGCAGTCTGGAAGGTCAGGCTTTGTGTGGTCACACACTGACCTCAGACAAAAGGTGATTTTTGTGTGAATGTAGGTTATTCCCACCCAGATGTCAAGCTCCCTGAAATGGGAGACAGCCTTCCACCATTC
This sequence comes from Cricetomys ansorgei, assembly GCA_026225945.1. Lineage (NCBI taxonomy): Eukaryota > Metazoa > Chordata > Mammalia > Rodentia > Nesomyidae > Cricetomys > Cricetomys ansorgei. The sequence continues at coordinate 15,982,621 of JAMJFZ010001089.1, forward strand.
GTCAATTCCTAAGCCTTACAGGTAGGGGGCGCACTAAAACAAGTTTTCTGGTTGAGTAGGTTGAGCTGAGGGACAAGTCCGCTCAGTGAGGGAGTGCTGAAGATCTGCAGGAGACCTGACCCGCACAGCCCAGAGTGGATGCGGGAAGACAACCATCCAGCTTCTGTGCCTTCTCGTGGTCAGCAGCCAGGCAGAAAGGTCTAGCCATTCTGTCACCGTACAGAGGAAGGATGGTTCTCTGGGTTTCTAATTTGCACTGAAGGTCTCTCTGCAGGACTCAGTGTGAGTCCAGAGGCAGCTAGGAATGCCCTGTTGGGTCGCCACTGCCATCAGGGGTTCTCACCACTTACACTGAGGACACGAGCCTGTCTCTCTACTTGCTCCCAATGACAATGAGCAATGTAGCTATTCCAATGTCCTCGTGTTGAGGGTGGGGGGACTGCTGACACCCCCCTCCACTCACCACTACACTCCCTCCCCCAGACAGCACAGCGTTCCCGCTGATGGGCTCGGACTCCCCGCTGGTCTCTCATTCTGCAGCCTCTTAGTTCATCTGAGAAGCGTTTCTACATTCATGTTTCAGTGGGGCATGGTAAAGCATGTCTATCAACACCACTATTCCAGAGGCCGAGGCCGGAGAATGACTGTTTCATGTCAGTAAAAGCTATACATGGGTTCGAAGCTAGGTCATGAAACTCTATTTCAAACAAACAGACAGCAAAAATAAAATCAACAGAAATGACCCAAATCTGGAAACAACAGTAGCTCAGGGGTGGCATCCGTTGTCTCCCGTGGAGAGTTTGCCCCGAAGGGGGCCCAGGTTGTGAAGGGACAAGAACCCACAAAGGTACCGGTGTGGCCCCTTTCTTCACAGTGCGGAGGATGAACGGTTAGGTTAGTAGGCTTTGCCTAAATTAGGCTTGAAAAATTCTGTGTGTCACGGGAAAATCCGAGGCGGATAGAGACAAACAGACATGATAACGAGGTCCGTGCTCATTATCAATTTGGAGTTATCAGACGTTAGCAAGAGGGGTAGAAGTACTTTATTAGGTTGCAGGGATGATAAAGCCCCAACTCTATGCAGTTAGTGGTTTTTGTGTGTGTGTGTGTGTGTGTGTGTGTGTGTGTGTGTGTGTGTGTGTGTGAATTATTTAAATAATGATTTCTATTTGGGGCTGGAGAGGTGGCTCAGCGGTTAAGAGCCTGCACCGTAGAGGACCCATGTTGGGTGGCTCACAACTCCCTCTAACTCCACCACCAGGGGATCTGGTGCTCTCTATTGGCCTCTCTGGGTGCCCACACTCACACATGCACACCCCCACACCCCCGCTTACACATTTAATTAAAAATAAAACGAATCTTTTAAAAAAGTTTTTAGTTCCTGAGATTCCTATGGGAGCCTCAAGATTCTCTTTGGCTATGGAAATGGCTTCCAACATGGCCTTCCACTTTCAATCCCACTCCACACTCCTGAAAGAGTGACCTTTTTAAAAAAAAATGCCAATAATATCCCTCACCTAAAACCAAAACAAGCAGCAAAACCTATTTAGAATCCTTTCCCGTTCCAGTGAGGTAAAGGGTTGGAAATTCGTCCCAAACCCACCTCACCATGGATGAATCACTCCCAGCTGTGATGGTTTAAAACAAAATTTTCCTCACAGATTGCATGTTGAAGGCATATGTCCCAGCTGGTGGCACTATTTTCGGAGGTTCTGGATGTTTTAGGAGGTAGCAAGTAGATAGGGAAAGTGGATCATGGGCGTGTGTTTGAAGGTCAGTGTCTTCTCTCTGCATCCCTGGGTCGTCATGAAGTGACCCCTTAGGCGTGCGATCTGCTTCGTAAGATCACACACATTACCCGGAACATTCTGTGTTCACAGTCTCTGGTTACAGGCTCACCCCATGGGGACATGTGCTCATGAGGCCAGGCATAATAGTTTCACGTCCACGGTGCTGTACTCCCGCCCAAGTTCCAAATGAAACGAAGTATGTTGCTTTCCTCAAGAGCTCGTGGATTCCGTACTGGTTTATCTGAAGTCTCAATTGGAGATTTTTGCTCTTCTATATCCCACCCCGTTTTCAACAACAGCCAGAGGCCGACTGAGTCCCTGGACCTTTCTTTGAAATCCAGCTCCCATATGCACCCTGACAACCCTCCAAATGATTCCATTCGAACCTTCCATTTCCTCTTTCTGTGTGGTGGACCTCCATGCTGTGTGGCCCAACAATGACTTGAAATCGAACTTTGTCTCTGAAAACCAACTGTGACTCGGAGAAAAAAGCTTTCCTGGTTGGACAAACTTGCTTCCCAAGATGCCTGTCTGATTGTTGTCCTCCTCTAACCGAAAAGAAGCAGCGTGAAGTCAAGTACAGCACAGTCACCTAAAACACGACTGTGGGCTTGGAGGGAAGGCCAGATGTTAAGAGCACTGACTATCCATCTAGAGGATCTGAGTTCAAGTCCCACTACCCATACGGCAGCCTGCAAACATCTGTAACTCCAGTTCCAGAGGTTCTGACACTGTATCCTGGCCTCCTCTGTCACCAGGCTCACGTGCAGTGCGTAGACACGTGCAGGAAAAACATCCATGCCCATAAAGTAAAATGAAAAAAAAAATATTTAATTGGAATTTTCACGTTGCGTTATTTTGACAGTGTATATCATACTCAGTTAGGAAAGAGCTATAGGAACTAAGAGGAGAGAGGAAAGGGGACTCTTACAAGGCATTGTCGCCAGAGCTGTTATCTGAATTCAACCTTGCAGAAGAGAATTAATTACACGAAGTACATGGCGGCACCCACAGGGCGAGCCTATTATAATGAATGAGTGCATAGGTACCATCCTGTACTCATTCATTCCTGGAAAAGTCAAGATTATCAAAACACAGTATGCCTAATTAAACTGGAACCTATAAACAGTGACTGCTTTGCATCAAGGCTGTCCTGTGTAGGGCATGAGATACATCAATACTCGTCATCATACTGCCTGTGGCCTCTCTTCTGCTTACATTTCCGCCTGGCACCTGTGCATGGATGTCAGGGACCACAGGCAATCGTCAGCTCTTGCTGGAGGGGAGGGAAGGCTTTCCACCAGGGGTGGAGCCTTACGGACTACTGGAAGTACTGGCCAGCAGCAGCCTGAGTATCTTCAGACCTTTCCCAGGTCTTTAGATGTCAACAGGCCTTTTCATTAATAAACAGAATGCCTCTGTCTCAAAAATAAATTAATTAACCACCAAAAAGTAATGCTATTGACCAATATGTTCTGATCCACCCCCCCCCCCCCGGAGTATTTTGGGAACCTGTTCCTTGTCCCGAATCATTTCTCCGATAGCCTCTTAAGTTTGAGGCCTTAAGTCTTAGATTCTCCTGAGTGCCCATTTCTGTCTCTGGTGATACTAGATACTTTTTATGCTGAAGCAAAGGAGGCCGAGAACTCCTCTTCTCCCCCCCGTGTGGCTGTGTGCTTTGTCAAGCAGGTTCTGAGCCTTGTGGCTGGAAAGGAAGTTCTTCTTGATGGTGTTGCCATAAAAACCTAAACAGTAAGTGGACTGGGAGACAGATCAGTCAGCAGAATACTTGCCACCCAAGCACGAAGTTCTACACTTCATCCCCAGGAGCCACATTTAAAGGAGCCAGGTGTGGTGGCACATGTTCTGGTGGCACCAGAACTGGGGAGAAGACAGAGACAGGCAGATCCTTATGGCTCCCTGGTCAGCCAGCTTAGCCTACTTGGCAATCACCAGGCTACTGGGACAGATACCTTTTCTCAAAAAACAAGGAGGGGTGGTACCTGACATTTGAGGCTGACCTCTGGCCTCTGTGCACACACACACACACACACACACACGTAGAGTCTTTAAAAAAAAAAATCCAAGACAAAAATATGTTAGAAATCCATGTACGAATTCTCTTGCAAAGTATTAGCTTAGAAGTTATCGGCAGATCGGAATCTTAAATGCCAGCACTGGAGTTTGGTTCAGAAACCATCAAATCCACCTCCTGAATGTCACGGTGGGGAGACTGCTACACAAGTGAGGAGAGGAGGAGGAGGAAGAAGGCAGAGAGAGAGGGAGACAGTGCAGGCTTAGAAGGCACAAGCCAGAGCTCACTGTGCACGCAGAGCCCCGCAGGCAACACACTGGGGTCTGTCTGCAAGCACGCATGCTTGCAACCTCCCTCTGGCACAGGCTGTGCCACGCAGCATCCCTTCCCAGTACTCCCCCAGGGTGACTTCTTTCTCTCCTGTGACATTAGCATACACACTTGAAAATACCAGCAGCCTCTGCAGCATCCCTCAAAGCAGTTTCGTAGGCTGGCGTTCTTCTCTGCTGTGCAGAGGTAATCTGTTAGGTATCTCAGAGTCTTTCTTCCGTTCGGGTGAGTGTTCAGTCTGCATTTGGGCGGTAACTGTGACTCCTCAGTTTTTTTGGTTTTGTTTTTTTGCTTATTTTTATTTACTTAAAGTTCCTGGCTAGTCTTGAAGGTGTTCCTTTTAATTTTGTTTTGCCTTGATTCTTATAGGATTCTGTCCTCGAGTGAGTATGTAGGCTGGAGTCATTGCTCGTGGTTGTACTCAGATCAGTGTCTGCTGGAGTGTCACCTTCAGGCTGGTTGTCTCAGAGACGGAAATGGAAATCCATCCAAAGGATACGAGCTAGGAATACACCAGGCCTGGGGACAATATTGGGATTTGTATGTCCCCACAGTAAGTAAGATGTGGAATTGAAATTGCAACTAGCAACTGCAGCACAGATGAATGCATCGGGGGTTTGCCTTCATTCCTTCTGTCGCTGTGTTAAAACACCCTGGCCAAAGCAACATGGGGGGGGGGGGAGTGTCTATTCTGCCTCACAGTTCAAGCAAGGGTGCAGTCAGTCCATCATGGAGGGCAGGTTACACAGGAAGAGCTAGCCACACTGCATCCCCAGACAGGAAGCAGAGGTACAAATAGATGCCACTTCTCAGTTCACTTTCGCAGCTCTCTGGAGACCAGAGTTCAGCCCAGGGCAGACTGGGCTTCCCACCTCAACCAGTCTAAACAAGACAATCCGCCACTGGCGTGTTCAGGGGCTGGTCTCCCAGGTGACTCTAGATCCTGTCCTTGACAGCTGGCATTAACCACCACAGTATTTAAAAAATGATTAGAGGAGTAGGCTCACCATATTTGTCTGATAAGCAAGTATGAAAAGGATTTGCGGATTAACACGACTCAGTTGTTCTGCGTTTGTATCATAAACAAGAATGGAAGGGAGCTGTGAATTAACGTGACTCAATCATTCTACGTTATAAGAACATACTAAGGCATCCCATTGTACCTCATCGATAAGTAGAGCTGGTAGTTATCAATTCAAAGCAAAAGTAAGTAAAGAAATGCAAACGAGAGAGGGCATGTTATGTCTTATCGATACATGTAGAAAGGTGACCACCCAGCATTTTCTAAGGGCAGTGTTTGGGGCAGGGGTCAGTGCAAACTGTGAACAAACAAAATTAGTCCCAAATCCTGCTGCTCAGAGTCATGCTATACAGCCAAATCCTACCGCTCTATAGCTAGGCTTGTGTCACCATACCTGGTTTATGTGGTGCTGGGCTTTATGCATGCAGATTTACTACGCCCCATCCCCAGCTCTTCAACATTATCTCGATAGATGATGGCCTAACTGAATAACTAAAGCAGAGGAAGAGGGTGGACAGCGGCAGGTCAAATTTCATGAAAGGTCCCAGTGGGTCCCAGGAGCTGTGGGTGCTTGGAATTCACTGTTCAGAAACAACGTGGAGTTACTATACACTTCTGCCCACCATAGATGGCCCAGCATGGAGCCTATTATGGGCACCATATTCCTGTGTGCTACCGAGGGGCGCACTTCCTCCTGATTCGGGACTTGGCATGGGGGCTCCCCACTGAACTGGCCAGGACTTTGTCCCTGGCCAGCCACCCTTTCCATTTCTTTTCACATGCATCCAGATCACATGATGGCCAGAAGACTCTCAACTCCTCCTGCTCTCCACTTTGGCCTGCCAAGATGTTTCTCCTGCTCCACAACGGGATGGCTTTCTGGAGGGCAAACTGTATTTTTCTGCATGCCACGATTTGAGACACACTGGAACAGCTTAAGTTCCCCTCACACACTACCCGTGTATGGTATCCCCCAGACATTTGTCTTGAGGGAAGTTGGGAGTTGTAAGGTTGGGCTTGTGAGAAGGAAAGGAGAGTCCTTCTGGAATTGCACGGGGACGGGCGGCTCCTGTGCCTCTGCTGAGGTGTTGCATGTCACCTGGGAACTAAACCGGAGGCTCACCCACCCACACCTTTGTCTCTCCTTCCTGCATCATTGGATTTAAGAAAAGAGTCAAAGCTGGCACCAGAAGTCACGAGACAGAGTTCAAGTTAAAAGAGGCAACTCCTCAGGTTCCGTTACCCCGTTCCAGCAAGTTATGTCACGCAAGGGCAGAGACTCCAATTCCCAAAGCCCCTCCTTCTACCTCAGTGTATCACCCAAGGGATGACGCTGTGCATTTACAGCAGCTACAGGCTGAGCTGTCTCGAAATGGTTCCCCTTTTAAAAGGAAAGGCCCACTGGTTGTGAATTCAGGCAGCAGACAGGAAAGGAATTTGGATCTCCTGGCAGCTAGAGGGGTAATCTGCAAGACTGTCACGTCATCAGGTCATCAGTGAATCCCTTGAAGGCCATTGTGTTCCTGGCTGGAGGCACACTGGGAAAGCAGGCACAGGGGTGATGGAGAAATACTCTGGCCCTCCAGGATGTGCCCAAGCCCAGCAGCCAGTGCAATCTGTATCAGAGTGGTGTAGGAGACTAGCCGTGCCCAGGCCGGAGTGAGACTCAAGGCATTTAAAGCCGAATGGAGCCACACACGTTTTATTCTGGTTTTCCCTCTCCCTTTCATTGAAGTACCAAAATGCTGGCACTTCACCCAGGTCAGCACTACTGACTGAAGTCCAGATCTCACTTTTATCACAAGTATGGGTCTCGTGCCACACCTCCTCCCCTCACTCCAGTAGGCACAGAGTTAAGTCTTCGATGTTGAATGGATTCCTTCAAAACTTTGGGATGTATCGATAGTCATCTGGAATAAAAAAAATGAGCGTCAACCGCCTCCAGATGCACAGGTCCTTCTGCTAGAATGTAAGATATTTTATACGGTGTGTCTGCCTCTCGATCCATGGTTTCACCGTCCACAGCTTCGGCTGCCTGTAGTCAACAGAGTTCTAAAAATATTAAAAGGAATTCTCGAGAAACAACCCACAAATTAGATTGCCATTCTGAGTAACCCCCCGACCAAATCTGGAGCCACCCCTCTCTGTGCTGCTCAGCTCTCTCTAATGTATCCACATCCTATGTGCCACCTGCTGGTTAGTCATTCAGCAGCTGTGTCCATTACCAGAGAGACTGCTGAGGTCAAAGTTCAGCATTGTACAGTGAGCACAGAGTCCCATCCACAAAGGGCTGTCTTCTGGTCTCCTTGAAGGTTTTCGGCCTCCACGGGGCTTAACAAGCCAGGATCCGCTTGTGAAAAGGGAAATTTTCATTCCCAAGTGGACCATTCCGATGTCCTGGGAGCCCCTCGCTGTGACTCTTCCTCCAGGATGTCCTCCACCAGAGATGGAAGGGCTTGGAGCAGCTGACACTTTAGGTGTCTGACGGGCATCCTACAGCCCACGCCAGGAACAGGGATGAAAGGCTGCATTTCCGGGCTGCTTATCTGCTGCCTCCTCACACTGCAAGGGCTCCAGACTTTGCTGCTAGAACCCAAAGAAGAGCTCCTTAGAAAGATAGATGTCAGACTCATTTGGAATCAGCCTGTAATGGATCTGGCTCCTAGGTGACTCTGGTGGAGAGGCGTCTTCTACATGAGGAAAACTGCCGGGAGAGGCCTTTGAAGTGAATTAAAATGTTCACAGCAACATGAAAACACGCTGCATGCTGCTCACAAGGCCACACATCTCGGTGGGGCGCGATTTTGACCGGAAGATCTAGAATCTGCCTCTAAAGGACGTATATCTCCCCACAACTCACTGACGCACTGGGTGTGTATTGAAGCACAGCTATGTGAGGCTGGTACTAATGTAAACACATTCATAACAGTTATGGAAATGCTAGATATCAGGACTACTTTATGTGTGTGTGTGTTCATGCGTGTGGGTACACATGCGTGTAGGGATGTGCTTGTGCAGGTGAAGGCCAGAGCCAGAGGACAACCTCAGGTGATGTTCCTCTGGTTTTGTCCAGATTGTGTTGTTTCAGGGTGTGTCTCTCACTGGCCTGGGGCTTGCGAGTTACGCCAGGCTGTTCAGTCAGTGAGCCCTCGGGAACCACTTGTCTCTTCCTCTCCAGTTCTGGGCTGACAATTGTAAAGCACCCAACTCTTTTTGGCTTTTTCTTTCATTGAAACATGGGCTCTAGGGATCGAGCTCAAGCCCTTGACTGAAGAAGCCATCTCCCCAGCCTCTTGGTTTTTTTTTTTTTTTTTTTTTTTTTTTGTTATTCCACTAGAATTACCCCTATCCCTCATTTCCAAATGAGGTAAATGTCACAGACAGTCTTTCAATTACTGGTGCGCGGCCTGGCAAGAAAGACAATGAGGAAGATGTTTTAGTTCCAAGTGAGTCTCAGGGATATCTATCCCCAGCACCGGAAAGCACACTCTTGGATTTGGAGAAACAGAGCAACAGTAGAACCCCCTTGAGGACCTTGATCATCTGGCAGATTTGAATGTAAATAAACGCCTTTGTCCCAAATTCCTTCTACCTCGAATTTTGTTCTGTGGAATTAAAAAAAAAGAAAGAAAGAAAAGAAAGAAGAATATAACTTGATCATCATCACACGATCTTCACGTATTGTTTCTGAAAGAGCAATTAAAAGTGAACTAAAAATGAATTATGGGCAGCATTTGAAATGAATGCTTCATTTCTAAAGCCGTTGAGATGAAGTTCAATTGAGCCTGCCAGAGTTCTCTCCAAAGCAATTTCAGGAAATAAAGTACTGTGCAGATTGTAACTGCGAGGGAGGGAGCTCTCATCAGCTCGTGCAACCCCACTGCTCGGGGCCCTGTAACAAGCACACCTGCAGCTGCTCTTGATGTTCCCACGATGATGTAGGAGAACAAAGGTTAGGGTGAAGTGCTGATGGGAGCAGGAAGAAATCAGAACTGCAGTAAATGCCAGGCTCCGCAAGGCAAGCTGGCCACCTTACAGAGAGTCTGGGTCAAGATGCTCCGTCCAGCTCTTCATTCTGCAAAGCCGAACTCCTTATCCTGCACTGGTTTCCCATGGATCCCTGTGACCTCCCTGGGCACCTGCGTACACATGGTACACACACACACACACACACACACACACACACACACACACAAATAAATCCTTAAAAAGAACCCTCTCCTTTTTAAGGCTTCCTTTATAGGCTTACCAGAGGCCACCTCCTCCCCCCATTCATGAATCTCTCTCTCTCTGTGTCTCTCTCTGTGTCTCTCTCTGTCTCTCTCTCTCTCTCTCTCTCTCTCTGTGTACTATCTGCAGGCCTCTCTTCTGAACATTCCCACACTTCCTCCAGCTGCACATCCACAGACTCATGTACAAGTCAGGGAAAGACTGGTTTAATTCTTCAGTGTTTACCATGTGAGGCAGCCTTGGGAGAGCGTGCTTTCTCCAGCAAAGAACTTCTCAAACTCTCCTTTAAGCTTCTGATGGCCACATCTTCCTCTAGTCCTGACAGGGCAAAGGGGGGATGGTCACGTGGCCAATACAGTTATTTTTAAGGGTCCACTTGATTGATCTCAAAGCCGTCCAGATAGCTGGCTGAAATATTTGTAAGTGTGCCTGTGAGATGCAGGAAGAAGTCTGCATTGGGGCCGAGAGACTCAGGAAGGCAGACAGGCCTCCCTAGTCTGAAACCATACCGCTGACCCACCTCTGACCTCAGCAGGACATCAGATCAAAGGAAGGTGGGCTGTGCTCTAGGTCTGTGCATTCCTGCAGGACGGGGGTCTTCTGCTCCAGATCCACTCCAAGTCCTCAGATCTAGATGGCAACTGGAACCATAAGCTCCAAGAATCTCAGCCCTTCAAGACAGATCACCTTCTTCCCCGCTGTCCAGCCTATAAACAGTAGACCACAGGTTTCTGGGCTCCCATAGTCACATAAAGGACACGATCCAATAATCCCAGATATAAGAATCTGTCGATCATCTTTCTACCTATTAATCTGACTCTATCTATCTATCTATTTTCTATGTATCTATCTATCTGTGTATATTCTATCTACCTATCTATCTATGTATCTATGTATCTATCTATCTATGTATCTATGTATCTATGTATCTATGTATCTATCTATCTATCTATGTATCTATGTATCTATGTATCTATCTATCTATGTATCTATCTACCTATCTATGTATCTATGTATCTATGTATCTATCTATGTATCTATGTATCTATCTATGTATCTATCTATGTATCTACCTATCTATCTATGTATCTATCTATATATCTATGTATCTATCTATCTATCTATCTATCTATTTTCTATGTATCTATCTCTATCATGTATCTATCTACCATTTATCATCTCTCTTCCAATTACCTGCTATCTGCCTGCCTATCACCTACCTATGTCATCTGTTTATCTGTCTATATTCTCTACCCACCTCTAGCATCTATCTACTCTTCATCTATCTCCCATCATCTGTGTATGTCTATCTTCTATCTACCTACCTACATATTATCTATCTACTTACCATTTATCGGCAAGTCATCTGCCATCTATTCACCTACCTATTGTCTCCTCAGCTATTATCCACGTGGCTTAGGTGCTGCCCTCTCTCTGCCTACCTACTGTCTATCTAGCTATGCACACGGCTGCTATCTGTTCTTCTTCTCTAGAGAAGGCTCACCAAAGCTGCTCCACTCTGTGAGAGTCCTTGCCGGCTTCCCCATGTTGGCAGAGCATCTTCACGAAGAAACCCTTCACACTAGCCATTCGATGTTCTGTTTTCCCTCAGAGATAGAAAGAGTAAAGGTGGAAGGTGAGTTTAAGAAACAGGCATAAGATGGGCTGGCAAGATGGCTCAGTGGGTAGGGGCAACTGCTGCTATACCAGAGAGCCCGAGTTCTGCCCCCAGAACCCACAGAATGGAAAAAGATGGCTATTTCGACAAGCTGTCCTCTGACCTGCACACACACGCTCCCATGGCACCTGTGTGCCCACACATGTACAGAGAAATAATTATAAAAAAAATAACTGACTAGGCATAAATTACCACCGAAGTATAAATGAATTGTGAGAAATAAAATGAATAAAGGGGGGGGGCAGAAATTGAATAGGTGGGAAAGAGAAGGAGTCAATGCTCGGCATAGTCCAGAGCTCAAAATACCCCTTTTTCTCTTCTTAAGATGAACTCAGCTTCCTCCATGCTGTGTGTCAGTTTCTCTTGCCTCTGAAGGCACCAAACATCCCCCACATAAACCCAACACCTGCAGACAAAGAAAATACCAAGACCTAGGTGGCCCCTCGCCAATCTGTGCACCAAACAATTATGTTACACATAACTAAAAAAAAAATAAACCTCCATAACACATCTTTAAAAATATTAACCGATCCAAGTGAAGCTTCCTTGAGAATATCGACAAAATTTCAAGAATCTTTAGCAAGATTACCCAGGGGAAAGAGGAGACTCAAATAATTAAAACCGGAAATGAAAAGGAAGCCATTGCAAGGAACACAGTGGAATGCAAGGGATTATAGGGAAGTGTTGTGACCAACAACATGAGAAAACTGGGTAACTCACAAGAAGTGGAGAGAGCTGTGGTGGTACCCAGCAGCAATCAACATGATGGAGAGAGAGAGAGAAGTGGAAGGATCATGAGTTCAAGGCCAGCCTAGGCCGTATTTTTGTCAGGAGAATGGAACACGCGAAGAACCCCATCACTCGGGCGGGTGAGGTGAGAACCGAGGGTTTGAGGTTAGCGTGGGCTACAGAGTGAGACCCTGTTTCAGAATGAAATTTAAGAAAATGTAGATTTCTATAATTATATAAACCTACACCTGTTGAGGAGATTGGATGACTGGATCACTTTTTAAAATGTTCCTCTCCAAAGAAATCCCAGGAGCAGACGTCATCACCAGAGAATTCTATGAAACATTTGAAGAACTAAAGCCTGTCTTTATAGAGCCCTTCCAAAAACAGTGGAGAGGGCAGGCCAGTCTGAATGCCATTCTATGGGGCCCGTGCTACCCGCCCCCCCACCATAGCGAAGCAACAGCTCTCTCAGAAGGGGGATCTACAGAGCAGGTTCTGAAGTATGACATGGCAAGAGTTCTTTTAAAAAGAGATTCATTAATTATTTGTGTGTGTGTGTGTATGTGTGTGTATGCATGTGTGTGTATGTGTGTGTATGTGTGTGTGTATGTGTATGTATGTGTGTATATGTGTGTGTGTATATGTGTGTGTATGTGTGTGTATGCATGTGTGTGTATGTGTGTATGTGTGTGTATGTATGTGTGTATATGTGTGTGTGTATGTGTGTGTGTATGTGTGTGTATGCATGTGTGTGTATGCGTGTATATGTGTGTATGTGTGTGTGCATGTGTGTGTATGTGTGTGTATGTGTATGTATGTGTGTATATGTGTGTGTGTGTATGTGTGTGTACATGTGTGTATGCGTGTATATGTGTGTGTGTATGTGTGTGTGCATGTGTGTGTATGCATGTGTGTGTATGTGTGTGTATGCGTGTATGTGTGTGTATGTGTGTATATGTGTGTGTATGTGTGTGTATGCATGTATGTGTGTGTGTGTATGTGTATGTGTGTATTTGTGTGTGTGCATGTGTATGCGTGTATGTGTGTGTGTGCATGTGTGTGTGTGTATGTATGTGTATGTGTGTGTGTGTATGTGTATGTGTGTATGTGTGTATGTGTGTGTATGCGTGTGTATGTGTGTGTATGCATGTGTGTGTATGTGTGTATGTGTGTGTATGTGTGTGTGTGTGTGTATGCGTGTGTGTGTATGTGTGTGCCATACTTGCAGAAGCCAGAAGAAAGAGTCAGATTCCCTGGAGCTGGAGTTACAGATACTTGTGAGTGGCTGGATGTGGACGCTGGAAACAAGACTCCAGTCCTCTGTAAGAGCAGCAAGTACTCTTAACCACTGAACTATCTCTTCAGCCCTGAAGTCAAAGTTCTTGGTAAAACAGCAGCAAACTTTATTTAACACATTAGAAAAATCGTCTGCCATGACCAAGTAGGGCTGAATGCTGAATCAGGAGAGGGGCTGAAGCTCCCGTTAAGCCGTGGGGAAATGGAGCTGAGCACAAGCAAGCAAGCAAGTAGACATGCACACATTCCGTTTCCTCTGCTCTTGACTGTGATGTGATGTGACTAGCTGTTGGAAAATGTCTGCCTTGTCTTCCCACCATGATGGATCGTAACCTGGAACTGTAAATTGAAGCAATCCCTTTTCTGCTCTAAATAGCTTTCTGTGTGGGCCTTTCTCGTCACAGTAACAGCGGTGAAAAGAACAAAGGACGCCTATACAAAGGGCGTGAGAGTCGCACCTTAGGGGATAGCATGCGGCCTTAACCATGCCACAGCATGGGTGCGTTTTGATGGGTGACGCTATATGATCCACGGTCACACGAAGGCCTGGGGGAATATGGTACAATTCCATTTGCATGCATTATATAAGTTAGTCAAACACCTGGGAACAGAAAGCAAATGGTTGCCAGGAGCTGGCAGAGGGAAAGTGGGAAGTTGAGACGCTGAGACAATTTGAGTTTTGAAAAAAAAAAAAAAGTCTAGAAATCTATTGTCCAGTAGCAAGGACAGTACTATCACAACTAACAAATTAATCACAAGGTGGGAGTGGGGGGGAGGTTTATCACACCCGTGGTTTCAGAACTCAGGAAGCCGAGGCAAGGGGATACTAAGCTAGGCTAGCCTGGGCTACAGAGTCAGACCCTGTCCCCCCCAAAAGCCCAACCAACCAACCAAACAAACAAAATAAAGAATCACACTTTAAAAAGTGTATATTTTAGGGCTGGAGGGACGGCCCAGTTGTAAAGAGCCTGCGTGCAGGCGTGAGGATCCGGGTTCGGCTCTCCAGACTCCCCCTGAAGAGCCGCGTGCGGTGGTGCACACTTGCAATCCCAGCACGAGGGAGCTGGAGACAGGAGGACCCCTGGGGCTCGCTAGCCAGCCAGTCTAGTCTAATGGGCGAGTACCAGGGTTAGTGAGAGACCCTGTCTCAAAAAACACAATGGCATGCCATAGAGGAAGACAGCTGGTGTTGACCTCTGACCTCTGCATGCGTAGGCATACGTACGCATAGGCATGCACCTTTATGTAGGCATACCCGCACATAGACATACACACAGATGATCTCACACACAAACACACACACACACAATATAATACTCTCTTCTCAATATATATATATATATTACATACATTTTAAATATATTATATATGCGCGTGCACACATACACACACACACTAGCTTCAGTGTCAACTTGAACAGAGAGCCCACCATTCTGCTTTTCTCCTTTCACACAGGTAGACATTCAGAACTGAAACACAAAACGTAAGTGAATGTCACCTTCAGGATGATCCAAAACACGTTTACTTACCACCTACATTCAGAACTGAAGAGTGTTAGAACATTATCTTCCATCGTACCTCATCTGCCTGTTAGAAGCACGTTAGAGCCTTCACTTTGGCAGGGACTTGGGGCCATCTCATTAAACTTCGCTGTCAATCAAGGAATGTTTCTCTCTCCGTTTCTGATAATCATGCCTCTTCTATTACATTGCTTCACAGGGAACTAATTGCTTTTTGGAACTAGTTTAAAAAGATTTAATTTCAATGTTGATATTCATCATCTGCCTATCTAATGCTAGGTGCTCATTTGAATTCCAATTCTGCCTTTGTAATGGTCTCCATTAAGTTTAATTCCACTTAGCTGGAACAGTATTTCCAGAGTTTGCAGGCCGACTCTGCTCTCTGTCCCCAGCTGCTGCTTTCCTTCTGGGTCTGTGTTCACACCACCACATATTTTTCTCTTTCTCCTGGAGAAACTGTCATTATGCAGCATCCAGGTCATATTATCTTAACCTTGCCTTCATTTTTAACACACACAAGAGAGGCTTCTGTTTATTTGTCACCTCCAGCATTTGAGTGGACTAGAATTAACCCTTAGTTGTTTTTCCAAATATTTGTATTTGTGTGTGTGTGTGTGTGTGTGTGTGTGTGTGTGTGTGTGTGTGTGTGTACAGGCACGCATGTATTCATGGAAGCCAGATGATGGTGTCAGATCCCTAGGATTGTGACCTTTTAACTGTGGGCGCTTGGAAGTGAACTCAGGTCCTCCTGCAAGAGCAGAAAGTACTCTTAACCACATAAGCTCAGCCACAGAGTTGGGAGCGGGGGGATGGCTCAGCTCTTGTAGCTGTGCAAGCTTGAGAACTAGAGTTTGGATTTCCAGGACCCGCATAAATCCCGGGTAAGCACAGTGACCCATCTGTAATTCCGGTGCTTAGAAGAGGGAGACAGGAATTCCAGGGTAAGCTTGCTAGTTAGAGGAACTGTACCGCCTCGCTCCAGGTTCCCCTGAGAGGCCGTGCCTCGGTATGTAAGTGAAGAACTCTAAGATATCAACCTCAGACCTCCACAACCACACACGTATGCCCGCACACTCATACACAACATGCATCTCCCACGTGGGAGAACACGCAAGCACACGGGCATGCATACACATCATGCACGCGGACGTGTGAGTAAAAAAAACATATCCAGGAGATGGTAGTTTGTTTGAAAATATTCCCCTGCTCACTGTTTCAAAGTTTGAGATGCCCAGGGAGGGATGTCCGCTGTCTCTAATTTCTCACGGAAGCCCTGGCCCCTGGCAGATGTGTGCCAGTCTAGCTGAGCAGAGTGGAGCCACTACAGGCCACACAGGCAGCTTCACTGTGCTTATTTGAGCCCCAAACAACGTAAACCTGTCAGCCACCTTTACTCAGGCAATACGATACCCACACACAATGTTCCTGACAGTTTACTGATGCACCAGCCATGACTTAGCAGCTAGATTTTCTTGTGAGACGGTCTCATCAGTCACGTGCAGTGGATTTCCAATACAGCCCTCTGAGGAGCTCAACACCCAGAACAATAGCTCACAAATCCCCTCAACACCCGTTACAATACGTCCGCGTATGCCCAAACCCTCATCACAGAGACAGGAAAACGTGCGATGAATCGCCGGTGACTCTAAGCGAAGCTATTAAAAATGTCTACGGATACGTGACGAGTGCAGAAAATCATTTGAAAATTAATTGCTTTTGGCAATGGCACCACGGGTTATTTTGGGTTACAAAATTTCCTTACATCTTCCTGTACCTTTTATATCTGCTGTGTGATCTAATTATGCGAAGGCAATATTAAAGCCACAGCAAGGGTGAGACTAACATCTCTGCTTTGGAAACCTTGACTTCATGTTCTTCTTAGTAGAAACTGCCTGAAAATTACTGAGTTACACACACTAAAGGCATATACAGATGTGACCCAGAGTCCCCTTCCATGCCACAAATTCCTACTTCCTTTATTCACTCTCCAGGTAACTACTCTCTCTACATATATGCATACGCATATATATATATATATATATACACACACACACACACACACATATACGTATATATGTATATATATATACACACACACATACACACACACATATACATATATATGTATATATATATATTTAGGGTTATACTATACATATATATTATCATTCTGATGTTTTGTAAAATCTAATTTTAACGTAAAGGGTTCTAAAGTCCTGAAACACATTTCGGTAGCTGTTCTACTTAACAGGATGATAATGGTTACAACAACAAGAAAAGTAGCCAATACATCTGGTGATAGACACTCTGGTTGTTTCTTATATTTCCTTTCTTTTTCTTTCTTTTCTTTCTTCCTTCCTTTCTTTCTTCTCCTTCTTCTTTTTCGTTTCGTTTTTGGTTTTTCCAGAACAGGGTTTCTCTGTTATAACTCTGGTTTTCCTGGAACTCCGACCCCCCCCCCCCCCCCCCCCCCCCCCCCCCCCCCCGAGTGCTGTGATTAAAGTTGTGCGCCGCCACCACCGCCGCCGCCGCCGGGCTGTTCCATATCTGTATGTTGCTTTGGTGTGATATAGACACCATAATGCTTGCTTGCAAGAGTTCTTATTAAGAATGTGTCCAGGAATTAAATTCCCCAGTCACTGCAAGATATGCAAACACTGAGTCTCTCAGTAAGCCGGGTTGAGGTAGGCTCGGCTGGCAGTGATATTGGGCGGTGGTAAAACCTTTAGGGGCCAGTGGAAGGAAGTTGGGCCACTGTAAATGTGCAGGGGACAAGGGGACTGCCACCCCAAGGTGAGAAGCACTGCCCCAGCATGCCTCCTCCACAGTGACATCTGCCTCACCACAGGGAAAAAGACAATAAGGTTCTTGAAACCAGGAACCAAAATGAACCTTCTTCTTTTAAGTTGATTTCCTTAGGTATTTTGTTATATTGATGAGAAGCCGATCAACACGCAGTATAATTCTAAGTTTTTTTTTTTCCTTAAAGTGATCATACCAACCTATATTTCTAAACACCACGTGTAAGGCTTTCTTGACCTCTAAACATCAGTCTTGTAAAACTGGGTGTCAGTCTGGAATGGCAAGCGCGCTGATCCAGCGCAGAGATCAGTCTTCAAACCCTCACGCAGGGCCCTCCCTTCCTCTCCTCCTGCCGAGTAAACAGGAGATGCAATCTTCCACTTCATGCTTGTCTTTTGTCTCAACGAAAACCTGTGTGGACTCATCTCTCTATGTTGTACCCCGTTTATTGTAAAGCTTCTACGTCCAGATCCACAGGCAACAGGGAGAGAGAGAGAGGGAGAGAGAGAGAGAGAGAGGGAGAGAGAGAGACAGCAAGAAAGAGAGAGGGAGGGGAAAGAGAGCCACTGGGCCTGGTTTGAGCTTTTGAAACCCAAAGCCCATCTACACTGACACACTTCCTTCTATAAGGCCACACCTCCTAATCTCTCTCAAGTAGTGCCACTCCCCAAGGACTAAGCGTCCAAATGTATGAGCCTAAGAGGCCCATTCTCATTCAACCACCAAATATACGGTGGCTACATAATTGTCTGTAACGCCAGTCCCATGGGATCTGACATCCTCTTCCGATACAGGACATGGAGATGGCGCACAGACATACACCCAGAAAAAAAAAAAATACTCGTACACACGAGTGAAAATATCTTTAAAAGATGCCCCCGCCACCCCCGTCACAAAGTTAAGATAGCATAGACGTTACCCATTGCTTGATCTTAGTAGAACTCCTGGACACGTCTAATTGGTAGTGGTATACAACTTTTCTCAGTACACAAATGAGTTGGGAGCAGTTCAAATCAATCCCTGTTTTTAATATCCTGTCTGCCTGTAGTTTCTACTGTAGTTTCAAAGTAACAGTTGACAGAGCCCTTATTCTTTTGAATGGGAGCTGTTTCTTGCTTCCCTACGTCCTGTTCGTGTTAGACCCGCTCACTTATAAACAAACGAACAAACAACAACAGAAACACCAGGGTTTCATACAGCCTTGACCTCTAATTTCTGGTCTCCCTGCCCCCTTGAACACTAGGATTGTAAGTATGCACACCAGTCCCGGTTTATACAGTACTGGGGACTGAACCCAGGGCTTCCTATATGCTAAGCATAGTACCCTACGAACTGAGCCACATCTCCAGCCCCTGTTCCCTCTGTGCGCAGAAACCTTGTCACTCCATAGCTGTTCGCAGTGAGGCTGCCCAGGCTCTGCTCTGTGTCTCGGACTCACAGGAAGATTCCTACTGAGGACCACTTACACAGCCGTGCCATCCCGAGGGCCTCGGAGGTTGCAGGCTGCACCATTAAGTGTCTCACTGCATCATCCCAAGGGAAGGCAAGGTCAGTGATATGTGGCGCTTCATGTATCTATGAGCTCCTTGCCAGAGGAGGCAGAGCATGGGATACCGAGGGAAGGCTGTGCATTCCGGAATTGATGCTTCACTGGCATCAGAGACCAACACAGCCTGAAGGCTGTCTGCCACCAGAGCAGACATCTGGGACACGCTGCAAAGCCGCTAGTGTTGAACAACTTTTAACCCTCAGGGTGTATGCTGTGCAGCTACAGAAATCACCAAGTGCAAACAGCAAGTCAAGTTCTCTTTCTGATAGAGAAAGCTGTACCCACCCAGAACCCTCGTTAAGAAAATTCACCCACCCCCATTTCTACCCTCAAGTGGTTGCTTCAGACTTTGATTGTCTATAGGATTTTGAAAAATAGACACATTTTTTTTTTTAATTGGACCTAGTGGGTAATAAAAAAAAAATCAAAACATAGCTGTGTTCTGACAAGTACCGGACAGTCTGGATCATGCGTGGGCTGAATGACTCAATGCTTACCAAAAGTTACAGCTCAGGATGAAATTATTATTACAGAGAGAGCTTGGAAATGAAGACTAGGCAGAGAAAGCGCCTTTGAATTGCATCTGTAAAGCAAGCCTATCAGAGCAAAGACTCCTACACAGTACTTACTGCAAATGGAGGCAGGTTCGGATGGATAAAATCTCCTTCTTCTCTCTCTCTCTCTCCCTCTCTCTCCCTCTCTCCTTCCCTCTCTCTCTGTGAAACAAACAAAATGGCTAGCAACTGGTAGAAATGGGGGAAAAATCATTTCTCTTTGATCTTGTTCCCTCCAGGGTTAGGAGAAAAGCAATTTAAACTCCCACGAAGGTCCACAGGCTTCCTACTCTACGTATTTGAAAAAAATCTTTATTTTCTCTATCGGAAGGCTACTGGTCTTTTTCTTTTTTTTTTTTTTTTTCATAAGTAGTGCTGGAAAAATATAGACCAAGTAATTACCACGTCCAGGCTCAGGTTCTGGTATTGAAGATGGTAATGACCCATGCACACAGGGTCTTGCGAAATCAGTCCCTGTCTGGGAGACAGTTCTGACCTCTCTTCTCGTTTGGGGGCAGTCCTTGATAGTGGTTGGAAGTCTAGCCAGGCTGTGTGATCTGCCCAGACCTCAACCTTCTCCTTTACAAAGTAGATTAAAACACCGTTCCTTATCGGCCACTCTGACTATAAAACATTTGGTCACTCTTGGGCTGGTGAGTATAAGCAAGTGGACAGAGAAACCAACTACCAGGACCACTGCCTGGGTAGAAAGGCGAGTTTATTGGGGGAATTTTAAGCTGTCACGGCTATCTCTCAGAGGCAGAGAATAGCAAGCAAACTGACAGGAAAACCTCAGCAGATTTTAGATTTAGTTTAAAGAGAAAGGTTGCAATGTGGTGGTGTGTGTCTGTGGGGGTGGGCAGCCTATTACTGGAATAGCCTGGAAGTAACTTAGTGAGGAGGAAGTTTGCTAGTCAGAAGAGCCTGGGAGCCACTGAGGGGACTTTGATGTATATTACTGGTATGTGTTAATGGGGAATTAGATGCCCCATTGCTGGAGATCATCTGCAGTAGGGGCAGATAAGGGAAATAATGACATTCGTCAGAAGCATCTAGTTCACTGATCCAGCTGAGGGGACAGGAGCGATCATATCGGCTGTACCGGTCCGTATCAGCGCTCAGCAAGTCCAGGGCTCATAGCAGTCTGGAGCAGTCTGTAGTCTGTCCCTGATTTCTGGGTGGTATCTGTCAGAGGAGTGGCAATCACCTTGGGAGTTAGCAGAGCCAAAAGCACTTCCTGAAGCCCTGAATCCCTCCCTGGGATACCTTACTGGCCTCTCATGGCCACAATGATTTTATCTCGCTGGGGCTTCCATATGTAAATCCTAAATACAAGGATGAAAGTCAAAGGCTAGTGTCTTAGTCACTGTTCGGTTGCTGTGAGGAGACACCATGACCGAGGCACCTCTTACCAAAGAAACCAGTTCATCAGTGGCTCACAATAGTTTCCGAAGCTTCAGACCCTTATTATCATGGTGGGGAGCATGGTGGGGAGCATGGCGGCACGTGGGCAGGCGCTGAAGCAGTAGCTGAAAAACACATTCCAATCGATAGCAGAAAGAGAGAGTCTGGGCCTGGCATGGGCTTTTGAAACCTCAAATCCCCACCCCCACCCCCCACCCTCACTTCTCCAGATGCAGCACTTCCTCCAATAAAGCCACACACCCTAGACCTTCTAATCCTTTCAAATAGTGCCACGCCCTGGTATTCAGTTATGAGAGCCTATGGCGGCCATTCTGAATCAAACCACCTGCAGCTAGTAAAAGTTATAAGATGGCCCAAGATAATTTGGGTTCTCCACCACTCATACACACTTCTTCCCAGTCAGCCAAGAATCAACACATCAAGTATCAAGCATCTTGGCTTCAGACCTGGCTTCTTCAGAGAGCTGCTACTAAGATTATCAGGGAACACTCATGTGAGCTGCAGGAAGGATGGAAAGAAACCATTTCTGAACCTATCCTGAGGTCCTCAGGGCTGGCCCTGCAGCCTCTCGTCCGTCCTCCTGCTACCCTGGGTTTTCACCTGACCTGGTCATCCATTCTGACCTTCTGTTGTCTCAAGGATTGCTGAAGTAATCCCTGCGTCCGTGCCTCTTCCTCCAGGGTTTTATTTTGATGAAACACTCATGATTAAAACTAAACCTGATGAACCAGAACCACAGCATTTAGTTGGCTTCCTCTCAGTTGCTTTGCTTGCTTAATTTAGCAAAAAAAAAATCAGAGGATGGAAGGAGGGTGATTTCCAGGTCATTAAAGGATGGCTGAGAAATGGGCTCGCTCTCCGGATAGCAGAGCCACTCCGTTCATTCCTAATGGGCTTTTGTGAGTCCTCTGAAACTGTTGTTTGAACACAACTTGCGCGTGTAGAATAATCAGTTTAGATTGTGAGGGGATGGATTGGAGTACTTGAAGTAAAGAGCTACTTTTAAATATTGCTGTGTTATAAGGTATAATATTTATGTTCTTTTCCTAGTAGAAAAAATATCAGTAGTGCCGAAGCTCCCCACTTCTACACTTACTACCTAAGATGTGCATATAAAACATTAAAAAATAGAATTCTACAAGTTTACAGATTAAAAACCTCTAACTCTTAAGGAATGAAATGAGGATTAGAATGTCACCCAAAAAACCAAAATATTATTATTATTATTATTATTACTATTACTTTTTAAAGATTATAATTATCCTATCAGGACAGTGAGGGTGGGGGAGAGAGCAAAGAAATACAACGTCACAAATGAGGAATGAAGGAGGAGGAGTAGCTTTTAACCAAGTAACAATCTAGCTGTGCCACGGTTATTGAAAGAAGAACAAAGAAAATGTGTGAATCCCACAAAACCAGTAACCTGCATCGTCACTTCTAGCAAGAACAAGTCAATTCTTCAAACAAGCTACATCATGTGGAAGGTCCTTGTTTATTAAAGGAACCAAGTCCATTTAATTTTTTGCTTGTTTATGATGTGTGTGTGCATGCACGCACACATGTGTCCATGACAGTGCGTGTGTGGAGGACTGAGGTCAGCTTCCGGTGTTGGTCCTCCCTCTCATCTGGTTGGACATCTCATTTGCTTCTGCTGTATACAGCAGCTAGTTGGCTCTGGAGTTTCCCGGGAGTCTCTTGTCTCCACTCCCTAATTCGACATAGGCTTGCTGGGCTTATAGACAAGTGCTACCATTTGTAGCATTTATCTGGGTCTGGGGAATCTAAACTTGGAGACTCAAGCTTGCCTGAAAAGCGACGTACCCACTAAGCCAACTCCACAGCTCCCATCAAGACAATAATTAGCAATTTTTTTTTAAAAGAAAAGATAAAGTTCATGTACACTGGTGAGGTCTTCTATACATTTAAGGGGGAAATAACATCAATTCTCTTTAGTCTCTTTCAGGAAATAGAAGTATGGGTAATGCTTGCTAAGTCATTCAGCTACTTTAACGCGACCCTGATATCAAAGTTCAATGAATATGCCATATGGAAGGAAAACTAATACATGGAATGAAGATAGACACAAACACCCTCAACAAAATATTAGCAAATCAAATCCAACATAGGGGATATTCATCATGACCGGGACAGATTTATTGATGTTTGGTAGGCTCTTTCATCAGGTTATAATTAATTCTCTTGGCCTGGGGAGATGGCGTGGCAGTAAGGAGCATGTGCTGCCTTCTCAGAGGACACTGGTATGTTTCCCCATGGTCCTTTAGATGGACCTCACAACCATCTGCCACTACAGCTTCAGGGAGATCTGATGCTCTCTTCTGGACTCCATTGGTTGTGTATGCGCGCGCGCACACACACACACACAAATAAGTAAATAAAAATAAATCTTAAAAAATAGAACAAAATAAATCCAAAGTTAATCATTTACTCAAAAAAAAAAAGTTGATTGTAATAATTGGTGCAGAAAAGAATTTGACAAAACTAAACATGGATTCATGACAAAAATTCTCAAAAAGCTAGGACTAGCTTTTAATAGCATCCACAAATATCCTAAAGCCAACATCATAGTTAACGAGAGGGACTAGGTTCTTTTCTTCCAAAGACTGAGAACAGCCTTTGCCTTCCCAGGCAAAGGTTGCCTAACCTGAGGAATATCGGGGAGATCTGTTCCTGAGAATCAAGGTTAAAGACTTGATTAAGGGCACCGTTCAATAGGCCGGGCCACTCCCTTTCAACAGCTCTAAGGCACCAAGCCTCATTGGCCTTAGGGACTTGGTTCAGCAAAGGACATGATCACTTCTGCGCCCCTCTGAGCCAGCAAGCCCACACTGCTGATCTTAACACAAGTCAACGCACGACTATTTTTTGGCTAGCTCCCTGTTTCCCCAGGCCGCTCGTTACGGCAATAAACTGATAATATCCTATGGTCTTCCTTAGTTTTTAGGCGCTTGTGAGTCCTATAAACTCCACAATCCAAGGAACATGCTCGATCACCAGCTTGTCGCGCTTATCCTAATCCTACAGAGCTGCGACGGAGGATTGACCACCACACAGGATCTTTCATCCATATGCTCTGCGCACTCCATTAGGCTCCTGAGAGATATCACGATGAGAATCTAGCTGTTAAAACTGCCCTTCTTTGTGGCGGGGATGATAGCTCATTAGACCGAGTACTTGTTCTGTACCCATGAGGACGTGGGCTCAGACCTAGCAACCGTATGAATTCCTGGCGGTGCAAACTTACAATGTCACCTCTATGGAGACGGAAGGAGACAGACCCCTTTTCATCGCTGTGCAGATGGACCCGCATAATTCCCCACCTCCAGCTCCAAGGAAATTGTCTTAGGAAACAAGGTAGATACGACATCCGTGACCCCTTACTACTCACACATGACCAAACACATGTAAGTACTCTGCAACACACATATGAACTCCTACACCTGGGCACAGACACGCACGTAAGGCAGGAAGCGTGAAGCAGAGTGATTAGAGAAAACCATTCATTCACGTTTCATCTTTCATTAATGACTGTTCAAATGTGTGAGATCTATTTCTCAACCTCCAATAATTGTGATTTCTGTCCAGCAGCACTCGAACGAACGGCTCATGCATGACTGTTTGAATTTGATTTTTGTGGCAACAGATGTGTCTGCTGCACTTGGCTGAGATCTATGAAGAACAGCAGGCTCGACTCTTCTCGGCTATCTGGCTGGGAGAACCACAGAACAGCAGCTCTTAGCTTTGTCTGGGAGACATGCCTACAGTGCCTCAGAACTGTGGGCCCCGTGGGTTCGTTTCAGCCTTGATGTGAACCGTCAAGACTCTCAATAAAACTGACCAGTGTAACTGTCTTCACAGTTGAAACATGATTTCCCAGGATGACATGGGGCTTCCTCTGTTTTATTAAATGCTCACTTGATTTCATCCTGATCTACCACTTCGCCTCGAAAGAAACTCACACTATCTAATCCTAAATGAATAGAAATATTGGGACACTTACGTCTCAGCCAGGATCTCCTAATCCTCTGTACTCCTCATCGTGGCTTGTACTTTCTGGAGCTACTCCACCCCAAGGCTTTGGCCTTGACTCCTCTAGCTCTTCTATGGCTCACTGACAGCTGCCTGTGAGGCCCACAGACACATGGTGCGCAGCATGGCCGCAGGGCTACCCAGTTCTTCACTGTGGGTGAGCCTGTGTCTTCAGGACCCAGGAAAGTCGGGTTGTTCTCCAAGGCTGCAAATGCAGACAGCTGCTTAGAGCAGCCTCTGCCCTGGCAGACCTGGGCTGTCAACTTTAGTCTTTTCCTTCTTCTTCCTGGATCCTGGGCACTGCTGCAGCCCTTTTGCAACTTCACAAAAGCATTTACATCACTTCTTAACCTGTTACCAAGGACTTATGTGTCACTGTCCTGAGAATGCTCCTAAGATTCTGAGCAACCTTCCTTTCCACCTGTGGTTGCATCAGTAAAGCCATCCAATTAAGCTCTCGGCTTCATGTTCCTGAGATGCAAAATAGGAGCATTGCACTAAACATCTTCTAAGTCCTCCATCTGCTCACAGATAGTCCTCTGAGAACCTCCAAACTCTCTGGACAACTGACCAGGTTATAAGGAGCCACGCAGCACAAACTGAGAATTTCAGGACAGTGGACCTAGCCGGCACAGCACACAGGAGCGGCAATGTCCCCTTCACTTCATCGATATGGGTTCCCCTTCCATGCTGTGAGGCCACTTGAAATGCTGATGCGAAGGATGTCCTCTTGGCAGTGGCCTGGGAAGCTCTGTGTTGGGGCCAATTCCACCCATTAAAATATCCTGGAGGCTACAGTAGCAGAATTACGTCACCAGGTAATTGTTCCCTTCCGCCGATGGCGCACAAATCAATGATTATTAATCTTTATAACTAATCAAATGCACAGATAGACAGCCATGTTGTTAAATGACAGGAGCACGGGAACGGGTGACATGATTGATATAGGAAGGAGTTACATGCTTGGCGTCACAAGGTCACAGAACTTTGATTGCTGGGAACAAAACACACTTTCTGAGAGAAGCAAAGGAGACCCCAAGAGATACAGAGCTGCTAACACTAGAAGAAAATATTTACAGGTCAATACAACAGCCAGAGGCCAGAGAAGGTTCTTCCGTTCAGACATCCCTGCTTCAGCTGTCCAGCAGGCTGCTCAGACCTGCTCCAAGAGGGAGACACAGGAAGACTTCAGAGACGCTTGGGGAAATGTGGAAACCAAAAGCAAAGGAAGCCTGAGAGAGCCTCGTCTGTAAAGGGCTGGTAGGCAAGCGTGAGCCCTGGCCTCCATCCCTCCTCCTTTAGCAAACGGGCATGGAACACAAGCATGGATTTGCACCACTGGCGAGGTGGAGACCTGCTCCTGCCTGGGTCTCACAGTCCAGCCAGCCAACCGAGCTGAATCACTGAGATCTCGATATAAACGAGAGACCCCATCTCAAAACAGCAACAACAAGACAAAAACAAGGCAAATATGTCAGAAAATAGGCAGGCTTAGCAGTGAAGTCCTGCAGAAACCGCACAGAGGGAGGAGGGCTTCCTGGGAAATGAAAGCCCAGTATCTCATGAAAGGGATAATTATTCCTTCCACGTGTTATCATGTTTTCAGGTGAAATTGGTTTTCTTGAGGGGTGATATTCTGGGGAGACCAGTGACAGGCCCACTGACATTAACTCTTAAGGGAGGAGACACTATAATATATGAGAATCTAATCTTTATGGCAGATCAGGGTATCACGATTCCAGAAATAGAACTGTTTCCATTCTTTGGTCGGGAGGATACAGCTTTCCCTTTACAGACCTCACCAAAGCTCCAGTATCTAACTTTTCACATACAGTTTACATCTCAAGGGGTCAACTGTGATACTGCCTTGGCTAGTGCGTGCGTGCGTGCGTGCGTGCGTGCCACGTGCACTCAGGTGATCAGAAGAGGGTGATGGATTCCCGTAAGTGGAGTTACAGAATGTGTGGTTCGTCCACATGGACACTGGGAGCCAATCTTTGGCCATCAGAAGAGAAACAAGTCATCAGAAAGGGCCTACCAGGAACGATTACTTCTGAGCAAGAAAGTGGCTCCACACCTTGAAACTCAGCCCCAAACGTGAGTTGTTTCTCTCCCGTGCTTTCAGTTAATCGTCATCACAGTGGTCTGGAAGTGTGTGATGTGAGAAGCTCCAGAGGCATAACACTTCTCAGGTGTTAAGCAACACGCTGCTCTGCCACCCGTCTCCATGCTGCCTGGGGGTGAACAGCCCTCCCTTCACACGGCGTCCACACCAACTAAGCTCCCACTCGTTAGCCGCTTAGTCACCGTCATGGGTATTATAATGATAACTCCTTACAGCAAAACCTGCGGCCAAGTAGCCCGTGTCTTACTCCATGGAAACCCTAACCCTGAATAAAACCGGTGCCACCAGTTCAGATCTGCCTAGGAGAATGTGTACCGTGCTTCCTCCAAGGGAAAGGGGGAACGTTCTCTGTACCCAGGGCTTCTTCCTCTCCCCAGTCTCCTCACTTGAGGCTGGGCAGCCTTAGGAGGCAGGAACACTTCCATAATATTTTACGTAACAGGACTGCCATTATTGAGACCCAGCCGTCAAGTCAGACACGATAACGGAAGGACAGCCCGCCTCAGACCCATGCTCAACCAAGGTTTCTTTCTTTAACGTGAACAGCTTAGCACGAGTCACAGGATTTTCCTCTTGCCACCACGCCCACGGCTCTCTTTACGTTGTACAAAACCAACTAGTTTCCTTTATAGAACTAAAATAATTTTAAGAAGAAATATAAAATAGTAAAATTAAAAATAAAAAAATTTCCTGGCCTGGATCATCAACACCCATTCACAGCAGAGTTCATCTCATGGGGTACACGACATCTCTGAAGTCTTGTTTTGGGCATGCGTGGTACAGGTGTGTGGTGTTTGTCTTCACATTCACACGTGTGTGGTGCACATGTGTGTGAGAATGTGTGCAGAGGCCAGAGGATGATGTCAAGTATCTTTCTGGCTCTTCCCTTTATTGACTGAGCCTACAGGACCTCTTGCAGAGCTTGGGGTCTGCCTGTTCTGGGGAGTGCCAGTCTCTGCTGTCCAGTGTGAGATGACAGGGTATGGACACACCTGCCCAGCACTTGCAGATGCTGGAGATCTGAAGCCTGCCCTTGACATGCACAGTAAGTGCTTGACCCCCTAAGCCAGCACTCTTCTATATTTTATTTTTATGTATAGAGTTTCCTCTGAAAGCATTATTTTTTCTGTCTCTGGTTTTAGCCTTTGATTATTTCACTGTCTTCTTTACACCCATCCGTCTTTCCTTTACCTCCAGCCAACCTGACTTCTAGACTCTCACACAACCTTTGCAGGAGCAAGACGGCAGGCAGCCCTGATTTTTAATGTGATTTTTAATACAATTCATTCCATCGAGGCCTCAGGAATGGGGTCTACGGTGAGGCAGGGGAGTGGGTGAGCGGTCTCCTAGAGGAAGCATCACTCAGATAGAAGAACCCCAGATCCACTGTTCTGTGCTAATGGCTTCCCTTCCCACACACATTTTGTACTGGTGTTGCCACAGGCGGCTCTGAAACGACTTTGCTTTCCTCTGTTTTGGTTCGTGCTGCACCCAACCCGGAGGACCAGTTAACTGCCACTTCCCACGTCTTCTGATCTACCCCGCAAACAGAAGAGCCAGGCTGTGGAAAGCAAAAAGAGCATCAGTGCCCAGTCGGCTGAGGAATACGAAGAGAGCCTCCCCTCACATACTCCTCTCGCCTGCTTTGTGGATACTGCGGTTTGCTTCTCAGCTAACCAGGGAAATCTGTAGGAAACTGATTCTAGGTTACCTCCCTTTGCAGACTATAATTTTGTTTTTACCTAAAAGGACCAGAGGATTCTTGTGTCTCTTTCTGTTTTTGACAGATTTATTTTACTAAATATATATATGACTGTGGGCGTGTGCACATGATTGCATTGCCTTCAGCAGCCACAAGAGGGGGCCAGATCCCTAGAACTAGCATCTAAAGGCGGTTGTGAGCTACCCTGTGTAGGTGCTGAGAACGAAACACTTCTTTTGCAAGAGCAGGAAGTCTCTTAAGTACTGAGCCATCTCTCCAGCCCTTTGTATTCATTTTTTTTAATACTTCAAATCCTATAACTTTATTGGAATATAACCTGATGCTATTGTGATAATTCATGGTATGCCTTTAGAAGCGTCACCTTGGTGAGGTTATTCCGAAAGGACTCGATCTCTTATCTTTGAAAAAAAATAATATATTGCCTTACTCTTTAGTTCAGTTTTGTTTTTGAGGCAAACTCTCACTATTTAGACTAGGCTTGCCTGGAACTCAGGGAGTTGCCTGCTTCTGCCTCCCAAGTACTGGATTAAAAATGGGTACCACTATGCCCTTTTTAGACTTTAAATTTTTAAATTATATTGATGAGACAGGGAGAAGGAAAAGGAGAGGGAGAGAGAGAGGGAGAGGGAGAGAGAGAGAGAGAGAGGGAGAGAGAGAGAGAAGGAATATGTGTATGTTGTGTGTCCGGGCACCTTAGATACAAAGAATGTGTATAGGTCAGAGGTCAACCCACCAGAGTGGCCTCTCTCCTTCTACCATATGTATCTCGGGGTGAAAAGGTTAAAGAGAAGGAATGACAGACAAGGGAACAAGCCTCCGGAGCCGGTGCAGGCCTTTATTTGAGGAGGTCTCTGTCAGCATCAGGACCCACTGTCTGCTCGGTAAGCTGGGACAGTTAGCAGACAGAAGGTGCGCGGCTGGTACATTAAAAGTTTCCTTTTGGTCTGCAGTTAGCCAGTGCTAAGGGCAACCAGTGGGTAGCCAGCTAAAGAACGCCCTTATCTGGGGTCTGCTGTGGAGGCTGTGGCAGGAATCTTAGTTAAATGAGGTACTTTAGTTCTGGAATGCTAATTACAGTGGTTTTGGGAGGAAATGTCACCATTTAACCAAAACGGGTGAGGTTTCACAAAATGGTCCCGGTCACGGCTAACTAACCTCAGGACTGTCAGGTTTGGCAGCAAGCACCCTTCCCTGGCCTCTCACGGGTCCCGTTTCCTTATCCTCATGCTGAAACAGAGTGTCATTCATTCGTTAGACGTTTGCATCTGTCAGTTCCCACAACTGCGTCTCTTTGTCTTTCCCCGTCTTCCGGTTCCTTCCAAGAAATTAACAACTCAGAAGTCGTCACCCTATCTCTTCCACTGCAGTGCTGCCGCCGTTTCTGTAAACATTTACAGTCTTAGATTGTTTTCTACCAACTTGCAAATCAACTCCCGTTGTCTGACTCTTTCCTGTCTGAGGGTACTAGTTTTCATTTCATTTTTCACACTGTTGATAAGTACTTTAGCGTCGGGCAGTGAGCGGTGGTGCCGCACGCCTTTAATTCCAGCACTTGGGAGGCAGAGGCAGGGGGATCTCTGTGAGTTCAAGGCCGGCCTGGTCTACAGAGTGAGTTCCAGGACAGCCAGAGTTACAACAGAGAAACCCTGTTTTGAAAAAAAAAACACACATACAAACAAACAAAACAAAACGAACTTTGCCAACTGAGCTGTGTCCCCAACTGCCCAACCCCTTACCATTCTTAACTAATTAGATCAGAAGACACACAAAGCCAAATTGTAACTTCAAAACAAAGTTGTTCTCAACCATCTGCACCACATAGGACATGGCTCGAGGCTTCCTCTCTATCTAGGAAAGCCTGTGTGAACTGTACACTCACCTGCTGAGGAGCCCTGGAACTTGACATGTTGTTACACACAAACACACACACACACACACACACACAACTCTGATCTCAAAGGGAATAAGAGATGGTTGATTCTGGAGCCAAAATTGAGCAACTATGGTCTGGGAAGACAGATGTAGGTTATCCTACTTCCAACATCAAAGTAGTCTCATGGAGCTTTAAATCAATACAACGAAGCAAGTCAGAGATCAAGGCAATTTTAAATTTTCATTGGTGGAAGATTCATTCGTCAGTGACAGCAGGCGGGAGAGTTCAACCGTAGGCTCAGACGCCATGGGATACCATTCTCAGCTCTTCCGTTGGTGGAGAATACGTTTTGTTACGCGAGCACATTCTAAGGGTTTCTATCTGTTTACCATGCCAGGACTGACACAAAGGTTTTTAGGGGGCAAGAAATAGCTGGAGAGTAGACTCTGGGATCACAACATTTCAAATTCTCCATAGTCAAGGAAGTTTTTGTTTTTTTTTTTTTTTTTTTTTAAATCAGGATATGAAGTCCGCTTCTTTCCAGGAACTGTCATTTACAGGCAGTACGGTGATGCTGCGGTTACAGAATGGTCCAGCAATTGCAGAACACAGTTCAGAGGTTGATAAAGGCACCCCACTGCAGGACTCGGTGACGCCTCTCTGTCTTCTAAGAGAGATGACAGTTTGCATCCACTCAGGAAGGGATGCACAGAAGTTTCCAGAGGCGGCATTAGCTTTGCGAAGGCTGGAAACACCGCACAGGGCTTTTGCTACTGCACAGACAAGAGCCTTCAGCCATGGGGAGACAGTTCAGTCAATAGAGCCCCTGCTTTACAAGTATGGGAAGGGCAGGTCCGTGGGGCTCACTGGCCAACCAGCCTAGCCCCGCGGCAAATCAACGAGAGTCTGTGTCCGAAAACAAAGCGGACAGCAGCTGAGGATGACGTTGTCTTCAGACTTGCGTGCGTGTACGCACGTGCGCACGTGGGCGTGCACAAACACACACACACACTTCAAAAGGAAACTATTCTGCTCAGAGTTAAGAAGGTAAGAGTGCCGACACGCACAACTGCACGGATGAATCTGGAGGTGGCTGGAGAGCATTCTGTAGGGTTTCATTGACCTGACATTGTACAAAAGGCAAAACTCACGGGATTCCAAAATGGCAGTGTCGGTTAAGGGCTGGCCCTCGGGGAGAGGGGCACAAGGAAAGCCTGTCTGTTCAAATATATGGGTCTACAATGTTCTTCTTGTTTTGTTTTTGTTTTTTAAAGCCAAGGGGAATTGTGTAAAATCTTCACAGAGAGCTGTCTCCTTGCCTTGCGAGAACAGGACTCAAATCCATTTTGAAGACGCTGGCACCACCGTGCCATACAGATGGCACCGCCCGACTTAGGAAGGAAGCCTGGAAAGTGTTGGTTTTCTGCCAGACACCGAGACGCTGCACACGAAGTGGGAGGTGAAGTAGGAGTGGAGAAACGGGAGGTAAGCGAGGAAATAAACCGGTCTTGCCGCTCCTTCTCTCCATCTGACAGATGCTTTTTCTTTTCGCAAAACAAAATGATACATTTTACACATCCTTTCTAACTATTTTTTGTTAGGATGGCCCCCGGGCATCTTTATATAAAAGTCAACTCTGAGGTAGAAAATAAAGCTGCTAGGATTTACGCTTTCCCGGAGGAGTTAAACCGCTAAAGGTGTTTCGGTGTCCTTGCATCTCATTCTCTTTGTGACTCATCCCTATCCAAGCAAGTCGGCACTCAGGGTTGGTTTGGGGGTGTATGTGACGATGATGATGGTGATGATGAGGACGAAGATGAAGATGACGATGATTTGGTAGTTGTTGGTTTCTTGGTCTGGTCGTTTTAGTCTAAAAAACCACAATAAACTCCTGTGCTTATACACACCAAAGGTATATTACTTACTATTACCTTCGAGAAACATTCACGTTGGAGGAGGCAGCGAAGACGGTGTGGGAAGCACGTGATGTACATGCATCAGGACGGTTTGCTGGCCAGCAAGTCTGGTTAATCTGTGAGCTCTGGATTCAGTAAGAGACTCAAAAGGTAAGGAGGAGAGTGATCGGGAAAGACACTGGATGTAGACATCTCCCCTCCTGGGGGGGGGGAGGCGAGAAAGAGTGAGAGGAGGAGTGGAGAGGGAGAGGAATAGGATTAGAGAGAAACGTGTGGAACTCAAATAAGACATTTAGTTAGGATCTCAGAGCTCCCCAGGAAGACTGAGGGTCACGTCTCATGTCTGTCCTCCAGTGGTGACTTTGATGGTTAGGGCTGATTGTTAACCTGCATCTCATGCACTATTTACGCAAATGATAGTGTCTTGTGTGTGTGTGTGTGTGTGTGTGTGTGTGTGTGTGTGTGTGTCTGGTACTTGTGGGTGCCCTCAGAGGTCAGAAGAGGCATGAGACATTACAAAGCTGGTATTACAGGAAGCTGCGAGTATCCTAGGGGTGGTGGGAATTGAACCTGAGTCCCTCTGCAAGAGCAACAAGTGCTCTTAATTCTGACCCACCTCTGTACCCCCCCCAAGGGTATTTTATACAAGTATAAAATTCATAACCAGACATCTTGTTCCCATCTAAACTTGGGAGCATTCCACTTTCCCCTTCCCAGCTTCTGGGCTGACACCCGGTCGGTGTTCCTGGAAGGCAGCGTGTCACCCTGTATCCTGATTCGCTGACCACCTTCCGGGACCTTTGCTTCCTCTTTAGCTTTCAGAACTTGGGAATGTCTGAGTTTTCTGGGTTCTTTTAGCGCTGCATATATGCTTCCCTCAGCCGCTTAAACCTGTTCATTTATGTATTTCTAAACTTGGAGGCATTCCGGTCATTAGTTTTTAGGATTTTTTTTTTCATTTTTTTTTTCTTCCCATTCAAAGTCTCTGCTACCCGTTAGGTTGTTTGTTTTTTTAATTAATTAATTAATTATTTGTTTATTTATTTGGTGGTTGTTGTTATTGCTGTTGGGTTGCCAGGCTAAGGGGACTTGCTACAGCACAACATCCATCTTTTTAAAAAATTCTTTACTCTCTTTTCTCTCTGTTCTTTCTATAACATGAATCAAATT
The DNA here is from genome assembly GCA_026225945.1 of Cricetomys ansorgei. NCBI lineage: Eukaryota > Metazoa > Chordata > Mammalia > Rodentia > Nesomyidae > Cricetomys > Cricetomys ansorgei. The sequence continues at coordinate 16,016,437 of JAMJFZ010001089.1, forward strand.
CATTTGTCTTCGTGGTTGCTGGTTCTCGTCTCTTTCCACTTAAATTTCTCAATGATTTTTTTTTTTTTGTGGGGGTGAGGATGACTTTTTTTAAAAAAAAATTCTTGGAGTCTCTTTTCTTTTTAGCTTCTACTTTTTTGATGGGATTGTCTATGTTTTCCTTCTTTTGTGAGAATTCATAGTCGGTTAATGAGTAATTCTATACTTAGAACAAAAAATCCTTCCCGGGGAATCTGAGTCCTCTCCTGGTTGCAGGTTCTGACGGTTTTCTCATTTGCGCTGTGATTGTCCTGGCTCCACGTGTCCCAAGCGACCATTGTCACGTACAGTTCACACTTGGACACTGCATTAAATCACTCTATCCCAATCACCTGTCAGAAGGTAATCTCGCTCGAGTCCAACACCAGGGCCAATGACGGCCAGAGAAATCTCATCTATCAAACTCAGCCTGCAGCCCTACAACCAGTGTGTCTTGAGACACTCCCTTCCTATTTCATGAAAGTTCTTTCCCCTGGCTAATTCTAACCCAGATGTGCCTGCCTCATGTCTTATCAAGAGTCAGACCTTCTTCCTCTACCAAAGGTACCATGAGTCACTCTTCAGTAGCCATAGGTAACGCAGAGCAGTGGCCGGGACCAGCAGGCCATTCTTCAGCGACAGGGCCCCGAGGGGGAGGACTAGAGGATGAGAAAGTAAAGAAGATAGTAAAGGTCAGGGCCAGGAGGACGTGTACAAGCTAATGGCTCAGGCAAGGAAATTTATTAAGAAGCACAACACCTTGCGTACAATGAGAAAGGGAAGAATGGAGCGGAGTCAGCAGAAAACCATTATACAATGGGACAAAGTCAGCCTTTACAGCAGGAAGAGCTGAGGTCTCAGGATGAAGTTACAGCTCGCTCAAGGACCAGTCCATTATGCTAAGCATATATATTCCTTGTTGTGATGGTGAACTATGTTCCATCTCCATATGTCAGGGCCTTGGGGAAAGACTTGGATCAGCCTGGCTCCCAACAGAAGAGCTGTCTGACACTGTCTCCCTGCTTCATTTACAAACAGTAGTATCTGGGCTGGAAAGATGCTACCACTGGTAAAATGCTCCTCTTGCAAGCACTACCCCAAAACCCATTAAAGAAAAAAAAAAAAAAAAAAGCTGGGTACAGTGACACACACTTGAAGTCCCAGGTCTGGAGAGACTGAGACAGGCAGATCCTTTGAGGCTCGCTAGCCAGCCTAGCCTACACACATCAAGTTCCAGGGAAATGATATAACCTTGTCTGAGTAAATGTAAGAGGAACTCTAAGGAACAATACTCAAAGTTATCCTTCGGCCTCCACATGTGAGCTTACCAGGTCCCTGACTCTGCAGAGTGAGAGAAGGTATTGTTCCACACAGAGGGCCACACCTCCCCCTCATCTGTGGAGCCCAGATTGCCTTGTGCTGTGCTCCACACACCAGAAGAAGTCCTTTAGACCCACACCAGACCAGACGTGTTCAAAGACGCTCGGCTTTTTATGTTTTGCGCAGGGTGCATTTCTGATCAAAGCCATAGAACAGAGCTCATGTTCTATATGAGAAGCCACAGTATCCCCTGCAGGGCCATCTTGGAGATACTGATTTTCAAATGTGAAAATGCCCGGTGACGTTTATGGCAGGACATTATTTCTGTGCTTTGTACCGCTGTTATGTAATTGCTGGGGGGGGGGTGATAGCCCATCATGCTGCTGGGCTTCTTCAGACTGTCGGAGTCATTCTCTTCAGAATGCCTGTATGGTTTCCACAGGGCCCAGCATTTTTCTTAGAAGTATGGCAGAAATGTATTCAGGTCAAGCAACAAGGAGATTTGGAAAAATTATTGTTATGGGGATAACACTGGAAGGTTGTCTTCTAAATGTTTACATACTATTTCCGTGTGTGTGTGTGTGTGTGTGACCATGTGTGTGTATGTATGTATGTATGTATATATATATATATGTATATGTATATATATGTATATATACGTGTATATATGCTTAACTATGTGTATATGTATAAGTTATTTCATGAGTGTGAGTGTTTTGCCTGCATGTATGTATGTGCACCACAATCATACAGGGTGCCCTCAGAGGTCAGAAGAGAGAGGACGTGGGTTCCCACGAGACAGGAGTTACAGAAGTTTGTGAACAACCATGTGGATATTAAGAATCAAACCCGCACCCTCTGCAAGAGGAACGCGCGCTCCTGGCCACTGAGCCATCTCTCCCGCCTGGCTCTCTCATTACATTGAAACAGAAAAGACAAAGAACATTCATTCTATCTGAATGACACAACAAAGCCTAAACAAATCAGACCATATCAAAACCCAAATGAAATCCTTTCTGCCAGCTTTCTGACTGCGCATTCTGCGTTTTTCCTGGCGGCACTGCTGCAGGGAAGGGGATCCATCCAAACGATGACTCGAGTAAAAACGGTTCTCGGTTTCAGAATCTGTACTTCGTTTGTGTATTTTATTTCAGCACGGATGCGAATTCTCCCGAACCACCCAATGACCATGAGGAAAAAGAAACTAATGTGTCAAATCAGAAGGCTGTTGTCAGTTGCGGTTCTAGTTACTGTGATTACAAACAACTGACAAAAACAGCTTAATGTTGCTGAAGAAAATTAGGGTTTATTTTGGCTTCCAGTTAGATGGCACTCTCCATCACGGCAGGGATGACCCGGTGTCAGGAGCTTCAGGCAGCTGGCCGCATGGTGTCCGTCATCAGGAATCAGAGAGACATGAACGCTGATGCCCAGGGTTGTCCTCTCCTGTTAATTTATTCTCAGAACCCAGCACAGGGAATGCTGCCTCACGTTTAGTGTGAATCTCTGAATCTCAATGGACCCAATCTAGGAATTCCCTCAGAGCTATGCCCAGAGGTTCATCTCGTTTATAATTCTAGAATCTGGCTGGTGAACCATCCATCTAGCCTCTGTTTCTAAAATCCTGTCACCAATATCCACAGTGGTCCACCAACAATTATCTTCCTTGCTTTCTCCTACCTAGGAAGACAAGTACACTTGAGCTCTTGCTTGTCTTTAGACACTCTGCTTAAGTCACCATATCCTGGGCCAGGGTGGTAATTCAGTCAGTAGAGGGCCTGATCTGCAAGCCTAAGGATCTGAGTTCCATCTCTCAAAACCTGTGTTTAGAAACAAAAGAAGGCCGGCACAGTGGGACCTGCTTATAGTCCCAGCACTGGGAAGCTGGGACAGTAGACTCCCAGGGCTTGCCGACCAGCCAGCTTGTTATTCTTAGTGATGGTGATCTTGCCTCAAACAAACCAAGGACGACTCCAAGAAAGGACAGCTGAGATTGTCCTCTGACCTCCCCAAGTGCGTAAACACGCACGCACTACATTCCTTTGATTAATTTTCCAAAATTTTTAAGTCGTAAAAATTCCCCATTGATACCTCTGTGGGAATTTTATTACATTAAATAAATCAGTGTGAGGAAAATTCTCGCCTTCTAAGACAAGTGTTTAAAGTTGTTTGATTGACTAAAACCCTACTTTCTACCCTTCAGTATAATTTCATAATGCGTTCATGTAATTCTTTTCTAGTTTGGGGATTATCTTGAAGTTGCTATGAGGTCAAGGCTGGCCTTGAACTCCTGATCTTCTAGCCCTGACCTCCTCTATGCTGGGATTTCAACCCATACTGGATACAAACCCGGCTTATTTTGTATAATTTAAAAATCTTTTGCTTCGGCATATTCCTAGGTATGTCAGATATTTTGTTGCTGCTTTAGCGCATTCCCTTCTTCACAGAGTCATTTTCAAATGTGTGACTCTCGAGTCACAGGCAAACTATGTAAGACTGCCTGTGACCTGTACACCTGATCATCTAGTCACAGAACACCACACTGTCTGTTAACTATGGCAGTGTTGTCCCTTCCTGTCCAGCGTTTATCTGCTCAGTTGTGTTTCTTCCTTTAAATGTGTGAGTATACAGGGTGGTCCGGGTGTGGGTATATGCACATGTGACTGTAGGTACCTGTGGGCACCAGAAGAGGGCGCCAGATACCTTGGAGCTGGAGTTAACTCAGCTGTGAGCTGTCTGATGTGGATGATTAGAAGTCAATTCCAGGCATCTGGAAAAACAGCAAGCCTTTTAACCACTAAGCATCTCCCTGTAGTATATTTACTGCTTCTGAAAGTAACTTTTTTTGTGAGTGTTCATTGTGTGCCACTTGGGGATTTAGAGGGGCAGCGGGCTTCTCCAGCTCAAAGGCAGCAGCATCACAAGTATTTTTCTCCCAACCTGATTAGAATTGTGGGGTGGGGGTGTGTGCGCAAAGCTTTGTCAAACTTCAGCACTCAGAGACCCTCCCATCTCCACCTCCCTAACACTGGGATTACAGACACGTGCCTGGCTTTTTGTGTGTGTGGGTTCTCAGCTCTTGAAGCTTATACTTCAAGGACTTTACCAACTGAGTAAACTTATCCACTAAGGTATCTCCCCAGCCCAGGAATTCGCGTGTCTAATGGGGTAGGTAACCTGATGCTTCTGTCGATCCCTCCCCCAGAAAACGTTCTGTGCCCTCCCGTCTGAGCGGCACGACATTGCAGTCTGTGTGCACAGCAGAGGCGCACTGTTTACCTTGACTATCTACACACCCGTCAACTCGATATTTTTACAATCGGACACAAGCCTTCCGAGAGATCCCATGAATCAGCGCTGCCTGGCGACAGTGCTGCCCTGTGGGCTTTTCACTCCATGACGCACATCCAAGGACAAAGTCGCTTGATGATGCGGTTCCAGACTGTGTAAATGACACATGACCGCATATCATCGTGACCTGCTTTAGGTCTGGTACACGCAACCACAGGACTGACTGAGTAAGGAAAGTACTTGAAAGCCCATTAGCCTGATAGGGTAACGATCTGACGCTGGGGCCGGGGAGCTGCTCTGTGGGAAAAGGGCTTGCTTTGCAAGCTTGAGGACTTGGGTTTGGATCTCCAGAACCCACATAAAAGTCAGAACAGTTGTGGTAGCCATCTGCAATCACTCAGGAGGTAGAGACTGGGGATTCTTTGGAGCAGGAAGACATTCTTCATCAACTCTGGGCTTTCAGATGTAGACACACATTTCCATAGGCACCCAAAAAGACATATACCGCACAAACATATATTCAACGTACACACACGACCTTCCGGCATACAGGATGGACAAAGAGACCTCTGGGAGGCATTGGCTAAAAATATCCATTCATGAAGTTGCTACAAGTGAATTGTTTAAATATTTTACTCCATTGATTTATTTGTTTTGTATGCACAGGGTGGACACGACTGCATACATGCAAAAGTGTGAGCCTGGAGGTCAGAAGATAACTTGTGGAAGACCTTTCTTTCTACCATGTAGGTCCCCAAGGATTGACTCCAATCATCAGGCGAAGCAGGAAGTGCCTTTATCTGGTGATCCACCTTACAGGCCATGCTTGAAGTGAATTTTGAAGACCTTTTCTTCCTCTGATTTAGAAAGTGATTATAAGCCTGAACTGAGAACTCTCGTGATCTCACACCTGACTCAGCCTGTCAGATCCCTGAAGGCATCACCACCCCCAGCTTTCGGAGCTGTGAAAAGACAGGAGATACTCAGCAAGAGAGCTCTAGGGCAGATTTATTCTGGGTGACACTAGCTAGGAGTGAGAGATTAGTCACCTCAAAAGATACTTTCAGATATAAAAGAGAGAGTACCTAAGTAGAAGGTATTCTAGATTGAACAAACCAAAAGATACGTGGTCCTGGGGAAATAAATGTAAAACTACCTCAAAGTAGGCTGGGGATGTTACTCAGCGGTAGAAGACAGGTCCAGCATGCACGACACCCCTAGATTCAACTCTCAGCGTCAGGGAAATGAATGAATGAATGAATGAATGAATGAAAATAATACAAAAAATAAAACAAACAACAATAAAACAGCAGGAGTACTGTCATCGAGCTGTGGGTCGGGACCATGTGAGAGAACCCATGAGTACTTGGGGGGGTCACAAGAAAGAGGACACTCGCCGAAATAGTGGCAAATCTTTTTCCAAATATGATGAAGGGGACTGTAAGCCTAGAGTTCCAAGTTGCACCAAAGCCCCCAAGCAGAAGCAAGAGGAGAAATCCCGTGCCAGATGCCATATCACAAAATCGCTAAAACCTGGCAAAAGATAAAATATTGAGAGCGACTGGAAAATGGGGACATACAACGAAGATAAACGGATTAATCATAGACAGCAGGAAAGACATTTAAAAAAAAAATCTCAGTAGAAAAAAAAGGATGAAAATACAATTGTGTGTGTGTGTGTGTGTGTGTGCGCGCGTGTGCGTGTGTCTGTGATAGAGAGAGACACTGAGAGAGGCACATTCGCACGTGTGGAGATCAGAGGGTCACATCAAGCGTTCGGCACAATCACTCTCTGCTTTATTCTCCTGAGGCAGAGTCTCTCGCTGAACCTGGAGCTAGCCCGGCGGTCAGCAACCCTCAGCAATCCTTTAATCCACCTCACACACCACTGGAGTTGTAAGCATGTGCATCCACACTTGGCTTTTTTCATGGATGCTGGGGATTTGAACTCAGGTCCTCATGCTGTGCAGCAAGCGCTTTTTACCAACTGAGCCATCTCCCCAGCCCCCATACAACAGGATCTTTAAAGCAGTAAGAGGAAAAGTAGGGGCTAGGAGATGGTTCAATCATTAAAGTGCTTGGTTCCCAACCACGAGGACCTGGGTTTGACTCCTAGATCAACGTCAAAGAGCTGGGAGCCTAATCCTGGTACTGTGGGGGCAGAGTCAAGAGGATCCCAGGGGCTCGCTGGCCAGCCACTTTAGCTCAGGCTTTAAGCTATAGGTTCAGGTTTAATGAGAGACCCCATCTAAAAGATAAAACAAACAAAGGAAAAAAACCCACAGCAAAACCAAAACACAGGTGCAATTGAAAGACACTATTTGTCTCTGGCTTCCACACTCAAATGCAAACACGCACACACACACACACACACATACACGTATATACATACATAACGTATAAACTCATACACACATACACGTACAGGCATGAGCACGCACGCGCACACACACACATACGTGCACACACATACTGGAAAACAAGCCACCCTTAAGTTCCTTTTTTAGAAAATATTTTTCAAAAGCCAAGGCAAAATAATTACATAAAAAAGGCAAAGAAAAAGAAAGAGAACAAACACCAAGCCACCCTCTGAGACGCCCAACCTCGGAAGCCTTTCATTGTCGGTGGACCTTCAGAAAGGAAATGCTCAGGAAGCCGTTCCGGCTTGCAAGCCACCGTCACGCTCACGATGAGCAGAGTGTGCGGTGGACAGTGGTGGTGGTTAAACAGAACTGACCTTTGCTTTCCATTTTAAATTCTACGAAGAGGTGACTGTTTAGAGCAGGTTTCTGGATCGCAGGTTTCTCACGTGCTCCTCCTCTGGCGTGGGTCTGATGCGTGGCAGCTCTGGAGTGTGACGTCTGTCCCTTCTCCGTGCCCACCCACAGCCTCGTGGGCTCCACAGCGCATGGTGGCATGTCTTCCCTGGACACACCTCACTGAGGGCTCTGGAGCCCTCGGCTATGGGTCTCCTCAGGTTGAGAACATGAGATCTAATTTCAAGGTTTGTGCCCCAGCTTCTGAGGCTCTGTGTGCTTACATCCATTTCCGAAACTATCTCTTTGCAGTCTTTCACACCTCTTGCTAAGCTCTGAGGAGGAACTAGGCAAAGAGGAGCCGCACCATATGACAAACCTGACTTCTTAATAAACAATGACCCCCCCACCACCACACACCTCCTGGGAGGGTATTCTGCTTCCCTGCCTGTCTCTGCCAAACTGCTTTGAGCTACGTGTTACCGTGCCACTTGCAAGTCTCAAACAGACCTCCACACTTGGAACATCAGCTAATTTCTTGAGCTCAGAGACTCATGGGCCTTCAACGGAAACAGCTGCTCAGATCCAGTTTTCCATCATCCGTATTGCAGTGGTATACCTACCGTGGAAGCTCAGCAAGGATGACGAGGAGGCATATTCATACGTGCAAATTTTACCAGACCTCAGCAGAGGGAACCACCATCGCCGCAGGCGATGTCATACTAGACAGCGAAATCCCGAGCATCCAGCTCAGGTGTTTTTATTGATCCAGAACTCCTCAGGTGTTCTACTGATAGCACGTGCCGATCATGAGCGATCAAACATCCCCCACGTTAATCCAACCTGCGGACGATACAACACACCAAGACCTAAGCAGCCCCTCATCTAACAGTGCACAAAACAGTATTTTAAACACATCTGAAAATAAACTTCTACAACCTGTGTTTCAAGGCTTCCTTACTCCTGAGATTCTTTTGTCTTGTTAGATTGGAATGAACACAGAAAGGTAAATAAGACACACCCTATACTGTGTGTGCACTGAGATGTTTTTAAAATAACGCTGGAGAGAGAGCTCAGTGGTTAAGCGTGTGTAACTTAATGACTTTTAACTTGGTACATGGAATCATTTGTCACAGTTGTATGCTTGACCTTCGTTGTTCATTGATTATGGGCTTGATTTACTGACTTGTGCTGGTGAACATGCATTTCACCTGAACACCAGGAGAAAGGAGGTACGAGGTCCCTTTTCATCACACCTCTGCTCAGCACCCGGAGTTGCTGCTTTTACTAAACAAATGGCTCTCTATTTCTCCGAGTCCTCCGCCACAGCTTCCCAAGAGCTACAGAATACATTTATCATCGTTATCCCTGGGGTTGTTAATGTTACTATTGAGGACACGACTTTGGTTTTACACTGTTTATAGGCATACATTTTTTTTTTTTTTAATAAATGCAATTAGTAGGACCAGGTATGTGGTAAATCTTTTGTTAGGAGCAAAATAAATTTTATGTTGTGGTTTTTGTTTTTTTTTTCCCATCACTAGCTGATAATTAGAAAGATACGGGTACAGGCCATCCCACAAGCGTTCGGGCTAAATAACTTGCTTTCGTTTTCATTTGTACAAATATTTTGATATGTTCGTTTCGGGTTTGGGTTTTGTAAACTGGATTAGAGAAATAAAGTCAGTTTGAAATCAGATCAAGACAAAACAAACAAAAACCTCATAGCCATTCTTTGGAAGCTGATACTGAACCAGGCATTTTAGGGCTATCTTTAAGGCTCCATTGTCCGTTACCGACGGTGACCTGGAATATCCCTAACTCAGTCTCCCTTCCTTCACCTGTAAATTGGCTGAAATCGTCTAACACAGTGAAACATAATGAGTGGTGGGGAGACTTAGATAAAATGGCCCATGTGCAGCTTCTAGAAGGTTCCTGACCTAGAGCAAGTACTTGCATTATTTCTACCACAGTATTCTCCAACTTGCATTTGTTGTGACATGTCTATTGAAGTTCCCAGAAAGCTAAAAAAAAAAAAAAAAGAAGAAGAAGAAAGAAAGAAAACGGAGAGAGCGAGTGTGTGTGTGTGGGGGGCGGATCCTGTGTAAAGTTTCTACAAAGCCAAATGACTGGAGATGACAGAGAGCTGCTAACTAGAGCTGAATTATCTTGGGCCATTCTTCGTTCCTTGAAAGCCAGCCACTAGCCACAGCATGTCTGGCCTAATATCCTTGTATCTGTAGCAGAGTTGGCATCTACTAATCCAAGAACTAAGAACGTCGTCAGCTAGCCGCTGAAACCTGCCGCTCAGTGCTCCATGCCTGCTTTGCTGTAACTCTCCTATCCGTGGCCACCACTCATGCATTGGGTCAACACTTCGATTTATGACTTTCTTTGCTCTGTAACTGATCAAAGTCCTACCTATCAATTTCCTCTGTGCAATGTGGTATGAGGGGAAAACCCGAGTCTGCGATCTGGGGTGACTCAAATTTAGCTCTAGATTAAACTGTCTCTTGCTGCTTTTGAGGTGAGAGTTGTGTTTTTAATATCCATAAGAAAAGCCCCTTCAAAACACTCAGACATGTCTAGTCCATGACCTGAAAGCCATAGGAGTCCCAAGATAGCTGTTAACCAGGCCTGGATGAAACTGTGAGATCTATTTAAAACACCAGATGTTGTGCATGTTTTTTGTTCTTAATTTGGTTGTATATTTTTCTAATATGGTGTTTGTACATGACAACAAACATTACATGGCTTTCTCCCCATGGCCTGCTCAGCCTGCTTTCTTATAGAATCCAGGACCACCAGCCCAGGGTTGGTACCACCCACAGTGTGCTGGACCTTCCTCCGTCCATCACTAACTAAGAAAATGCCCTGCATCTGATGGAGGTATTCTTCTCAATGGAGGTCGCCTCCTTTCCAATGGCTCCAGCTCGTGTCAAGTTGACGTCACGCTAGCCAGGGCATTTGGCCATTCCCGTGTGAGTTCTGCCCAGGTCCAGATCATTCCAACAAGGACTCCAGGGCTGAGCTCTCTGTTTAGGAAACAAGCAATCTGAGTGGACAATCTGGGCTTAGAAAAACAACAGGAGACCCTCCAACTACTTCATTGATCCAGTCATTGTTGTTTTGCGCCTGTGATTGAACAGTGGTTAGAAGATTCTGCCTCGGGTGTAAGGAGTTATGTTTCCAGGTAACCCTGCAGTCTTACCCGATGCAGAGGTGAGCCTGGCCCACAGGAGTCCGCCATCAACGCATGTGTGTGAGACGGGGTGGGAGCTTACTCCTCCAAAAGGCAGCAGAGCCTTTTGCACTCAATGCTTCTGGTTCAGGTAGCCAGCCTGGCTCCTGTACCTGCTTCTTATCGCACAGCTGCGTTTTTGACAGAATCCTCACCAACCAGCACTTGCTTCCTCTACAGCCTGCTTGAACAGGAGCTGTGAAGATGGAACCTTTAAATGACGTCACCACAGTGACCCACCACCATAACTTGGCGCTGGCCAAACTGACAAACTGCTGGTGGGCATTTTGCTATGCTTCACCGGGCACTGTGACAAGGACAGTGTCTGGGAGAATTTCAGTGACGATCTACTCTGGCTGCCGTTCATCTTTCTATGCTGAGATGCTGGGGAGGAGGTGGCAGATATGCTTCCTTCTTGCTGAAAGCCATGCTGGCGAGAGACAGAGGCGTGACCGTTACGCCACCCTCATCGGAAACCCCAAACTCTTACCCTTTGTACTATGTTTTCGTGATACTGATATGTCGCCGGCTATCCGATGGACTTTCGGTCCCACTGATATCAGTCGGATAGTGTGACACACAAGGTGGGCTGTGGTGGTGCTTTTCTGTCTGTGAAAGCTCCCCTCTAATCTGAGGAGGAACATGGTTTTAAAACACCTTTTGTTTCCCGAATGCTCTGTGTTCCTGATTCATGTGGTGCGCACCGTTCCGGGCTGCAGCTGCTGCTATCTGCTTCCGTCAAGCTGTTTCAACTGCTCTTAGTTTGGATAAAGACTCTATTCTTAGCACAGTGTTTGTTAAGTAGCTGAAAAGTATTTCTCCCCCAACTCAAGCCTTCGGAAACAAGGCATAACACTCCTTGGCTCCGTATCATGCAATTAACTCCAGCCTGATGATTTGGAAGCCCCTTCAACTGTTTTGTCTAAACACTCAGCCCCTGCTGCAAGCGAGGAAATGATTAATTTTGCTTCAAGACTTTCTCTTGTGCGAGAAAACTCCGTGGTACGTTCTCGCAATGGCACAGCCAAGATTTCCTTGGCCAGTCATCCTTGACTCAGCTTGGGGGATCGGATGCTGTCATCTCTTTGCCCGCGCTGGACAGTTCTATGAGATGCTTGGTAAGAGAAGCCTTTGGAAGAGAGGTTGCATCAGTGCAGAGATACATCAGTTTCGTGCTGGGATCGCCGCCTGGTTAGCAATTGGAGTAAAGAGACTATAAAACCACAGGAGACAAACTGTACATCTTGCTCTCCAAAATACGACAAGAAAATGGGCGATCTCTTTTGATTCGTGTGGGTGAGAACCACAGAGGAGTGAGGGAGCCTTAACAGAGGCCCTGCGTTGAAAATACTCTGTATTTAAAGATACTCCAAACAACGAGGCTTATTCAGGGATGTATGGACAGATGGCACAGTGAAGTCAAGCCTTTGAAATTTGCTTAAATGTGGTGACTGAGTATGTTATTCAGAAAGAACTATAGTATTAAACTACCTCACATTTAAATAAATAAATCGCTGCTAGTTGAGTTGCACTTACGTAGGCACGTGTGTGCAGGACTCTGTAGATGTATGTGGAGAGTGTGTTTAACGATATACCCTCTGGGGCTGAGAGCTGGCTCAACGGTTAAGAGCACTTGCAGCTCTTCCAGAGGACCTAGATTCAGTTCCCTGCATTCTGGTTGGATGGCTCACCATTCCTTTAACTCTAGCTCCAGGAACCATGATGCTCTCTTCTGGCCTCTGAGGGTAACCATGTGCATGTAGACATACACACACATGTGCACATGCATGCGCTCACACACACATCACACGCACAAAATAAAATAAAATGATCACCCTGCATACTGTTGCACAGAAAAAAAGTTAAGTCATTCACATAGATGTTGCTTTAACCGAATTTTATTGTAATGTGGAACAAGACTCCCCAGCAACTGGGGAGTGCTTTCATTTAAGAGGCGAGGTTTAACCTAACGTGCAGGAAGTGTCACCGGAATTAGACAAAGGGAGAAGGCCAGCTGTCACTGTGAGGTTTCATGCTGTGCATCTGTGCTGTGCAGCCGCAAATTCAACATGGAGCCAGAGCAGCGGAATGAGGGAACTTCACTTGCTACATCTTACAAAACATCTATTTCATCTGGAAAGAGCCGTATTTTTCAGCCTGTCGCCTTGCAAAGAATTGATCCGGCAGAGCTGCACAAGAACAGGGCAGCCTGAAGTAGACCTACGTTCTCACCAAGAGAGAGAAAGCTCTCTTGGAGAGCTACAAGAGCCAGGATCTAAGCGGTTTAGATGAGCCAGCTTACGGCAAGGCGCTTTGACGCACCCCCCCACCCCCCCCACCCCCCCACCGTCTTTTGACTCTTGTCACAGAGTAAGAAGCTTAGAAGCCTGGCAGAGAGCAGATGCTGGGAGTCCAAGAAGTTGGAGGAGCTTAAATAATCATACAAGGCAGGCACACAAATACTGGTAGTTGGATCCGCCAAAGCAGATGGTCGGAGGAGCCAAGGTCCCGGAGCTTGTCTTCACCGGCATCGTCTCCAGGGTGGTGCTGACTATCCTGCTGGATTATGGCAAGGAGAGGGTAGGCAGGGAGAAACTGAAAGGTGGAGGTTTCAGGTGGCTTCCCAAAGGGGACAGGGGCATCAATATGAGATGAGGATCCTAGCCGTGCATAGCGCCCTTGGCTAGGTCTACAGGAGCAGCTATGAATGTTCCCAGCTCGTTGTGCACCCCTCTTTTTGTATGGCTCATGAATTAGTTGGGCCCATTTGGACTGTTCCAGCAAGACACCCTAGACTGAGTAAGCAAGAGCGATCTGTGGCTCTCGGTTTTAGAGACAGTGAAGTCTGAGATCCAGACACCAACAGACCAGGTCTCACTGAGGGCTAACCCTCTGCTTCAGAGAGGGCACCTGCTGCTGCCTTCTCGTGCCGCCTGCGAGGTGAGCAATGTCCTTCGGCCTCTTTCTTGAGGACAGGGGTCTCACTGATGAGAGACCATCATGACATCATTGCCTTCTGCAGCTCCGCCCCCCCCCCTCTACTTAGTACCAACCACTGCACTGGGAGTTAGGTGTCAATATATGAACTTGGTGGACACAGACATTCAGACCATGGGATGCAGGGTAGATTCTGCAGTGAAGAGACCTGCGGGCACTTCTTTTCCAGGTCTGTCCTTTTCCTGAGTTCCTTTTATTGTGCGTTCTCAGCCAATCTGGTTTTAGTTTTCCCTAGCTAGTTTACGATGACATCAGCACCGTTTATCAAACAATCCGTTCCTCTTGCCCATTTGTGACTTCAGATGAAACCTTTATCGAACGCTACACACGTGAATAAACAGGCTTGTATCTCTGGACTTGTAATCACTCCTACAAGTTCACATGCTTGCATTTAAATAGATTCAGACTCACAAGTCTTTGCACAATGTGTACCATTCAAGTAGCTCCCCAACTCCTCCCGGGTCACCCCTGCCTCCTACGCACTTAACTTCATGTCTTTCGGTTTTTCTTTTTTTTTAATTTTTTTTAAAGTGCATAGGCTCCATCTCCTCCCCAAAGCACTAAGCTAAGGACAAAGCCTTCAGCTCAGGAGCTTTTGTGAGGAGTTAAGCAGGGGTCGGGGAGGGAGGGTGGAGGGGTAGGGGCTAGCTACATCCGACCTATTGCAGCTTGCTATCCTCTTGTAATGTCAGGCACCCCAAGTGGAACACAGGTGGACGAGGTAGGTAGGCTAACGAGGTTTTCGAAATGTGCCCTTTCCCTAAGAGGCCTCTTACCCTGGGTTTTCAGAATAATCTGAATAATTTAGTCTTTCTGCCCGTGGCAGTCAGTTTCAAATGGTCATATGGTCTATGGCGTCAGCTCACTGGCCCCAGGAAGGGAGTGGCATTCAGAGGTGTCCTCTGTGCAGCGATGGAGAACGGGTTGATGCGTGACATGGGCATTGTAAGCTTGAGACTAGAACTGATTCTTAGACAAATGTCTCATCCCACGGGCTCAACTTTTACATCATCTTGAAGCTTGTCAGTATTGTGATCCGAAAGCTGTAAGAAATATAATCTGATGATTCATTTTCCAAAGTGCCTCGAGCCAGCTTTATAGGTAAACAGGAAACACCGGGCCCTGCTGGAGTCTGCTAGTCCAGCTAGCCCCTCCTTCCCACCGCACCCCACCAAACTCTGCTAAGCCAAACAAAAGTTTGAAGTAGAAATTTACTAACAGCTTAGCCTGCCTACAAGGTCATGTCTTTGATAAGCTTAAAAATAAACAGGATGTAAAACGTAGAGATGAACTCACTCATCAATTTTGTTGAGAGAAAGACAGACGTAAGCAGTGGAAGGAGAGAAGGCCTTGATGGCCTATAAGATTATACCTCCTGGGCCCAGTGGGGACACAGGGATCTCCCTGGTAAAGGGGAAATAGAGCAGATGATGCAGGTGGAATGGGGAAGGATCGGAATAGAAGAGAAGGGACCAGGAGAGGGGAGAGAGATGGAGGGAGAGAAAATAGGGAGAGAGGACCAGAATTGGAGAACATTTAGGGAAGAATCGGGAGACGTGGAGCAGTGGAGACTCACTGGAATCAACAAAGGAGACCCTAGCAAAGACCTCTAGTGATGGGGGCTAGGGAGCCTAAACAGGCCATCTCCTGTAACCAGGCAAGACTTCCAGTGGTGGGACACCAACCCATCACAACAACTTCAACCTATGGCTGTCCTCCCTGCAGGATTCACTGGGACAATGGAAGGGTAGAACCCCATGCTAAACGAGAGAACCCATGACAGATACACCAGGGCAGGCCAGGAACTAGAGTCTAGACAGTCAGGACAGGACTTCTAATAGTAATCTGTTCTCCTCATAGATCTGTGCCTAGCCCAACCCTCAACAGCGAAGCTCCCTACGGCAGCTGAAAGGAGCAAATGCAGAGGCCCAGGGCCAAACAAAATGCAGAGCTCGGGGAACCCCACAGAAGAAGTGGAGGAGGGATTGCTGGGACCAGAGGGTCAAGGACACCAGGAGAACAAATCCCATGGAGTCAACTGACCAGCACTCTTAGAGGCTCATAGAGCCTGGAGCACTGGCAGGCATGGAACCTGCTGGGTCCCGCAAATATGTCTTGAGGATGCTTGGCTTGGTGCTCTTGCAGAATTCATACAAACTGGAGTGGGTGTGTGCATCTCTGAACCATTAGCCTGCCCGTGGGACCCTTCTCCCCATGCTGGGTTACCTAGTTCACCCTTGAAGTAGGAAATAGTGCCTGACTCTGTTCCATCTTCTTGTGCCATGTTTGAGCAGTAACCCTGGGAGGACTGCTCTTTCTTTGGGAGTGGTGGGGGGGGGCGGGAGAATGTGGGGTAGTTCTCGGGGAGAAGGTAGACTTGGGTGGGTAGAGTTGGGTGGAGTGGAGGGAGGGGAGGGAATGTGTTGGGATGTATTATATGAGAGAAGAAAAATGAAACAGAAACAACAAACAAACAAGCAAACACTGTACCCTCCTGATCATTCAGCCAAAAAGGAAAGCGGGGCTGAGGCTTGTTGCGCTAACATTATATAAACTGTCCTCGCCACATCCAAGGTGGGACGCAATTCCCGGCCGACACAGCTTGCAAAGTCATAAAGTAAGCTGTCTCACTTTAGCCACTTTCGTCTCCAGTGCTCTTATTACGAAGCAATGATTTCTCTTTCTCATATCTCCAGACATAGCCACAAACTGTGAGTCAGCGAACGCGTAACACAGATCTTCGCCACATGGCTGGATAGCCATCTTTGTGTTAGGATGCTCTGCCGTGAGCAGAGTGTCCCTTCCCACAGCTCACTGTGTGAACGCAGGCACAAGCTGGTGCAGCTTAGATGTCAACAGGGAGGATGCTCTGGTGAATCTGGCTGTGTAGAGTCGAAGAGATGGACAAGGTAACTTGACTAAGGGGTACCAAGGTAGCTAGTCAAGCAGGGTTTCAGGGTATGTCTGTGAGGATGACTCTGAAGGAAACTGGCAGTTGGATCAGGGGGCTAATGCAAGAAGATGTGCCCGCACTCCAAATGGGTGGGCATCATCTGTCTGGCTGAGAGCTAGAATCAAACTGCAGAAGAAATGCAGCTGAGGTCGACCTCTGGTTTCTGTTCCTGCAGTGACGGAATGGAGGTGCAGAGTACTGAGTTCTGAACCAACCATTCTTTCTGATCGGTGGACTTGTGTCTGTTAAGAACAAGTACCTTAGACTGTAACAGGCTCCCAGACCTTAGCACAACTGACTCCTTGGTGAAAAAGCCATCAGGACCAGAAAACTCAGCACATAAATGGCACCATCGGCCAAAATGAAAACAGAGACCTGATCCATCAAAGTCTATAGCTATGGGAAAGTCTCTAAATGTACTAACCTTGCTTTTTGGCTTCTATAGTACTGCTTCTGGCCAACTGTTCTTGTTACTGAAGTCTGTCGATCCTGTACGTGTTTGGTTTTGGGGTTTTTTTTTTCTTAAAAGCTCACCCTGAGAAAGGTTTGGGGCTACACTGGGATCCCAAGCACCCGGTGTAGTCGCCAGCTGGCTAATAAAAACTTTCTATTGGCTTAAACCTGTGTCCAAGTGGTCTTCTCTGGTTGACACCCCACAACAAAACTTAGACCAAAAGTCATACATTTGATAGGGATTCCTAATTTGTATTGCAGTGGCGCCTCTTTACTGTGCTTGATTGTAAGCATGTCCTGCCCCCCCCCCCATTTTTTTAAACTATTTTACCCTAGGAACAGTGAGGCGGATTCATTTCCTCCAACTCACCTTACATAAACTCCAACGGTATATTTTCAGCCTTAGAAATACACGAATTAATTCAAAAACAGTATTCATGGGGAAAATGCCATATTTAGTTCATCTTTCTTTAACATGCGTATAGCAAAGGGATGCAAGCGAAGTTATTTTTGAAAGGAAATTGCTTCTTGGAGTCTTTTAGAGATTTAAGAATCTCAGTGTTTTGAGTATCATGATTGTAGTTAAGATTTATCAAGTAATTACGGGTAACTCTGTTACTGTTTATTTAAGAGTGTTCAAGTTGCCAGAATAACTACTAATTTTCAACTTAGGCGCATTTTGTGTGGATAGTTTTCTGAGGCAAAATACTGGCTAGTTACTGTCCCTGTGGATGAACAGAATACAAACAACATGCTTTCGATCATGGCTATGATGTGAGTCACGTCAGGATCTTTACAGTAGCCTTGAGAAGTAGTTCATCTTCTCCATACCTGACAGACAAGGAAATAGGGTTTCTTGGGGGCAGAGTTTTCCAGGGTGGAGACTTCCAGGGTGGGGATTGGTGGGTTCTCAAGACCTGAGATTGGGTGAATTTGGGCATCGATGGGAGTTTGAACTCAGGGATTGGTGGGTTTTCAAAACCTGCCATGAGCTCAGACTTTTTACCCTGCACCAAGTCCTGCTCACTTCTCTATCTGTTCCCGATCCCGCCACTCCCTGCTGATTCTCAGCCCAGCACTTTGGTTACCGTTACACATTTCAGTCTTGTCGTGTTGAACAACACTTCACGGATGTCTTATGTTCCAGTAAGTGTGAGCTTTTTGAGCAAAGGTCATGTTTAAATAGCAAACAGACTTTAAATTTACAGGGGGGTGGGAAGGGAGAGATGGTTCTGTGGTTAAGAGCACTGGCTGCTCTTGTGGAGGACCCAAGTTCAGATCGTAGCACCCAGGTGGTGGCACACAATTGTCTATAACTCCAGTAACTGGAGATCCAGTGTCTTTTTCTGACCTCTGAGGGCAGCTAGCATGCATGTGGTACTTATACATAAATGTAGGCAGGACGCTCATACACATAAACATACATAAATCTAAAAAACATCCTACAGGTAGTAAATCCTGTACAGAGGTTCAGAAACCTGCACCAAGACACATCCCATAGCCTTAAAGAAGCATCAAGGAAGCCCTGCCTCTGTAAGAAACACATCTGGGGCTGGAGAGATGGCTCAATGGTTGTCAACTTGACTACACCTGAAATCAGCTAAAACCCACGCAGCTGGGCACATCTGTGAGAGATTTTCTTAATTGCGTCCTTTGTGGTGGTAAGACCTACCTTAAATCTGGACCACACCTTCTAGGGGCAGCCTACATAAAAGGCCATGAAAGAAGTGCTTTTTTGCATTGCTCGCCCTCACTCTGACTGGCAAGTTCATCTACCCTGTTTCGGAGGCATTCCTCCACTGATATTAGAACCTACTTCCGTGGGATCCCAACGTAGACTGGAGACGGTCGAGACATCCGGCCTCATGGATTGAACAATTACTAGAACAATAAGAAGAAAAAGAAAAACGAAACACACACCTCGAAAGAGGAGGGACGAAATAGCAGAGAGGCAGCTCCATCAAAGCTCACAGCTGCCTCCTTCTGTGGTTCCCCTCGCTTACCCTTCTACCACATGCGATACAGAACTTAGACACGGGGAGCAGCCACACAAGACGCCTCTGTGGCCTCTGATGCTACGGCAGGAAAACCTTCCAGTTTGCGAATGGCTGGTGTTGAAGCTCAGACATCCAGTCCCGGAGTCAGAACTCCTGTGCTTCACCTCTACATCAGACCGAAGTAAAAACAAGAGTCTTCAAATGGCATCTGTAAAGCTCAACGTGTGGCCTTCACAGCCATAGTGGCTCTTCGGTTGCTGGCTCTACTCCAGACTCAAGTTTCTTCCGTGACCTTTGGCCCTAATGGGAGATCTGCTGTTTCAAGAGTCCTCATTGGCTAACCGTTAGGCCTAATGGGAGGTCTGTCATTTCAAGAGTCCTCATTGGCTGTTCCAGCATTTCCTCCCTCCCTTTTCTGCCTTGGCTCTGCATGATTCCGCTTTCTGCCCCTAAAGGCATTTCCCAGACGAGCATCACGTGCTCTGTAGGTCTCCTCGGTGATCTTCTCACAGCTGTAATTGCTTTCCCAGAAACCCTTTCTTCCCATCTCCTTCCTTTTCAATCCCAGTTCGTATTTTGTGTGTCTCTCTCATTTATAGTCCTCTCCGTTTTCCAGAACATGAACTCCCCAGTCGCAGATATTTCCATTCTCTTCTCTATTCTCTGCTTCATTCATCCCTGAAATAGCTGTTGTCCCACAGCAGGGACCCAAGAAACAGTTTGAATGAAAAAAAAATAAGTTAGCAATTCCAAGTGTACGTTGTTTCCCTTCTCTGGAAGCCTGTGCTTTATGTGTATGTTGGGTGCATGTGTGCATGTGTACGTGTTTTTATATGTGTGTGGAGGCCAGAAAACAGTCTTTAGTATTGATCCGGGCGAAAACCATTTCAATGTCTTGAAGCATCTCTCATTAGCCTGAAGCTTCCCAAGTAGCTAGGAGGACTGGCCAGTGAACTCCAGGGATCCTCCCGCCTCCACACTCCTTGCTTAAATTAAACAAACACGCATACCACCGAACCTCGATGTTTATGCGGGGGCTGGGAATGAAACCTTGGATCCTCATGTTGGCTGGAGAACCAGCCCTGTCCTGATTGTGCCAGTTTCCCACCCCCCACTTCACATGCTTAAATAATATATTTGACTGAAACGTAATGAACGGTGCATAAGACAGTACGTTAGAGAATGGAAAAATGATTTTATTTTTTACACCATGGAAGCATGAGAACAACTATAAGCAACAAGAATTTTTAGGATATGGAACGTATTTTTATACATGCCTTGAAAGTGCTAGTTCTGACAATGAAGCAAAACCGGTCTCCAGCCACATTTGTTCTGGGTCCACCCTCTTTCTCTAGAAAGTTCCGCCTTTGAGGGGAGATACAAAGGCAAGAAGCCGTCTCCAGATCCGGGGTCCAGGGATGTCTCGCAGATTCAGCTAAGCCAGCATTATTCCAAGGGGGGACAGGGAAAGAAGGGTGCACAGGGCAGGGTGGGAAAGCAAAGGGGTGGGAAAGCGGGGCGCCCAACCGAAGCACACGTCTGAATGTGACAGAGTGACACGGCGGGGTGGAACCGGAGAAAACTGTGGCAAGTACTTCATAGCTTTGGGAACAAATGTAATTCTTGAACCTTCCATGGAACCTCTCAAAATAGTAAGCAGAACCTTCATATGGGATAAAAGTACTTGCTACAAGAATCTCAGTGAATGAGATTGAGCCAAAAAAGGATGATTTTACAAGTAGGAACTGAGAACCACACGGGGTCTGTAAAGGACACTGGCTGTTTAAACACGGAAAGCATAAGATCCTGGCTGAGAAAGACAGAGGGAACTGATCTTTATTTTCAGAAACCAGGTTCACATTTAGATTGGTAACTCTAACCTAAATTCAGGCAGTAAATCTCTGATAATAGCTATTCGTATAGTAGCAAGAACAGCACAGTTTATCCTATTAAACATAGGGGAAAACCTATACCCAGACACCTTAGTGGTTGTCTCAGGTGGGAGTGGGGATCAAACGCAGATGTCAGGCAAGGGAAAACCTTAGCCAGCAGTTGGCATCATTTGGATACATGTGACTTCTACCCCTGGGCCCACAGCGAAGGCTCCGGAACTACCTCTGTGAATTCTGCTCCCAATATCCTCACGATACTCTCTGAAATCTGTTTTTATGAGAAAGATCAACTGTCTAAAAATAAATTTTAAAATAAAGACTAGCTCAAAGCGATCAATGCCCAAGGTATTTTCTGAAGAATATAAATCCACGGCAGTCTAAGCCCCGAACCATCTGTCTCTGTAGCTAGGTTTCCAGGACATCAGATAACCAAGGGCTTGGGACTTTTGTCCAATCCAGTGAATTGCAAAGGGCATTTTAATTGGAAATGGGCTTCCAAGCAGCTGTCATATATTAAGTCAATGTGATTAGAAGCTTGGCTAGCAAGAGAAACATCAGAGGAATTCACCGGAACTCGACCTCAGGCAGAACGTCCTCTAAGGGTCTCGGGATGTCTGTCTGCAGGTGGAGGTCAGACAAGCAGAGATGCACACCTCATGACAGAAGCTATAAAACCAGTAGCCATCTGTGGACAGAGTAACAGGCATTCGTACACATGCTCTTAGCAACGATCGGTGAGGCAGCCATGCTTTATCCAACCCTCTGCCCCGAAGAGGAAACCCCAGTGGAAATGACCAAGGGCACGTGTCATCGTGCGGGATTCTGTGGTGTTTCACGGGGCAGTGACTTTGTATGAGCAGGGGTGACCGTTCTGAGAAGAGGTCTTAGTCCACTGACATGCTTTGCTACCACACAAGTTTCTCTGATGCTGAGCTGCCAGTGGCTACTGGATGCTCATGTCTTGATATGTGTGCAAACTGTCCTGAAGGATAAAAGACATGGATTTTTGTTATTTGTAAGATTGTAAGATTTATTTGGAAGATTTGTAAGTAAAATTTTATTTGTAAGTTTTTATGAACAGAATTTTTTTTTTAAAGTTGTGGTGGGGAAAGAGAGTTTTAGTGAAACAAACTAGTAATTAGTAATCACGGAGCCCTCTTAATTAGCCATCACTTCTGATCATATGGTGTTGAATCATCTGACTTTAGGAAAAGCTGTCTCACTATGGAACGATCGTATGATGGGCAAAAGCATCTCAACTGCAGAGAACATGTTCCATGATGTTTTCTTTCTTATCCCGTACTTAGATGGTTAGATGTAGCAGTATGCTGCTGGGTGGCTCAGCCAAGAAGTCAAGGAGGCATAACCATAGCTGTAAACCCTGCCAGACCTCAGCAGAAGGAACCACTATCCTGGCCAGAATTATAGAGGACAGTGGAACCCTGAACATTAGACCTCAGGTATTTTTATTGATTCAGAACTCCTCAGGTGGTCTACTGATGGCACATGCAGATCATTAGCAATCAAACATCCCTCACAGAAATCCAACAGCTGCAGACAATACAAAACACCACAACCTAGGCAGTCCCTCATCCAACAGTGCATAAAACAATTATTTTACACATAACTAAAAATAAACTTCTACAATTCCCCTTTTCTATATAAGCCAATCAAAAAAAAATTGCTTTATTTCTACAACCCAATTAAACACTACGCCAGCAAAACTATTTACAAGAGGAGCAATCATGAGAGTTGCTAATGCACAGGACCAAATGAAACCAAACATCTATTCGCTTTTCACAATGTCTTTGGACAGCAGAAAAACAGTATCAATGTCCAATTATTTGGAATTCACTCATGATCTTCTGGGCTCCTCCAAAGGGCTTGGATCTGCCTCTGCCCTCTGCAGCACACACAGCTTTTCTCCAAGCTCTGGCTGGCTCCACTCCACTGCTGCTGCTGTTCTTGGTGGTCATCCCATGGTACTGGCATCTTCAAAACACTGGGGTCTTCTGTTGCAACTGGGCTGCACTTTCATCAATGGCCTCTCCTGGGTTTTCTTCATGATGACAAGCCTCAACTTCTCTGCATGACCCCTTAAATCCTGGGCCTTCAAATGCCACTGAGGCTGCACATTCACCAATGGCCTTGCTTGGCCTCTCATAGTGCCAAGCCTTAGCTGTTCACTATTACCCCTTCATGCCTTAAAAACCAACACCACCTGGGTGATTCCTACAGTACCAAGTTCAGCTGCCAGCACAAGACACAACTTTATCCAGTTCCAGAAGGCAGCTTCTGTGTGCTGATCCTTAGAAAACACTTTCCAGATTTTAAGATAGAATCTGGTTTACAGGAAAAACAACTGGTAACCTTGTCTGCAGAAAGAGTTCTCTTGTAGGGTGGAGTTCTCATCAACATAGCAGATGTGTCTTGTTAGAATCTCCTCAACTCACCAGTATCTGGACAGGTTTGCAGAAAACAAAACAAAACAAAATGGACTCTGCAAAGTCTGGGGTTTCCTTTTCTTCTTCTCCGTCTCTAGGTTGGATTAGTTGGTGTGATGTCATGCTCCATGTTCCAGGCACCATTTGTAGTAGTAAATTGCTGTGTAGTTTAGCCAAGAAGCCAAGGAGGCATTTTTCATAGATGCATACCCTACCAGACCTCAGCAGAAGGAACCACTATCCTGGTCAGCACCATACTGGACAGTGGAACCCCAAGCATCTGAGCTCATGTGTTTTTATTGATTCAGGACTTCCCAGGTGATCTACTGATAGCATATGCAGATCCTGCTCAGTCAAACATCACCACATAAATCCAACACCGGCCAACAATGCAAAACACCAAGACCTAGGCAGCCTCTCACCAAACCATGCATACAACAATTATTTTATACATAACTAAAAATAAACTTGTACAACAGTTAGAAATAAATGCCTTTTTGTATTTTGCTTTGAAGGCTGGGAGTTACTACAAGGTGTGTGTCTATAATACAGAGTATTGTCAAAGATTACATAAAGCATAGAAAAAAAACATAGAAAAATGCAGGCATGTCACGGGTCACAGCCTGTTTATTATGACAGTGAATTTAAATGGTATTAAATAGCAGATTTAACTATCTTAATGTGAATTATAACTTTTATTAATGAATGTCTTTGGCAATGAGTTTCCAGAGTAAATGATCATTTACATGTATGTGGGGTGTGTGCTTCTATTTGTTCGTGTGTGTGTTTGTGTGTGTGTGCATGTGTGTGTGTAAATATAATAGAATTATAAATTCTGCTATATATGAAAATTAAGATAACATGACACTGACCACTGACTCCAAATACTTTGTGGTGGGGGTGGGGGGCAGAGTTCGTAATTAGCTGTCATTTTTTATTTTAAATTTTAATAAACTATTTATACAACTTATACAATATATCCTGAATCCCCTTCTCCCCTCCTTCCACCTCCCTATTTCCACCCTTTTTCCTTCAGATCTCCCCCCTCCATCATCACCCACAAACATCTACCCTCCCCGATTTTCCCAGAAATGAACCATCCCCCTAGGGTTACAGCACAATCAGGGGGTGGCATAGTGGGATGGAAGAGGCCAGGCACCAATCCTTACATCAAGGGTGGGCCAGGAGGCCTGGCAGGAATGAAAGGATCTCAAGGGCAGGTAAAATGGTCAGAGACACCCTCACTCCAGCCTGAAGGAGTTCTTTCAAGAACGCCAATCCAGACAGCTATAAGATGTTTTATGGGGATCCTGCAAGCTCCCTGTCTGTGGCTTTGGTCTCTGTGGGCCCCTAAGAGTGCTAGTCAGTTGACATGAAGCAAACATATAACTCAATTAAAAGATGGGGTATAGATCTAAACAACGAATTCTCCAAAGGGGACTCTCAAATGGCTGAGAAATTCCTAAAGAGATGTTCAACATCCTTAGCCATCTGGGAAATGCACATCAAAACCACTATGAGATTCCATCTTACACCTGTCAGAACGGCTAAGATCAATAACACAAAGGACAGCTCACGCTGGTGAGGAGGTGGAGCAAGGAGGACACTCCGTCATTTGCTGGTGGAGTGCAAACTCCTGCAGCCGCTGCGGAAATCAATGCGGTGATTCCTTAGGAAATTAGAAATTGACCTGCCACAGACCCAGCTATACCACTCCTGGGCATATACTCAAATATGCTCCATCCTACCACAAGGACACTCGCTCAACTATGTTTCATAGCGGCTTTATTCATAATAGCCTGGAATTGGAAACACTCTAGAAGCCCTTCAACTGAAGAATGGATAAACAAAGTGTGGGACATTTACACAATGGAGTAACCCTCAGATATTAAGGATAATGGCATCATGAACTTCACAGGCAAATGAATGGGACTAGAAAAAACATTATTCTGAGTGAGGTAACCAAGTCCCAGAAAGACAAACGTGGTATGTACTCACTTATATGTGAATACTAACTGCTAAGCAAAGGAGAAAGGCACTAGTTACTATCCACGGACATAGAAAAACTACACATCAAGAAGGGCCCCAGTTGGAACACAAGGATTTCCCTGGTAGAGTGGAAATTGAACAGAGGGTGTAGGTGGGCTGGGGGAGGATGGGATTGGGAATGCATGGGGCCAGGAGGAGGAGAGGATGGAGGGGAAATATATGGAGAGATGACAAGAATTGGGAGACAATTAGGGGGCCATATGAGGACTTGGTGTAGTGGAAATTCTCAGGAATTTCTGAGGGAGACCCTAGCAAGGATACCTAGTAATTGCTGATAGGGAGCCTGAACAGGCCATATCCTGTGGCCAGGCAAGATTTCCAGTGGTGAGACTGGGACACCATCCCAGCCACAAAATCTCCAACTTATGGTCTATCCTCCCTGTGAGATCCTCTTTGACAAGAGAAGGGCAGAACCCCATGCCAAAGGAGGGAACCCCTTCCTGAAACTTCAGGACAGGCCAGGAACTAGAGACTGGATAACCTGGGAAGATTACTAATGATGTCATGCTCTGTTCATAGATCAGTGCCCAGCCCAGTCCTCACTAGAGAGCCTCCCCCCCAACCCAGCAGCTGAAAGGAGCATATGGAGATGCCCTCCTCACTCCCCCCCCCCTTCCCTTTCCTCCCCAGTCTCTTTCTGGGCCCCAAAATTTCTTAATGAACCATCAATAGCAGTAATTGCCTTTTAAGACTTCATAATTTTCCCCAGAAAATCTGTGAACAGATGACAGAGTTTTGGGCAGTTATGTGCAGAAATCCTGGACTACACAGAGAATGAGCTGGCAGGGGAAGATGAGGTGGTCGTGAATACAAAGCTTACTGTTCTTATGGCTGCTTGAATGCAACATGAGTGTGTCCTCCATGATCAGCAAGGAAGAGCCTTGGTTCCAGGGTTCCTGGTGTCCTCAAAGGCTATATGTCAGGGTCTTGATTCCTGGTGTTATCAATATCCTTCATCGTTCTATATATGAGCCTTGGACCCAGGACTGCTGGTGTCTGCTATGGTCAGGGTGTCAGAGCCTCGAGTCCCATGGTTGCCGGTATCCTCCACAGTTATATGCCAGAGCCTTGGTTCCCAAGGAGATGGTACTGGACAGTGATGAGAACCTGAGAAGTGGTACCTAGCAGGGCAGGGTGTCACCTGTGGGATGGGTGACTTTGGGTTCTAAGAGAGTATAGACTGTGAAACATGTAAATACAGGTACTTCCCAGGCTTTGCAGACACTAAATACATTTTTCTTCTGTTAGGAAGAAGAAAATCCGTGTAAAGCAGGACATCAGATTCTCATCACCATTTTCTCCCAAATGAATGAGATCTCTGAACAGCTGTGGTCAGGTCCGCGACAAGCGCTAGTGGCAAAGGGGGGCTGGCAGGATGATGCCCGTGTGGGCGGTCCGATGACGTCATGAGAAACAACAGTTAGTACAGATACTAAAATAAATGGAACGTATTTAGGAGAAAGGATGACATTCAGGAAAGTCAAACCAAGCCTGAGTCAGTTTGTGGGGAAGACAGAGCATTCAGACAGGGAGCACGATGGGGGTGGCATGCAGTTGGGCTCCCTTGCTTTATCATTGCCTCCCTGTGGTGGGTGAGCATGCAAGGGAGGAAGGAGAGCAGGAAGCGGCATCTCTGAAAGTGACAACAGGAGCATGGGAAGTGATGATGAGTGTTCCAGGGGGAGCGAGCGGATGTGTGGGAGAGAGGGAGCGCGGAGCTGTCCCTGAGGACCCGTCATCTGTTCAGAGCAGGCAAGTGGGCACAGCTGACCGGGAAGGAGAGAGAAGGCGTGTTCACGCACGCATGTGTGTGTGCGTGTGTGTGAGTGTGCGTGCGTGTGTGAGTGTGTGTGTGTATGTGTGTGTGAGTGTGTCTGTGAGTGTGTGTGTCAGTGCATTTGTGAGTGTATGTATGCCTAGGCATAATCTGGTATACACGTGATTAAAATCAGATGCACTGTGGGAAGGGAATGATTGGGTGACCTAATCTATAGAGAATCACCCACACTACTCTCCTTAGTCACCAACTCCTCCTCCTCCTCTCTTTAAACTCCATAAACAGAGAGCACAGGCTGTGCTTTTACTGATAGCATTCACTTGAGCATAATCTGGCCTTTCTATTTATTTACTTAGAAAGTTTCCTTGCTACTTTTCAACCTCTGTTGGTTTTTCTGTCAGTTCCTTGAGCAAGGCAACAACACCCAGCTCAGACCTCGACCGCCTGTAACATGCTGTTCCCAAAGGATGCACTGATTTCCCGGTAAGCGCCATTGGTCTTTCAGATCCTAAGAAGCATTGACATCATGTGATTTTTTTTTCCCTCTCCTCTGTGAGATATTGGGCCCATCCTTGTCATCTTGGGGCCTCAACTTCCTTATGCATAAATGTGATCACACACACACACACACACACACACACACACACACACACACACCTATGAGAAGAGTCCAGAAATGTGAGCAAGAATTTCTGAATCACAGTTTAAAACTTCAATGATTTTGAGGGGTTGGAATGTTACAGATCCAAACCCTGATTACAATTTGTCTTAGATGATCTTTGGCCTTCTAAAAGGCCGTTCCTTCCTCCTCCTCCTCTATGTCAGACCTAACATCCTGCTACTAGCTCAATTTAGCATCCTGACAAAAACCTTTTGGGATGTATTAACAAGATGCTAGTTTTCACCAGTCACAGGGTTAAGCATGTTATCAGACAGCACCCAAGACCTATGGCAGACTTCCACCCTGCTTGCTGTAACTACCTCTGTTCACCAAGGTATTTTTAAATGCTTTAGTTTATAGCTTACTTTGTTCTGTTACTATAAAAATCTCATGAAACTGCTCCCGTATTAGGACACAATATTTGGGGTACCCCAAACCTATGTTCCTGGGTCGTGGTCACTCATATTTTGATCTAGTGTAAACTATGTCCAGTATTTCTTTAAGATGAAAGCTGTTTGTTTTGATAGCATTACACAGATTGAAGGCTTCGGCGTGGCAGACAGGGAGAGAGAATACAGGCAGCCATTTGGAACTCCATGGTAACTCATTTCTTTCAAGCTGCACTAAGTCCCATGAGTTCTTTAATCCACGGGCCAGGAAAAGAAGCGTTTTAAGTCGCAGTTGAACAAATAATAAGAACACTCCATAGTCAGAAATCATGCAGGAGAACCATAATCTGCTGAATCTTAGATTCAATAGTAATTTGAGTGTGCAAGACTCTCCTTGTCTGTGATTAAAGACCTAGATCCTGCTGCTTGTCATCATGAGGCCAAGTGAGCACTCTGTGTGTGTGTGTGTGTGTGTGTGTGTGTGTGTGATTGTGTGTGAACATGAGGGTGTTTGCATATGATGTATGACTATGTATGTATGAGTATGGGTGTGTATGTGGCTCTCTGCCTCTCTCCTTTTCCTTTTTAATTAAATATGTGATGGAGAGACAGCAAAGCTATCAAACCCCTCAGTAGAAGAGAAACCTTGTTGCAGACAAAAATACTTATTCTATGATGAACAGAATATTTTCTGTTAAAATAAAAAAATCAACGTGAACTAAGAGGGTTAAAAAAAGGATTGTCAATTCTAGCTTCTTGGCATAGAACTCCTAGCCCTTAAACAAAACTGAAGGTCAGGCCTAGTGGTATACAACTATAACCCCAGCACCAAGAATGCAGGCACAGGAGGATAACCCCGGCCAGCCTGATTGAATAGTGGATTGTAGAATACAGTGAAAAATGGCTTCAGTCTCCCTGATCCTCTTATAGTGAAAGTCAGTAACTTCATAGAGGTGTCCATGTATGAAAAGATTCTTCACAGGCCAAAGCTCAGAGCCACCATGATGGTGTGGTTCCCACATTTGAATAGCACTAAGCAGCAGAGTTCTGGCCTTGGTACAGGGCCCCACTGTTACAAAGCAGCAACGATAAGCCCTGCTGTCTTTGGGGAGTTATAGATTAAGCTTGTAAGGAAAGTTTGG
This sequence comes from Cricetomys ansorgei, assembly GCA_026225945.1. Lineage (NCBI taxonomy): Eukaryota > Metazoa > Chordata > Mammalia > Rodentia > Nesomyidae > Cricetomys > Cricetomys ansorgei. Next base: position 16,045,817 of record JAMJFZ010001089.1, read on the forward strand.
CCCTCAGAGAGTCTGGGATGAAAGAGCTGGACCCTGGCTATAGCTGAAAGAATAAGCTAGATGCTCACTCCTTACTTCAGACCCCACACTGGGGCTCAGTGCTCCCTGCCAGCTGAGCTCTTAAGGCCTCTTTCGGGGACCTCTTTTTGTGGCTGGCTTGGGGATGTCAGGAAAGCTTCCCTTGTAACATAGAAAATGGCTTTGGTTAAGGCCTAGAGCAGTAGTAGGTTAAGATTTAGATTTCATATTTGCACATTGTTTAAACCAAGTGAGAAGGTGAGAAGGTAGACTACTTCAGGCCTCCAAATGCCTACTGGATCTATATCTGTGAAAGAACTGAGTCACTTTCTCTGTAGCTTATTCCGTGTCTAGGACCCAGAACACTGTCCCAGGATCCTTTCTGGTACCTGGCTAGAAACAATCCTTCCCAATACCAAAGTTTCCTCTCCTCCACTCCTTCATTGTTCTGGATTGTTCCTTGCTTCCATACTGGATTACAAGTGTGGGCCAGGCAGGAATCCTACCAAACCCTGCACCTTGGCAGAATGTGGTCAGACTCAGCAGTTCCAGTAAGAAGCAGCATCCTCCCTGTTTAAGAACAATTACTTTCATAATTGCTTCCTGTTTCCAGTCTCTTCAGGTCTTCAGTTCATGGAAGGGAGATTGGCATGTAAAGGCTTTCTGTGTCACATGATCAAAAAGTCAATAAATAAGTTACAATCAATCATCTGATCCCAAATATGCTAAGTATAACTGTCTACCCTGGAGTTGTTTCATCTGAAAGTTAGAAAGGCAGTAGTCTATTTAAATAATCTTCTCCATGGAAATTGGTGACATCTCATTGTAGTGAGAGAGATATTTCAATGGTTTTCAAATTCTTCCTGAAATGAAGTTCCATGGCTCAGGTCAACAGTCTGAGTGAATAGCTGACAGAAAGAATCAGATCTCGACAGTCAACTCTATTACTAAGCTAAATAAGAATGTGGAAAGGAACTGAGTTTTACAAGCCAAGCAAGTGTATTCAATTCTTTTCTTTAGAATATGGTTATAGACTGATACCTACATTGAAAATTCAGGCTATCATAGATCAAAAGGAAAAGATCAAGAATCATGTTTACTAATGGAAAAAAGTTAAACATTGTTCACCCATCAGAATACAAGCATAGTGAGAAGAGTTGGAGAAGAATTGGTATAATGGGGTCAGCAAGATGGCTCACCAGGTAAAGTCACCGTGCAAGCCTAGCAACTTAAATCCCTGGAATCCACATACAGTCAGAAGGAGATAACTGACTTCAGAAAGTACCCCTATATATACATCATAGTCACAGGCAAAGGAAAATTAAAAATTGTTATAATAAAGAAGTACAGCAAGTAAGAAATAAATATAGAGTTATCCTCATGAAACTAGATTTTCAGGATCATCAGCTCCTTCCTTCCCTGCAGCTGGTTTTAGTGCAAAGACCAAGGAATTGATCTATATGCATAGTTGCTATGGATAGCATTTTCTAATAAGTCTGTGGCACTCACAAAGATTTGTCTGAAGATCCCCCATCCCCCACCGATCATTTGTAATAAATGAGAACAAATCCCATTCCTCATTGGGGTTCCTGGGTTCTCACAGAGGCACCAGCTTTGATCTTCTTTCCCCAGGTGCTGGCTCCTGGCACCAGGCTGTATCACAGAAAACTCAATATTCCTATAAACATACTTAGACTTCTAATCAGAAACACTGATAGCAGGATGGATGACAAGAAGATCAAGGCTCTTGTGAAGTAGTGAGAAGAGAGTAAATATGATCTACCATATCAGATTTTGCTAATGAGCACCATGATGCTCTCCATTGTTCACTTGAGTGGATTTGGACTCTCCTAGGGACTGAGCCATACCTGTTCTGTGCCATTTCAGGCATCCTCAGAGGCTATGAACTGATGGAGAAACCCACTCTGAATGTAGGTGGTACCACTGCACAGGCTGGAAGTAAAGGGGCTAAACAGAAGACGGCTAACCTATGGCTAATAGCCCATTTGTCTTTGCTTCCTAGTTGGCCTGAAGCACCCTGCTCCACCACAATCTCCTACTGAAAACCCGGGGACCAAGTAACCAAGTTTTAAAGGTCTGAGCCCTTTAAAACTACACAAGGAAAGCCTTCTTTTCTTAAGTTGTGTTTGCTGGGATTTACTTCTGCCACAGTAACATTAACAGTAGAGAAAACAGGTACACTGCGGGTAGCACGGGTAGCTGGGGAGGAGACAGCACGGCCTACTTCTGCGCTTGCAGCTGGACACAGAGCAGATGTCTCCTTCCGGTCACCATGTTACAGGTGAGGATCTGAGTTCAGAGGGCAGCTCTGGGGCTCTCTGGGTCTTTGTGTCTCTTATCTCATGAGCAGTTACAAATTTGCAGTGGTTTACTACATTTAGGAGAAATACAGAACTGTGTCAGACCCGGACCTCAATTTTCAGTCCAGCATTCAAGAAAGAAGAGGCCAGGTCCCCGTGGCCTTTCATAGGTCACATGTGTGAGGTGCGTTTTTCTGTGCAGACTCTGTCTCCTAAGTGTCACCAGCCAGGAAAGCCTCCAGTCTTCTGTCACCATGGCTTCTTTGTCTCCTTAGTCCCTGGAACTTCCTTCTCCATTGACTTCCTAACCTCCTACCGCAGCTGTGGTGACCAAGCATCTCAAGTGCTCTCTGGGCGAGGCTCTGAAAGTGATCTTCCAGGGCTGTGGGTCAGAAGCCCACCCCAAATTCTTCTCAGTGGCATTTGCAGGAGTGGCCTCGGGGAGGCCCCTTAGGTGAGGGTGGGGTTCTCATTCAGGTGACGTCTGACCCTTGGCTTGCTTTCAGCAGGGACCCTGGCTGGTCTGATCAGTCAGATCAGAACCCCTCCCCTGCACCCCTCCTATTTTTCTTTTATTGATCTTTCAAACTGGGACCTCTCCCTGAGCACCTGTAGACGTGGGCCCAGCTCAGTGCTGAACTCTTCCTCTGAAGAAAGTCTGTCTCCCACACTTCATTTACTCGCCACCTCCGCGTTTTCTTTAATCGGTAGAGAGTGATTACAGAATCAGAAATAAGAAGATTTTGTGTTGTTTCTCCCCTTAATTCCATTTCTATGGAAATTAGCTTCCCAGATTGATTGATTCATTTGTTTTCACAGAACGCTTTCCGTATCTAGCCTGGTCTCCATTTCCATTTTCCTACCCTACAGGAGGAAAACGAATGAAGCTCTCTGTCACCTGAACAGTGCCCATAATTTAACACTTTCTCCGTGTGTGTCTATCGAACACATTAAAGAAGAGGCCAGCAGCCCTAAGGAATAAATACTTCTTTTAAAACCTCGAGTCCAGGCCGTACCCTCAGTTCCCGAAGCAGTGCGAGGCTGTGGCAGGCAGCAGGTTTTGGTTAAGTCCTCTCCAGCCCCATTAACTCTTCAGCTTTGTTTCAGGTACAAGAGAGATTTAACAGCGCTGTCATTTGGAATGAGAATCAGTGCAACTTAGAAAGCACAGAATAACCTCCACAGAAGCCATCCTGGCACCGAGCTAAAAGGAAAGCTTAGAAATAACAAGATTAAATTCAACCATCCCAACTGGGTCAGGTAAAGCAGTGAGAAGGGTCCTTGAGTGTGACAGAGTCTTTAGCCTCCCAGGGGAAGGTGACTCAGAGGGCTAGAGTCCCAGACGATCGATGTCCACTAAAGCCACCCTGGGCCTTCGTCTTTAGGAGTGGAAGCATGACTTTTACAGATAATACAAAAGTTATATTTTAAATTTTAATTACTGTGTCTAAGAGATCTATAAAATAAAAAGACAGAGAGCTTCCTGGAGTGCTGGGTGGGGCTGTTCATGTGAGATACAGAAAGATATAATCCTGTAAACCCCACTTGGCCAAGGACAGCTAACTGTCTGGAATGTTGGGTAGAGGCTGTGTAGATTCCATTTGGTCAATCCAACTGCACGGGATGTACTTTAAATGCACTGGATATGCTTAATCATTTCTAGGTGGGAGATAACCCAGGCACAAAGTGCGTCAGGATGATATATGCTTGCCCCTGATCAAACCTGGTGGGAAGTACATAACCTTATGGGTTATGCCTTTTTAAAATCCTTTCCACATGACTGGGTGCCATTTCTTGGGAGCCCTGGAATGGGGTACCTAAGCATGATCCTGGTCAGAGTCTGTCTTCCTGGCTAAAATTTAATTAATTTAATTAAAACTTGCATCAAATTTGGCTCAAAATTGTGGTGATAGTCTTACTCTTGACTGGTGAGACTTACAATAGCAGAAAGGTGATTTTTAGAAAGGAGTTTATTACAGAGTGTCGTTTTCTCTCCCTCTCCCTCTGCCCTCAGGGTCCTGCTTCCCTTCCCCGCACATGGGTAAGCTATTGGCCACTTAGCTTAGTCCCTGGGAAGGAAAGCACAGGGCGTGGGTCAATGCATCCAGACTGGGGGGCGGGGCGACTAAGAGCCAGCTAGAGTGAATAACATTCTCTGAAGAGGCTGTCAGAGGAGCATAAATCTTAGTCTAAGGTATCATGGAAGCCCCTGCCATGAACCATTTGTCTTCAGGTTGGTGTTCTGTCCCCCAAATATGGCTACTCACACAAAGAAGATGCTGTTCCCTTCTCCTAGGATACATGGGGTAGCTGAGGAGTTTATGGAACATAATTTCCAAGGAAATCTAGAAGGATTGTGCCTGAACTGTTTAGAACCTGGAAGGTCAGCACCCTGCCAGCCCTTCTTATTAGAGCCACTCAGGAGATGCGAAGGCAAGAAATGTCAAGTCACCTTGGCCTTGTGCCTCCCCCTGGAGTATTTTAGCAGCTACCTAGGCCCCCATGGAATCCTGTCATGCATAAATTACTGTCTGAAGGCTCAGGGACAAATGTTTTATTCAGAAGCATTAGATGGGACTTTGCTTTATAGTCCTCAAGATGAGTTATGTGCACCTGGAAGCGGACAGATAGTAAATCAACATCTGGGTTTTGAAAAAAATCCATTCCATGTCTAGAGAAGGGAGTAGCACTTCCACGTGACCAGCCATTTTTGAAAACAGTGAGATCGATTACTGGAATATCTAAAGTAATGAGAAAAATAACTAATAAGTACAATAGATTAGTTCATCAGACATGGGATCAGTGTTTGTGAGTTTAGCAAAAATCACAGCATGCTATGCCCAGCCCAGAGGGAGCCTGGGACAGGCTGGTTCTCCCACCCCACCCAGAGCTCCTGGGGTAGGGGGGACGGGGGGTGCTGCTTGAATCTGTGAGTTCGCAGAAAACACAGGCAACGTTTGGTCATAAGTGAACCTTGGATTTTCAATAAACTATTCTCTCCCAACACAGCTCCTGAGAACACATCCATGGATTACTGGTATCGAAGGTAAGAAATCGCTCTGTTCAAAGGCGGAGAGGAAAATACCCAGCATGTTAGCAGAGGAGAGCTTGTCAGAACCTTCCACCTGGACGGATCGGTCCTCACAGTAACCGATGTTGTAAGGTCCCAGGTCTTGCTGCTAAAGCAGCACTAGAGCTTTGGAGAGGAAGTGGCTGCCTTCTGGGCAGCACTTCCCATGGAGCTTTGCAGACAACAGAATCTAGAATCTGCTCAGGCATACTCATGATACATGCACACACATGCTTGTGTGTCCTTCTCTTATAGAGGCTCTTCGGGGAACGCCGCACCTAGCAGGAAAAGCATCCTGGGGTCGGAGATGCGGCTATGTTGGTAAGATGTCCCACTCTCGAAGCCACAGAAAGCATCGAGTGCCATTCCCACACACCTGCAATCCCAGGTGAAGGCAGAGGGGGTTGGAGTTCAAGGTCATCCTCTGGCTATTGGAGGTCATTGGTGGCCACATAGTGAGTTCAAGGACAGCCAATATGTGCAATCCTGTCTCAAAAAAAAAGCGAACGCACAAATGCACTCACTTGCTTTAACTAATTTAAGGAAAACAGCACTAGCGTCTTCTAGGAAACTCATTACAATTAGAAATGGTGACACACCAAGTGGTGCCATGACAAGGTCACAAGGTCATGCTATCCAGACATCTATGCTGGCTCTGCCATCCTGCTCGGGGCCGTGTGGGCTTCACGGGAATGCCGTGTGTCTTCAGCAAGCCTCGCTGCCTTTCTCAGCCTCTAATCTGTAACGTGTTAAATGCCTCCCGACGATCGCTACAAAGAGGCTTTCGTGCAAATGTTTCGTGTCACCTCGCGGTCTCTGAGTCATGGTAATGAATTTCACTAAAACTCCCAGTTAATCAGGCCGACACTGAGATCCCCTGGTGATGGGGTTTGGATCCTGAATGATTCAAATTCGACCTGGGTTCAGACTCTGCTGTTTTCTAAGGTCAAAAATGCACCGGGCTTGTCAGAAGTCCCTTAGCAAGAAGAACAGGGTGACTGGCCGGGAGGACGGATTTATCTTTGTGGCTTCTTGACTGAGCATTTGTCTCCACGATACATGCTCATTACTTGTGCAGCAGGACTCCACTCCTCCTGCCTTGCACACAAGAGAGAACACCAAGAGGGGTCTCTAGAAATAAACCCTGTAGCAGGAAAGAGACAGCTTACAAAGAAATGAACAGAGATGACGTGAAACTACTCTAAGACGTCTGAGTTCATTCATGCTGAAGCCTATTCAAAGGTCTTCTCCATCCTAAGGCCCTGAGCGCCATGCTGGCTTGTGTTGCAGGGACATGTGAAGCTTCTCTTCTGCTTTGTGCTAAGGAGAGATGGAGGGGGAATACTGAGAGAGATTTGGGACTATGGAATCCAGGGATCCCAACTCCAGGATCACAGAATGGTTCCAAGATCCAGGTTAGGGAAGATCCATTCAAAGGTGTAAACAAAGATGCTCCCACAGGCAATCATGAGGCTTGGGTAACCCCTGAGGGTTGGATTGAAGGTGTGATGGGGATGTGAATAGGCACGAGTCCCACGCTGAAGCTGCTGGGTACCGGGGCTTTCGAGCCAACAGCAAATAGGGTCTGAAACTCAGTCAGGATGCTGAAACTATACAATGCATTTACCTTGGCTAGTCTCCCTGTGAGCTTCTATGAGCAAGCACAGGGGAAAACAGCTCATAACCCTATAGCAAAGCCAAAGAGAGAAGAACGTAGAAATAGATATGGGATATGGGAGACTCTGGGGTCCCTGGAGGGAGCCCCACTCTTTAGCAGAAGGAAAACAGACAAACTCACCTGTAGAAAGTCCCCCACAGGAAAATCAAAGCAAACACATCTTTCATTTACCCACCGCCTCTCTACATTCTCACCCCCATCCCAGGACAGTGGAACGTTGTTCTCCACTGGGCTCTGCTTGAGTTCTTCTCTGTTTTATTTTCAGAAGCCACTTGCCAGGGACAAGAGGGCTCCCAGCAGGCTGCACGATTTAATCAGTGGAGCGAGATGTTCAGGAATACAGCAGCTTCCCAGGCCTGCTTCCTGGAGAACACAGACAGCTCAGGAGCCATCGTCTCCCGTGGGCTGCCCAAGTGAAGCCAGAAATGGATGGGCCACAAGGCAGGTAGCAAAATACATGGCCGTTACCTCTTGGGTCTGGTAGCTTTGCTCAGCAAGTTGTTTGAAAGTAGTATGCAGCTCTTGACAACACCCCAAACCACTGGCCCACAGCACAGCCTCTGCATGTCCATAGACCCTGTTGGATCTCATATATATATATATATATATATATATATATATATATATATGCAAAAGCAATTGACAGACATGTGATTCTGACCTCATGTTCCAACACGCACCTGAGCATATACACACATGAACACATACACATACATATAGAATGAAGTCACAGACCTCCTGGAATCCCCCCTCCCCTCCCCCACTCTCTCTCAGCACTGTTCTTTCCCTAGACAGCTGTAAACATCTCATGGTTGCTTCCCAAAGGGCCTTAGTGTACCTGTGGCTACCTGGGCACAACCAGTGAGGAACTGGAAGTTGAGCTGGTTCATGCTGTTTTCAGCCAGTTGAGCACTGTTTCCCTCAATACCTCCCAGTAGCTGTCTGCCACCTTCCAAGCCCACAGGCTCCCCTCATGCCCGACCTTTGCTCTTGGAATTCTGGGAGTGTTTTCTCATCTTGTTTTCAGTCACTGGATCAATTGGATTGGAAACAATCTTAGCCCAGATTGGAAAACAACCTAAACTGAAGATGATTTTTTTTTTAGACATTACAAATGGCATCCTCCGGTCTTCGTTTAGAGTCAAATGGAAATATAAGCTTCCAAGAGAAAAAAAAATCTTCCAAGACAATTCTCCCCAGAAACTGAAGAAAAGCTTCCTCTTCCCCTCATAGCCCAGCGTGAGGTGGTTCCACGGCACTGCCATTGAACGAAGAAGAGTGACTAAAGGAGTCTGCGAAACAGAAATCCCAAATGAGAAGCTGATGTCACCTTATCGAGGGTGCGTGGCTAGCTCCAGACAGACAAGGGGTACAGCCACAGTCCCAGTGTGTGTCCCAAAGCTGTGGGTGAGAATCATAATCCCCTATGGGACAATTTTGAGAGTCCAAACCTATAAGGATGGCTAAACCAGAAAGCTCACCTTTTCAAGTGGACCGATGTCCCTATTACAGAAGTGGGTTAGTTACTCCAGAGTACGTTCATTACAGAAAGGTAAATCAATTTCCCTCTCTCTCTCTCTCTCTCTCTCTCTCTCTCTCTCTCTCCACTCCTCTTTTTCTTCTTTCTTTCTCCCTTCTCCTTCTCTCTCTCATTGTCAGTCTTCTATCTTCCACTATGAGAAGATAGGGTCCCACGTTCCTCAGCAGATAGATAGTTCTCCTTCATCTCGGGCTTTCCAGCCTCTAGAACCACGAGCTAACTTCTCTTTATAATGCACCCAGGCTGGGATGCTCTGTTGTCAGAGCTGAGAGTGACGTAGCTCAGGCACTAAGACCTACTCTCTCCGCCCATCGTCAGCAACTTCTCCTGTTACCCCTCTCATCTCCCTGCAACCGTACACAGCCATAAACAAAGAACCAAAGCCGCACTAGAGTTGATCTACGGTGCACTGTCTCCCTCTTCATTTATAATGACAAGTCTTAAATCAGAATTAGTTTACCTTCTCTCATCAATAGGCTGGTGTGTGCAGACGTATGTTTATGAATATGTGTTTACTGTGCATACGTATGCATGCATGCGTGTATGCATGAAAGCAGAGGTCAACCTTGTGTGTCATTTCAAAAGGCTTACCGTCTTTTTTTTTTTTCCCAGACAAGAATCTCTCAATGAGAGTCACAAGCAGGTGACACTGTCTAGTCACCAAGTCTCAGACGCCTGCCCGCCTCTACCTTCCCAGTTGTGGGATTTCAAGCACACGTTTCCACACACATGTTTCATGTGGATTCTAGGGATCAACTCAGATCCTCGTGCTTCCAGGCAAGCACGTTACCATAGGCGCCATTTTACCGGTTCTGATAGCTTCGCCCATTGCCTTATAAGCATTTTATGGAGAGTACGGGCCTGCCTCCTTTCCCATAAGAGTGCAGCGAAGGAGAGAGCTGGTAACAATGCTGGGTGGAGGTAGTCCTTTACAGAGGCTACGGAGCCCACGCCGTAGCCCTGTTAGCTGAATCCAGCCTTTGACATTACAATTTCATCTACAAAGTTCACTCCGGAGAGCCGCAACACACAAATACCTACTACCAAAAAATACCCCATAGTGAAAAATAATATCTTATAATGGTTTAAGTAAATTTATGATTTTGTATTTAGCTGCACTCCTAGCTGTCCTGGGGCTGAATGCAGCTTGGGGTTTGGATGTCCTTAAATAGAAGTATTTCTACTTAATATTTTTTAAATAGAAATATTTCAAAAAACCACTAGGGATAAAAGGGTTTACCATATCTAAGAGGTTCAGATGAATCACAGAAGAGGGAGCAGAAAGATTGTAAGAACCAGAGTTTGGGGGAGACCTGAGAGAAACATTGTCTTCCGGACATGACAGGGCTGCCCCACCCGTGAACTCACTGCAGCTGAGGTTGTCTGCATGAGACCTGCATGACGTCAGGCCCAGCATTCCAGAACAGGGTGGAGAGAGGCCAGACAGCTCTTACCCCCATGGCAGGAGCTGTTGACAGTGGATAGCTTCCCAGGGAGGAAGAGTCAGTTTTCTGTAAGGGTGTGGCTGTTGGCAGATGACTACACTTCAGTAGACACCCCCACACCCATTAGTACATGGGCAGCACAAATTAGACTGGATGGATTATTAAAAAACAAGAAACTGGAAATTTGAGAGGGAACAAGAGTGGTGAGCCTGAGAGCAGTTAAGGGGAAGAGTTTGAGATAAATATGATCAAAATACATTGTATGCAGGTATGAATTTCTCAAAAATAAAAGCATGTGTGCCTGAGTGTGTGTGTGTGTGTCTGTGTGAGAGTGTGTGTGTTCAAAGCCTGGAGAGATAGCTCATAAGTGCACTGACTGCTCTTTCAGAGGACCTGGTTTTCATTCCCAGAAGCTACGTAGTAGCTCACAACTATTTATGACTAACTCTGTGGGTTCCTCTGACCTCCACAGGCACCAGGCACAGGCAGTGCACCTACACACATGCAGGCAAAACATGCATACACATAAAAATAAAATCTTTAAAAGTTTTAAAAGAGGCTTAGGTGACAGAATTTCAGAACACAGAAAACATCTTTTTCTTTTGTCCAGTGGAACTCTAGGCCTCCCTAAGGATCAGTGTCTGGGGGCTGATTCATCAGTGCAGAGGTGAGGTTTCTGCCTTACTTTGGCTTTCTGGGAGGAGAAACAAATTCACAGAAGCATCGCGAGGTTGTTGCAGGTCTGCATGCCACCCCACCCCTAATGCCCAGGTCCCCCAGGACCTGGCTCACCAGACAGCAGGGTTTGAGCTTTGGGGTGCGGTTCCGTCGAGGCTATAGGAATTATATGCTGTGTTATTTCAACTCCTTGTTGTGGGAAACCTAGCATTTCCCTAATGGGAAACAATTGCCTCAGAGTGGGCTCTGACTGCTTTATTTACAGTGCGGAATGCCGCTACATTTACCCTGCAATTACAGTGACACAGCAAACCTAGAGCTGGCGCCTAGCAGAACCTTCACCATCATCCCGGCTTCGAATGCAGGAGACTCCAAGCAGGCTCCTCAGGCCGCCTGCGCACCTCTGCAGCATCAGCTCCGGGCCTCTCTCTTAAGAATCAGGCTCTATCAGTATCTTCAGTGGGACTCTCAGACAGAAGCCAGAGAACCCTTACTGAGTAGCGAGACCTGAGTCCACTCTGGACCACTGCATCAAAATCCTCAGTGAAGGCCCACTTTTAATGTGCATTCACTGTATCCGTCCTGTTTCTTTAGGGAACCCTGGCAAATGCAGAGCTCAGCCACGAGTATGTACACGTGCACATACATTTATATTTCTGTGAATTCTTTAAAAACCCTCACTGGGCAGTGGGGGTGTACAACTTTGATCCCAGCACTCGGGAGGCAGAGGCAGGCGGATCTCTGTGGTTTGAGGGCCAGCCTGGTCTACAGAGTGAGTTCCAGGACAGCTAAGAGTTACAACAGAGAAACTCTGCCTTGGGGGAAAAAAAAAACAAGAATGAAGTCATGTTGTTCACAGTAAAGTGGACGCAGCTGGGAAAAATCGTATCAAGGGATTTAAGCCAGTTTCGGGCAAACATCATGGATTTTCTCTGGTTGTGCTAGATTTCATATAGTCTCGTAAAGTCCTATGCATATATAACATGAAAGCGGACGTTAAGAAGCAGATGGGAGCGGGGGGGAAAGGGGTCCAGAGGAGGGGGCTACACGCAACGTACACTACATACCTGGACGAAATTTAGGACTAAGTACAGGAAAGAAAACAGAACGCTTAGGAAGTCAGGGCCACATGAGATGGATACGTTCATTCCTCCCTGTGCTTCTCCACACTGGAAATGCCAATGAAAGCCAACTGCATCTCCAAACTCGGTTTGTTGTAGTTCTGTCTTTTAACGAAGCTGTGGGGTGCTGATGTTGGCACAAGACAGACAGACCTCCAAAGGGACGCCGTGGAGAGTCCGCCACAAATGCCAGGGTAAACGACCGCTTGAATTTCAGAAGAGAGGCACCGTGGAACACACTGGACTGTGGGTCATTGAACAGCTGTGTACATTGAACAGCACTGGTAAATTCTGTGGGGAAAAAGAAACTTGCCACGCCATCCCGCGGGATATATTCAAATCAGCTCCTGCTGTTTGGGAGACCAGAATGTGAAAGCTGGATCTACAATGTCTAGAAAACAAGAGATACATATAGGGTAAAGTGTTTCTCACACTGAAGGAGCTGTGCTAATAAGCCTGACAGAAAGGGAAGATTAGACACTCATTAAGTTCAAACTTCTATTCATGGAAAATTAACAGTTGCAGAAGATACACGGTGTGCTACACAAAAGAAATTTGCTGAACATATTCTTTTCCACTCTACCTAGATTTGTAACGTACGTGGAAGAAGAGTAACGTTTACACGTAATTTTTAAGTCATAAAGAAACGAGACTACAGCCCAATCTGAAGTGAGCAGGTACTTCATGAAACATGGTCACCAAATGGCCAACAAAAGCAAGACCGGACATTCAACATCAGTCACTAGGAAAATAAAATCAAAGCTACACGGGGCTGGGAAGATGGCTTAACTGGTAATTATGTGCAAGTATGAGAACCCAAATTTAGTTCCCAGAATGCACGTAAAATGGAAGATAGTAGGAACGTATGCTTGTAATTCCAGCACCGGGGAGGTGGAGACTGGCGCGTCCCTAGGGTGTTGTTTGTCAGCAATCTAGACAAATCGGTGATACCTAGATCCCAGTGAGAAAGTTTACCTGAAAAACAACAACCAATTCAAAAACACCAAAACAACAAAAGACAGAACAAGATAAACGACTCCTGAAGAACCACACTCCAGGTTGACCTCTGCCTTCACGCATCTCATGATGTGATCCGTTCTCTCCAGCCTTCATAATACTCGGTGTAAGAGGAAGCCTGGGTGTGCACAGGCTGAAGAATGAAGTTGGACCCTTACTCTGTCCATCTCACGAGCAACCATCAACTTCAGATAAGTGAAGTATTTATGTTTAACACTTAAGACTATGTAGAACGAAAGAAAATATTGGGGAAAGGGTTCTGCGTTGGTCTGGTGTGTTCCTAAGCTCTAGCCCCAGGCTTCTCTTCCAAGTTCCTTGCCAGTTCCCTCGCAGCTGTCTTTCAGTTCCAATCAGGATGTTTCCTCACTTTCCTTAAAACCTTTAATCAAAATCTAACCTCCAGATGAAGACAGGAAGATATCAGAACCCTTGTGTCACCAATGGGGATGTGGCCTGGTGTGCCCACCGTGCAAGCTGCTTGGTGCTACTCAGAAAAGTTAAGCACCTTGCTGCCTCCGCACAGCAGTGACTGACAAGAGACCCAACACCAAACAAGGTAGAAAGGTAAAGAGCAAAACCCACCATGATCACACACACACACACACACACACACACACACACACACACGCACGCACACCATAAACACATGCACTTGCACCCGTTGAACTTGAAATTAATCATGAGCTGGTCAACTGTTGCTGAAGCCTGTACTGTTCATTACACTAGTATGCCTGAATGTTCCATTATGATACGTCTAAAAGCCCATGTCTTTTATCCTTCAGGACAGCTTGCACACACGTCAAGACATGAGCATCCAGTAGCCACTGGCAGCTCAGCATCAGAGAAACTTGTGTGGTAGCAAAGCATGTCAGTGGACTAAGACCTCTTCTCAGAACGGTCACCCCTGCTCATACAAAGTCACTGCCCCGTGAAACACCACAGAATCCCGCACGATGACACGTGCCCTTGGTCATTTCCACTGGGGTTTCCTCTTCGGGGCAGAGGGATGGATAAAGCATGGCTGCCTCACCGATCGTTGCTAAGAGCATGTGTACGAATGCCTGTTACTCTGTCCACAGATGGCTACTGGTTTTATAGCTTCTGTCATGAGGTGTGCATCTCTGCTTGTCTGACCTCCACCTGCAGACAGACATCCCGAGACCCTTAGAGGACGTTCTGCCTGAGGTCGAGTTCCGGTGAATTCCTCTGATGTTTCTCTTGCTAGCCAAGCTTCTAATCACATTGACTTAATATATGACAGCTGCTTGGAAGCCCATTTCCAATTAAAATGCCCTTTGCAATTCACTGGATTGGACAAAAGTCCCAAGCCCTTGGTTATCTGATGTCCTGGAAACCTAGCTACAGAGACAGATGGTTCGGGGCTTAGACTGCCCTGGATTTATATTCTTCAGAAAATACCTTGGGCATTGATCACTTTGAGCTAGTCTTTATTTTAAATTTTTTAGACAGTTGATCTTTCTCATAAAAACAGATTTCAGAGAGTATCACGAGGATAGTCATTGGGGCAGAAATCACAGGGTTGTAGCAATGAGGATCCAGACAGTCCCTGAGGGGCACAGGGCCTCTTGGGGTCCAGGTGGAGACCTTAGAAAAAGCCTCAAATCACGAAGTAGGACCCAGATCAAAGGGTCTAGGCTGCTCGGATGCGTCTTGTTGCCGTACCTGAATGTACATGAAGGAAACCGGCCTCTCAGACAGACACTGTACCTATGTACTGACAGCTCTCAGTCAGCTTGGGCGCTTGGCAGCACTCTGCTCTAAACAGCTCTCTCTGCATTTGCAGTCTTGGAGAACAACTCGACTTTCCTGGGTCCCCAAGAAAAAATTGATTTGTGACAGGGAGTTGGATTCTGACACTGTATTATGTTTGGGCACAGGCTCATCAACAGTGAAAGACTGGGTAGACCCGTGGCTATGCTTCAGACTTGACTTGTCTATGGGCTTCAGAAACAGCTACCAATAAGAATAGGTGCCCTGGCTAAAGAGCAGCTAAAGAAGTCAAAGTCAAAGCTATGGAGACAGTTACACTGTTCCAGGTTCATCAGGAGTCTTGATGAAGGTTGAAATGAACCCACATGGTCCACAGCACTGAGGCATTGTGGGCAAGGCTTCCACACCGAGCTAAATGCTGCTGTTCTGTGGTATTTCCATCCTGGCAGCTGAGAAAGTTTTCTCTGAGACTGGTTCATGCTGGGGGAATTTCTGAGAAGCTTTCCTCAAGAGGAGGTAATGTTGGGCTGCTTACACTGTGTACCAGAGTCCCATGGGCAGGATACTGTGGAGAATTCAAAGCCAGAGAGTTAAAACCAAACATACAACCTTATTAAGGAACCCCATCCTGAATCTAACTACACTGGAACTCACCATGGAATGTAAAATTACAAGATACTCAGAGAGCCACCAGGTGAGTGGCTAGCAAGTACACAGTAAAGCTAGAAGACAAAAGAAAAGGGGAATAAAAACCACAAAGGAAAAATATCTGGTTGATTTGAAAGGAAGCAGACCTTCTAGAAGTATGAACTGAGAAACTGCATAGATAGGTCACACAGCAAGTTAAAGGAAGGGAAATATAAATGGTACAGAAACAACCTCAGAGTGACAATAATCATCAGGGCATACACTGAGTGTCCCAGAGGAGGAAAGGGGCAGGGAGAAAGGAAGGATTTCATTAGATACCAAAAGACAGTTTTTCTTCATTGGTGAATGCATGAGTTTTTTTCAGAATTAAAGAAGAGAATAAGATCTCAAGAGGCTAAAATATTAGAAGTTGTCCGGTTATAGTAACAAATATTTAGCACGTCAAAGACAGAGGACCAATATGATACTAAATCCAGAATACTGGTAAAGAAGAGTAATGTGGAATTTTCAGCAGTTCCTGGACAGGGCAGTAGACATCATTACTGCTGAGTTAGAGATCTATACCCAGCTAAACTACTCCTCATGCTGAAAGTAACAGGTACTTTTACCTGTTTTAAGAATGAGAGTGTTTACCTCTGTGAATCACCCAAGGCACAAATGTGATTCTGGATGAGCTCAGCTGCATCCAGGAGAAAGCCAGGAGATAAATGCCAATCTCAAGGAACTCTGACAATAATCAATATTAATGATTATAAGATAAGTGATTAAAACGAGGGTATGACTAGGAACTGAGACAGATGGAGCTTTTCTCTGTGTGACTATGTTCTAGGAGAGAGGGAGGGGAGGAGGGAAGGACAGAAGGGAAGGGAGATTATGTCTTTCATCATTTAAAGGTTCTTTATTTGGAAAACCTTGTCAAGTGAGCCATGATACCTGTTTAAAGAGAAAAACAAAAGCTAAGCCAATTCTCAATAAATTATGGAGAAAAACGGAACTGTCAGACACGTATAAAAGAAAATGAATGATTGTTTTTAAGTCTATTATAAAGTAAAAGAGGAAATAGATAAAATGAAAATATTAAAACTAAAGTTTATACATAAAACAGGCTCATAATTTGTAAAATTATTTTTGAGATTTGAGGACTGTTTAAAAGTATAAAAATGCTAACATATTAGGCAGATGAAAATAGAGCTGTTTTAACCAGAACTACCGTGAGGTGCCTCAGGTGCATCAGAAAGTGTTGTTCCAGACAAATGCATTCCGCAGCGATCTAAGGACCAAATGATACAATAGATTGAAGTTTGAAGCCCAGCTACAAGGTTTCTGGTAGTTAAATAGAAATCAAGAAAATTACTGATAGCTATTTGACAAAGAGAATCAGTGAGCAAATACCTCATTGAAACAACTGGGAAGTGTAGAAAAATTACCAACAGCAAGCAGGTGTTTTTGAGTTAATGAACATGTTCAGGCTTCTGTGAACAGGTAGAGAAAATAAATCACTGTGTAAGATAGTTCTTGGACTGTCTCCAAAAACCAATCCAGGATGGACTGCAGAATGATTCTTGGTGGTCTCAAAGATTCATCATCATGGAAATCATTTTACTTCATTTAGTGTGTGTGTGTGTGTGTGTGTGTGTGTGTGTGTGTGTGTGTACATGCGTGTGCGTGCACAGAAAGAGATACAAGGACAACCTATGAGGGATAGTTCTCTACTTCCACCATACAGCTTCCAAGAATCGAATTTAGGTCCTCGGATATGGTGGCAAGTGCTTTTCACCAAGGAAAAGGTGTGTGTCAGAGATTTACCAAGTATAAAGCCCAAGACTGTGAGCTAGTGTTGGGGAAGTTTATTTTTTAGTTATGTTTGAAATTGTTTTATGCACTGTTGGGTGAGGGGCTGTCTAGGGTGTTCTGTATTGTCTACAGCTGTTGGATTTCTGTGGGGGCTGTTTGATTGCTAATGATCTGCACCTAAGGAGTTCTGAATGAATGAAAACACCTGAGCTCAGAGCTCAAGGTTCCACTGTCGAGTTGGTGCTGGCCAGGATGGTGGTTCCCTCTGCTGAGGTCTGGCAGAGTTTGCAGTTATGAAAAATGCCTCTTTGTCTTCTTTCCTGAGCCACCCCAACAGCAGCATAATTACTACAGGGCACTGGTTTCAAAACAAAAACCCTTTCCTGATGTGGTGACTCAAGCATGCACTTCATCCAAAAGACAAAGGAAGATTGCTGTGATTTGGAGGCTACATAGTGAGTTCTAGGCCAGCTGGGGCTACGGAGAGGGAACAGTCAGAAAGGCAATCTAACACAGAACACACTGAAGAATACCTAATGAAGAAACACACAAAAAGTCATGTACTAAGTGGCTCACATTGAGTCTCTCAAGTGAGACATAGTGATTCTCCAGGAGCCAGGGCTTCTATTCACTGATCCATGTTCCTGGGACTTTATAGAATGTGTTCACTTTCCCAGAGCATCCAGAAAGGGCTCTGCATTCTCTGCATCTCTGATAGACCAACATGACTTAAGATTAGAACCCATTTTGCTACAAGGTCAAACTAAGTTCATCCTCGTTTTCTGTAAAACTTGGGTTTGATTCTGTCTTAACCCATTTTCTGGAATTTGACATGTCCCATACTCTAAGGAATTTGACTCATTGACCTATCCTGACCCCCACCCTAAGAAGATGTTCTGCCAAATAATTTTGACATGTTCAGTCAAATTTCTGATTATTCTAATTATGTAACCAAAAACTCCCCCAACTCTTGGGAAACCACTAGCCTTGCAGTTTTGGGGTCTGTATAAATCCCAGTTTCTCCTGTGTTCGATGCTGTTCTTTCAAACCCCACTTTGGGGAGATGGCCATGTCTGACAGAAAAGCTTGCTTAATTTAACTACAATAATTTGGGCAATGTTCTTTACTCTCCTTCGGTGAGACCAACATCTGGTCATTGATGATGCTGATGGAAATGAGGGAACAAGCCCATAAAGGCCCCCAAATAATGTGGGACACGTAGTTCTTTCACATGAACTGCAAAGCCAGATGGTTGCCTCTTCGTAACAAGGTAGTCACACGGCTGACTCCTGTGTCCAGCCATTTGTGCTGAAGGAATTACAAACCTATGCAGTGGGGAGCTAATAGCTCCAACCTGCGGGAGCTGGAAGAGACTGTGCCCTGGTTGCCAGATATGTCCAACAAGTAACAACAGATGTTTATCGCACAGCCTCCTCAAGTTCTGGCCTAGTTCCCTCCTCTGGCTGTTAGGCTACACCAGGCCGAACCCTGGCCCTTGGTTTAAGAACCAAAGACCTGGGTTGTTGGGGATACAAAGGTCCTTGTGCCCACAGAGCACTAGGGAACCAGGAATGTTAAACATGCAGGGTCTTCTTCTCAAAGGAGGAATTACCTGTTTTCTGCCCAGAAGGGTAGAAGTAGACATTGTTAACAACCTGATGGCCTTTTTGCTATCCATGGAGACAGACCTCACTTTCCTTGTGATATAGAGGCTGACCTCAGCCAAATTCCCCAGAATGATCATCCCAGACTCTCTACCCATCCTTAGGGGAGACGTCACATCTACTTTATGGCCTACTGACCCCTATGCTATCTCAATCGCATTGGATGCTGGGCCCGTTATCTCTATAAAGCACCCTCCTGGCCACATGGACTTTGCAAAGGGGCATCTATGTCATCACACCTCTAACTTTATTGTGCGCCTGGGTTTGGAAAGATTGTTGCCTGGAAACCTTTTCCCAGTTTGTACGGTGTTTTAAATACGCTGATAATGAATTGACTTGTATTAGACTCCCCTCTGAAGTCTCTTCCAGGTTGACAGCGCCAATCAGGTTTGCATCCCTATCTCTTCATGGGGTTCATTTCCCTGAACCCTGCAGGGACCCTTCACTGGGTCCTTTCTTCATCCCTTGAAAGAAGACACAAACCAAGGACTCTGTTAGTGCCTTTGACGTAGGAGGGCTTAGCACTGAGCCAGCCCTGCTACACCACCCCTCTCCACCTGATATCCTCCCTTCTGAACCTGTGCTGTTCTTCACCAAGCCCTCCTGCCTCCCTCCCCAACTATTCTGGCCATGTCCTCTGCTGTCTGTTTCTGACCCAACGTCCTCAGCGTCCACGTAAGGGAGATAGATGCACTGAGACTGCTCCTTCTAGAGCCACAGACATCTTCGGTTCGTGTCTTACACGTGGGTGCAGCGTGTCAGTAGAAAAGCGCCTTTCAAAAGCAAAGACGTGTCAGTGGCCATGCCTACCGGGTTTCCCTGAAGACTCCATTTCCCATGTCTTTGTTGTCCCTTACCTGGAGGATGTGTCTCCTTTTTCTGGGGTGGGCAGACAGGAGCACAAATTGCAAAATTGGTGACTAATCTGCCTCCTCACCCCCTTCCAGTCCCAGCTTTTGTTAGAGGGTCTACGTGGCTCCTGCGGCTCATCATTGTTGGATACAGGTTCTTCAAAGGACATGCCCCCACTGTTGTCTTTTTCGGTGTTTCTGTCCCAGGGAGGGTCAACAGAGTTCATAACATCACATGCTTTTTCACCGCACTGTGGGCCGATTCCGTTCACCTCTTTAGCGGTGCTGATGCTGTTGGTAAACTTAGCAACATCCTCTGGGGCTGCGTTCCAAGGGCAGCTGATATTCAGCAGCCTGTATAAATCAGGTGAGCTGTACCAAGAGGTCCCCTTTCTGATTCTTTCTTCGTTTACCCGCTGCCCTTTGTGGTCCTCAGACACTAGGAATGTAGACAGGGCAGATTCACTCCTGGACTTCTTTAGGTGGAGAGGGAGGGTAGGAAGGCAGGCAGGGCTTGTGAGTGAAAGCACTTTAAAACTCCACTGTCTTTCCACAGGTAAGAGAGCACTGTCTTTTCTCTTGTCGAAGATAACGGTGTTTGCCTCCACATCATCAGGTTGATCAGTTCTTACTACTTGCAGGGTTTCCTCTGACATGTGGTCCAAGTAACATATGTTATCCTCAGTGGTGGAGAGGGACAGGATGGAACTTGTTTCAGTGTGATCCAGTGGCAAACCTGCATTCCATATATCCATGAACGGATATTCCTCTGCAAAGCGTCCCACCTCCTCAGGTGGGGAATGACACCTCCATGTAGACAGAGTGGAATCTGTTTCATTGTACTCTGATGGAAAGCCTTCATTCCATATATCCATGAATGGATATTCTTCTGCAAAGTGTCCCTCCTCCTCGGGTGGGGACTGACACCTCCACGTGGATGGAGTGGAGTCCGTTTCACTGTTTGCACGTTTCCATTCTGATGGACACCCTGCATTCCATATATCCATGAATGGATACTCCTCCGCAAAGTGTCCCTCCTCCTCATCTGGGGACTGACTCCTCCACATGATGCTAGAAGCAAAAACAAAACAAAGCAAAACAAAAGCAGGTCTAGGAGGCAAGTTTAAGGCTATCGGGTCCCACGTGATAAGAATCAGAACTATCTCAAGCATCTTAATGATGTGTCTTGGGGTCAGAGATACACAGACCACCTCAAACCCCAAAGCAGTTGTAACAAACCATAAGAAAGGTCAGAGTTGGGAATACTGGACAGCAAGGGGTTGAAATGAAGATCAAAGAATCAAAGCGCTGGTCATTTGAAAGGACGAACAAGTCTGACAAACCCTTGACCTGAATCACCAGAGAGAAGACACAAATTACTGCAATGGGAGACACGGAAGGAACAGTAGAACCCGCTGGAACTGTAGTGGGGATGAGGCAAACTCATCCTCTGAAGAGCTGGCAATCCTGAAGGAAATAAGACCACTCGATTCACAAAACAGACACCAACATTGATCTAAGACATCAAACACACACCTCCTGCTGCCTTCCAGATGCTGTACCCAGGAGTGATGAAAAACCAGGATGTTATGAAACACAGAGGTAATCCAGGGAGAAAGAAGGCAAGAGTAATACTCTCTCTCCAATCAGAGACAGCCCAGGACCAACTGATTGCATGATGAATCTTACCTATGAACCAAAAAAAAAAAAACCACTGAAAAACCAACGCCCCTTGAGCTGTTTCACCAAAGAGACATGGTGAGTTCATTCCTAACTTAGTCTACAAAGCCCCCGGGACTGTGTTTCTTTTGTCATGGCCATGAGCAAATCTCCAACAAGGTGAAACTTAAGGGACAAAAGCCAACTCTTCTCCCAGGCTCTCAGAGGATGAGGACGGAATGGGAGTGGAAGGAGCTGGTTCTTGGGAAGTTATGTCTGAAGCAACTGGTTATGCAGCTTTGGGAGGTCCCTACTGTATCCAGCCAGTTCCTCCTGCTTGTTTCCACAGCCCTGGGGTCTTGTGACCTCCAAAACAGCACCCTGCCAGCATTCAGACACATGAGATGCCGGGATAACTTTCAGATCAAACTTTGAGGGCATTTTGACTTTAATAACAATAAGCCCCAAAAGCAGCAAGAAGGACAGACTCAGGAACTCTCTGCTGACCTGGGCTAGGGACATGGGTCTGGACTAGGTACAGGATGAACACGAAGGCCTCTTGAATGTTCTTTTCCATTCAGACCCTCAAATTCTCAAATGACTCTCTCTACTGCAGAACTCACCTCTGTAGCCATGATGCTCAACCTCTTTAAACTCATATTTACTGCCATCAAGAAGATGGTAGTCTGTCCCTGACACTGTGGTGCCATGAGGAAATATGCTGTCCGCCAAGATCCCCCAGGGCATGTTTTATGTCACAAGTGACATGGTGGCAGGGAAAGATTCTTAACATGACAGGAAATTTATAACCACAGGGAAAGGCTGGGGAAGTAACAAAGCTAGTAGGTAAGACCCAAGTGCGTGGCATAACACTTACATTTTACAGCTGATAGATACTGATGGAAATTTTAAGGCAAAGAAATAAGTCAATGTAGGAAATATCCAAGATAAATGAATAGATAATAATTTAAAAAATGTTGACAGTAATAACCTGAAAGAAATGCACAAACTGAATCCAAGACAAAATAACAACAACAACAAACCAGTAAGTCAAAATCCAGGCAGCAAAACCAATCCACCAGGAAGCAAACTCACTATGTTCAGGTCAGTGGGGGTCACAGATGTTCAGTTCCAAAGATGGACAATAAAAAATATAAAGTCTGAGTCTAACCGATCTGCAGCCAACCAACATTTTTCTCTGCAGGATAAGGACAAGACCCAGTGTACCTAGTCAGTGCCTTATATGCGTGGGCTACTATTGTTCCTCACAATGGCTCCTTGTGAGGTCACGGGAGTCATCATGGACCAATCACAGCAAGCCAAAGCCCATCATCTTTTAAAGTTCTTTCCATGGCTCCTCCCAAATCCATGCCGTGAAGCAACTCCAGAGAGGCAGAGGTTGTTTTAGCTCAAGCTCACAGAGGATCAGGCCCAGCACGGTGGTGGGCTCAGCTGCTGGCACTGACAGCAGGATGTGCTGCAACTGGTTTCACGGCACTGAGACTTTCCTGGGCTCACCTGAGGATCCATTTCTTCCAGCCAGGCCACACATCCAAGGGTTCCTCCTCTTCTCAGCGCAGGCCATGTCACGTTTAACCCCCAACAAAGACATTTAACACTTAATAGCAATGAGCTATAGGGACAATGACAATGATAGCATAGACCCAGGAGGCCTCTGTGCCTCTCTGGGTTAAGGAGGCTGGCGCTCACCAGTTAGGACGATTCCCGAGCCTGTGTGGGGAAAGCACGTGCGGCCAGGTAAGGAAGGACCCCAGAGCAGGGGAACCTCGCGTTTGATTCAGAGTGCAGCCTTCACAACACACACCTGCAGCTGCTCCACACAGCTGTGCGTGTGTTGCGGCTGAGACTCAAAGGATGGGGAATGTCCTTGAAGAAGCTCATCGTTGATGTCTGTCCCCAAGATCCCCTGCCCTGTGTATTTCCAGTAACTTGGCATTTTATTCCCTCTGGTAAACGGAGTCTCAAGTTCTCTTCTCTGATTGCAGTTGCTTCTGTGGCTGCTTTTAGTAACCACCTCCTATACTTCAACCATCTTTAGTACAATACAGAGTTAGAAACCCTCTAAATAAGTAACTGTTTCCTGATTTCAAGTGAGTGGGTGTGGAAACCCTAAATATGAAAACCTTCTTTTACTATAGTGATTGCGAGGTATTTTAACCTCACGTCTCTTGGATTTAAAATTGTTTGACATCTTACAATTGACTAGCAGGTTCTTTTGCACTTATTGATGCATTAAAAAGCTATTAAGGTGAATTAAACTGATAGAGATCTTCAACTCTCTTTTTTTCCAATTGTGTGTGTGTATGTCTGTCTGTGTGTGTGTGTGTGTGTGTGTGTGTGTTGTAACTGATGCCCAAGGAAGCCACAAGAGGTATGAGGTTCCTCAGACCTGAAGCTACCTGCCATTGTGAGCTGCCTGACTTGGGTGCTGGGAACTAAACTCCAGTCCTTGCCCAGCACAGGAGGCACTGTTACCTGCTGAGCTCTCTCTCCATCTCCTTAAATCCATTCTTTATGGACTTCAAATTGCATCTGGTTGTGTGAGATGCGTTTTCACATTAGAATGCTTTCTTAGATCTCTGTGCAATTCTCAGTAGGATCCTGTGTAACATACTTGTTGATCATCCCTTTTGGAACAGCTCATCTTCTTACGATTCATGAATGACACCATTGTAAGCATGTCTGAAAAAAATATGTCTATATATTCTCAATATTTTTGTTTTAATATACAATTTTTCCATAAATAAATTCAGAAATTATTTAGTACCATCATGTGATGGTCACTTTTAATTGTCTAGAATCACCTGGAAGAAGGGCCTCTGAGAATGTCTGTGACAGACTGTCTTAATTATACTAAATGTAGGAAGATTCGCCCACTGTGAGCGGCACCATACCCTAGGGTCCTGGGCTGTGGAAGTGTAGAGAGGGGGCCATGCACGAGTGTGATGCAGTAGTTCCCTGTTCTCTGAATTCTCCTCAAACATGAGTATCGACGAGGAAAAGAAAGAAAAGTAATCACAGCTAGTCAGAAGATTTGTTCTGTAGCCCTGCTTAGCTTGCTGGGTTCTATGTTACTCCCCAGTTGATTTTTCTTGGAAGTAGCAAAATCCTCTTCCTCCAGATCCAAAACTGTCTCTCATGTGCCAGTCACACAGTCATCTTTCTCAAACCATTTCTTCACATCTTAGGAGGGAAATGGATCTTCAGCATGTCTACTAGTCATTTTTGGATAAAAATGTCTCTCTTACTTACAGTTGTAAACACGGGAGATATACATCAATGTTGAAGATTTAACCAGATGTGATTTGGCACTTTTCCCTTACAGTTAGCTTTTAAAAAATATTTACTTTTAAGTTCTAATCATGTGCATGTGGAGTGCGCATGTGTGTGTGTGTGTGTGTGTGTGTGTGTGTGTGTGTGTGTGTGTGTGTGAGGAGCCTTTCAGACCAGAAGAGGTCAGAGCCCCTGAAGCTATAGACAGAGTTGGGTGTGAGCCCATCTGGTGCAGGTACGGGACAACAAACCGGGGTCCTCTGCAGTAGCAGCAGTGCTCTGGTCTTAACTGATGAGCCATCTCTCCAGACTCATGTATTACATTTTAAAATATGGAACCAATTTACATTTATGTATGTAGGATAATACGAACAAGCCCTACAGAGGCAAACTGACAGAATCTGCGTTATTGATGACACTAATGCAGTGCTAACATTCTTGGCTTGCAGAATGTGTTTCCCAGATAATGAACAACTCTTAATAAAATTATACACAGACATAGAGCTCTCTCCCCGCCCCTTGGGATTTTCAAGCACAAGCTTCACTACTCCTTATGTTTTGAGAAGGGGGTGGACCATGCCTGAAGATCTGAGATGCTTCTGTCTGAAAGGTTTTGGAAAGTTAAATGGTTTAAGTAGTTTCGCTAAGGTGACCTTTCAAAATTCAAAACTTCACCACCTCTCTAAAACAATGCATTCTTCTTGAACACTCATCAGAGGATACGATTAAGATAAATTAAATGAGTTTGATGGACAGATTGGGCAACGCAGCAGGAAGCATCTAATTAATTCTGTAAAGTAAAACAACTGACAACAAGGTTTCATGGGAGTGGACAATTTTGGGGGGGAAATTTGGAAACTTAAATGAAAACTTGGATGATGAGCAGGGGGCTTGTAGGCACCCCTCGACATCTCAGAGCCTTTGGGATGGAGAACACATCCTAGATCACTGTGGAAAGTTCAGTAAAAATGGCACAGAACCAGAACACACCAGTGGAGATGCCTTAGTTCTGCCTCACATAACAGCTTGGTGCATCATGGGTAATTTTCAGAGCACAGCTTTTAAAGCAGTTTTTAACTAGTCACACGTAAGAATTTAATCAAATTCCATCAATCCTGATGATCACTGTCCCATTTGTAAGGAAGAAATCCAGGGTCAATCACAAAATAGACTTTCCATACCAACATTATTTTATTCTCAGGAGGTACTTGTGATTTTCCCAGTTTGACATAGGAGAGTAGTCAACTGAGAAAGTTAATATACCTTGCAAGAGCTGGGATCACAAAAGCAGAGATGCCAGATGTAGTAGTCCAATCTAAGTATGTTGGGCTCCATGAGCTGCTGCTCAAACTCCCTTGACTTTGTGTATTTACAGAACACAGAGAGTGTACCACCCATGGTGTGCGTTAAGTGTTGGCGAAGGAGGTTGTTAAGGGTTTATATACATTTATAAAGTCCCAGTGTCCCTGAAGTTTGCATGGCTATAAAAAAATGTTCTTTTCTCTTAATAATACTGGTTTATCAAAACAACCGTGTACATAAGATTTCAAAACTGAATGGAAATCTTACCTCTGCTTTGGCAGAGGAAGAAAGGCTACAGAAGCATTGCTATGAAGCAGATTTGGTGTGGTGGGAATCATGTGGATCTGGAGAGAGGCTGAGGCAGGACAGAGATGTCACAGGAACCTGGGAGGATCTCCTCTTCCTATTCATGAAAGAGTGTCTGCCTTGCCTAGTGAGTTCTCAAAGCTGTGGTGATTCCAACATGGAAAATCTTAAGTATCCTAGACATTCTTGAGAATGGCCAACAAAGAGCCAGGAAGATGATGCTTGCTTGGAGAGCTTGGGGATAATTTAAGGCCAGGACACATGGTGTCTGACTATATCCTACAAACTGACTTTTTGTGATGGTGGAAATTGCAGCCAGCTTGAGTTGATAAAGGTTTTCCTCATGAGAGCCAGCAGAAAGGGAAGTCTTTTTAGCAAAGAAATGCTGAAGGATACCTGGATGCTAAGGAAGATGCTGAAGGATACCTGGATGCTAAGGAAGATGCTGAAGGATACCTGGATGCTAAGGAAGATGCTGAAGGATACCTGGATGTTAAGGAAGATGCTGAAGGATTCCTGGATGCTAAGGAGGATGCTGAAGGGTACCTGGATGCTAAGGAGGATGCTGAAGGATACCTGGATGCTAAGGAGGATGCTGAAGGATTCCTGGATGCTAAGGAGGATGCTGAAGGAGACCTGGATGCTAAGGAGGATGCTGAAGGGTACCTGGATGCTAAGGAGGATGCTGAAGGAGACCTGGATGCTAAGGAGGATGCTGAAGGATACCTGGATGCTAAGGAGGATGCTGAAGGGCACCTGGATGCTAAGGAGGATGCTGAAGGGTACCTGGATGCTAAGGAGGATGCTGAAGGGTACCTGGATGCTAAGGAGGATGCTGAAGGGTACCTGGATGCTAGGTAGGATGCTGAAGGGTACCTGGATCCTGAAGAGGAGTGAATAATGGATGAAATGTCAGAGTGCATGCACATCTCTTAAAGAGCTTCCAATAAGTGTCCCCTACCATAGTTTGTCAGATGTGTCCCTCAAAGTGCCATTTGTTGGGAGCTTGGTCCCCAGTGAAACAGCATCAGGAGGAGGGCTGATGGAGGATGGTTAAGTCTCCCTCCAAGTATCGCCCTCGGAGGAATTAATGCCCACCTTTTGGGGGTGGGTCAGGTCCCTTAAGATAATGTTGGTAATAAAGAGTGGGTAAAGCAGCTTAGGCATCAGTCACATGCTCTCTTGCTTCTTCTCTTACCACATGTACTGTTTATTTTTCTCATCCATGTGACAAATAACTGACAAAAGCAACTTAGAGGAGGAAGATTTTCTTCTGGCTCACAGTTGAAGGGTGCACAGTCCATCCTGAGGAGGAAGGCACGGTGACAGGCGCAAGAGGCAGCCATCACATTGCATCTGCAGTCAGGAAGCAAATGGAGACAAACACCAGTGCTCAGCTCCGTACCCTGTTATTCAGTGCAAGGCTCCAGCCCATGATGGTAACTACCCGTATTGAGCTTGGGACTTACCTCAGTTAGCCTCACAGATATGCCCAGAGGTTTGCCTCCTGGATAACCCTAGAGCCGGTCAGCATGACCATCAGTGTCAGCAGACACACCACATGCTGCTTCTTTAGCCTCTTCCTGCCATATGATGAAACACTGAGGTGGCGATGTTGCCAGAAGATCCTCACCCATAGTCAAACCGATGGGGAGACCTTATCGTAGACCTTTAACTTCCAGGACTTTGAACTCATACCTCTTTTCTTTATAAAATCATCCAGTCTCAGATTTTTTTTTTTTTTTGTATCAACACAAAATAGACTCAGACATCACCTAAAACGGAGCACTGGTGATGTGGTAAATAAAGGCAGGCCCTTATCCACGGCACATGGGTCGGATAACTACCAAATAGGATATTTGCCCACACTCCTGATGGACAAAGTCATAAAATGTATTGAAGTTTGTGGTTCAACTATTACATTCTTGGATATTTGAAGAATGATTGAAATAATTAAAGTTAGAAGAAAAAAAAATCTGCCAGAGCATAGGTAACTCCCGAGACTTCAACCCAAAAATTCTGCATCCCTCCTTCTTCACGAGGCTCAAGGATCATCGCAGAGTAAAATGTAGAAAGACTGCATGAGTCAGAGGTCAGGAAAGAGTGCTGTGTGGTGGTGCCATCTGGACATGACAAGGCCATTCCACTTGTGAACTGACAGCAGCCATTGCTGGCTGTACAAGATCTGCAGAAGATCAGCTCATCCACCATTCTGGCCAGACCCGGGACAGCCCAGGGCATAATTTATTGTTAAGAGACTGGCAGAAGCATGAGCCAGATAGAGGCAAAGCCAGTGGGGTCCCAGTAATTTGGTTCAGAAGGAGAGATACGTACAGAGACAGAAGAAAGGTGACCTCATTGGAGCTGGAAGGTACCTGGTTTATATTAAGTCAGTATCAAAGACTCCAGGCGCACCCTTCACTGAGAACAGCAGGGTCTGTCCCTAAAACACTATGCACAATGCTAATTGACTAATGGGCTAATGGGCTAATGGTTACCTTTATTTACAGTATGCTGGAAAACTACAAGAAAAGCAACCAGGGCCACTCAGAAGCAATCACAGTGGCAGAGCTCAAGATGGCCACAGTCAGGTCCAGACAAACCCATATGAGAGAAAAGAGCAACTCCAAGGTGTCTCTAGGTGCAGAGAATTCTTCTAAGAAAATACTCTGCCCCCACTGACTCATTGGTAAGAACAGGACCTCAGAATCTAATCCCCGAGGTGGGCGGGTCACCCCTCTCGTGGTGGATACTGACAGGCTCTGCAGCAGCTCAGCCCTCTCACAGATGTCATGCTGATAGACGTGGCAGACAAGATTTCTCACCTGGGAAGCTAGTTAACATCAGATGAGATGTTAGTAGCACCAGGCATATCCTGCTTCCCACCCCCCTTGCCTGCTTCCCATCTGGGTATGGGGATCAGAGAGCCTGACAGCTGCAAACTCTTGGTGCGAAGCCTGCCCCCACCACCCACCCTCAAGAGCTAGGAGAACAGAGCCAATTTCTAGGGCCTGGGCTCTGGCTCTCTTCAGAGAGACCCTACGGGCATGCTGTCTTGTTTCTGGTGCTGGGGCCTGAACTCTTGTCTGAGCTGCCACCATGCTGTTGTCTCCTTGTCTGTCTTTTCAAGGCTGAAACCTCTTAATCCCCAGTAATTTATCTTACTGTCCTCTTGAACTGCCTTCTGCCGCATCTGAAACATAACAGATATCACAGTGATATTTTCAATTTCAAGTGTACTTCTGTCAATAGAGCCCTTGGGGAACATCTCTATTGGACTGTTCACAAGTAAGACACACTCTCTCTTTCTCTCTCTCTCTCTCTCTCTCACACACACACACACAAACACACACAGTGAACATGTCTTCTCTGTAGAAGAATAACTAGATGAATGGGTGGCAACCTCCATGATGCAGATTTTGGCTAAGCAGATATACCTCTCCCTCTCCCTCTCCCTCTCTCTCTCTCTGTCTATGGAAACTATCCTCTATCAACTATCAACTATCAACTAGCCTGTTGAGCCTTTATTATCTTTTCTTATTAATCACTTCTGTCCTTTAAGTTTTTCTTTTTGTGCCTTTGTGATTTCATTTTAATGCACACATTAGCATGTTTCCTTGTGGTATTTTTTTTTTTAACCTACATGGTTTTGGTTGGCCTCTCTCTTGTTCCTTCTCATCCCCATCTTCCCGCCCTTGTCCCTCCTTGAGCATTTCCATCACAAATATTTATTTCATTTCATATCAGACGTGTCCGTTTTTTAAAAAAAAATTATTTTGTGTCTACGGGTGCTTTGTCTGCATGTGCGTCTGTGCCCCCCATGAATGTAATGCCCACAGAGGCCAGGAGAGGCTATCCTATTCCCTGAAACTGGAGTCGCAGATGGTTGTTGAACCTGGGTCCTCTGGAAAAGGAGTTGGTGCTTTTAACTCCTGAGCCATCTTTCCAGGTCCACGTGTCAACATTTTAAAACGTATAGCAAAATATCATTTGTGACTCTCGGGATACCCTTATCTGTCTCCTCCTCCTTGGTCAAGGAAGTCTTGTATAATTCTTACTTTTAATTTTTGTTCTGACTTCATTTTTTTCTCCATCAGGCTTGGGTTCAGCTATCCTCTCTTATTTTTCTTTAAAATGTATTTTTTAATAGATGGGATGATCCTATTTCGCAGAGCAATGGAGGGCATACATCGCCTTAGCGCATCACCTCACTGTAAGCCTGCTATTTTGTCTTCAGCTAGTCTGCCCACCTGTGCGTGCTATTTCAGTGTGGAGTCGTGGAGCCGTGTGAGCCTGTGGTTCCCCCGTGGGGAATTCGGGAGTCATGGATTCTGCCTTTGTAGTCGTTCTTTTTATAATCCTTCGTGTTATACTTACCCCTCTTTCTGAATCTAGCACTCTCCCAGAGCATCTGTTGGCTCCGTTATGACTAAGGGAAAATTACCACTCTTCCACTTCCTCCCTCTCCCCCACAGCCCCCGTCCGGCTTCTCTCGGTTTGGTCCTTATTTTTAGGTCTGGTGGTTCCCTCTGAGCTCCGACAACTATTCGGGTGGCTGTTGTTCTCTCTGTGTCTCTCTCTGTCTCTGTCTCTCCCTATTCCTCTCCCTCTCCCTCCCCACCTCCGTTTCTGTCTCTCTGTCTCTGTCTCTCCCTGTCCCTATCCCCCCCCCAGAATCTTATGTATCCCAGGCTGACTTGAACCCCTTATTAAGCAAAGTTAATTCTGAGCTCTTGATCCTCCTGCCTCATCCATGCACGAACCGCACACAGACTTATGCGCACGCGCATACGCGCCCGAGCTCCTCTTCTCTTGACTTACCTCTCACTGACCTCTGGGTGCAGGACAGAGCAGGCCTGACACTCCACATTTTCTGCCTCCTGTCTGCTTCTTCCTTCCCTTTGGTGTGAAGTTTATTTCTACAGGTTTGTAAAATGTGCTTTCTGGTACCACGCTGCTCTTGGAGATTTCGCCCGAATTTTATTTCTAGATACTTCCCCGTTAGTGGCCTGCCTTTGTCTCTGGAACCTAGATTCAGACCTTTCTTTCTGCAAACCACACAGTGGGTACGGCTGTGGTTGAGGTTTTGGGTTCCCACTGTCAGAGTTCAGAAATCGAATTTTCGGGGGGATGCGTTTGGACACTGGGATTCAGGGGTGGTTAGGGTGAGAAAACAAAGCAGTCACCAACAAGGTGAGTGCTTTATAAAAACAAAAGTGAGCCCTGAGGGCTGCTCCATCCCTCCCGCCTCCTGAGGACTCCAAGAGTACCAGCCAGAGGGGACCTGCACGTGCCTTGAGCAGCCAAACCAGTTACATAACTGAGGATGATCTCAAGCTGGCAAACATATAATCCTCCTGCCTCCACCCTCGGAGTGCTGGAATTACAGCCATGTGCCGCCACATTCGGTATACGGGACGCTGAGGTTCAAGCTAAGACAAGCATCCCATCAGCTGAGGCAAACCCACGGCCCATTGAGTTATGCTGTGTGCACGCACACTAATAATTTAAAAAATATTTTAGATGACTAATATTTTAAATCTTTTTAAAATTTAAAAACCCACGTCTTTGTAGTTTTGTATTGGTGGGAGGAGGGTGTGGTTTTCCCCTTTAGACTGCTCCTCAGGCCAGGAATGCCTTCATGCTGTATTGAATGAACCCCCTCCCCTCTGAGAAGGACCACCATACCAAGAACTGTGACCCTTATTGGACCGATCTGCTCTCTATTCTTGCTAAATTCCTCTTTAACTGCCTCCATTTTCCTTTCTCCTGCACTCACAGAGAAGGGAAGTCATGTCTTTCTACTTCATAACTTACTTTGGCTTCCCAATGTGTCCATGATTTAAAACAAAAATCCTAAAACCAAAAGAGAAAACGACACATGACCACACAGGGAAGAACTTGAATAATAACATAACTAAACGTGTTATCTAAAAGACAAGGACCAAATAAGGAGATCCAGTGAGTCCCATGTCCACTTTTAAAGTCCTGTCCTGAGGTTTGGGTTTAAACAGAAAGGCAGTCTTGGTCCCCGCCCACCATTGTCTCTTTTGCAGTCTATCTTTCAAGGTGGTTTCCAGCATGTGATTCCTGGGAGAAAATTAATTTCAACAGTACAGTGACACCAGTATCTCCCCTTAAAATACTTTCCTTCTTGCCAGGATGGTCTCAATGTTTGCTCAGGCTCTCTTGATTTTGAAAACCCCTATTGTCCAATTTAACTAGAATCCCCTCTCCTCTTAGGACTTTGTCACTCCCTGGCACTCCTTCCTCCAAACCCTTACTGTTTTCTGTTCTTGCTACATTCAAACCCTCTCAGCTCCCTCTCCACTAGTGCCACGGCTCAGAACCTTCTGCAGATGTTCTGACTGGAGTCTTTCTTGTCATCCGCACTAGTAACTTTTCTCAGTGCTGTGATAGGGTACCTGATAAAAGCTACTTAAGGGAGAAAGTGAATTCTGGCTCCGAGTTTGAAGGTATAAACATCATGGTGGGGAAGGCAAGGCATGGTGGAAGGAGCTTGGGTAGCTGGTCACACTACATCCAGTCAGGAAGCTGAGTCAGTGTACAGAGATAAAGAGAGTCTATATGATTTCAAGGCCCACTGCCCAGTGACTCACTTCTTCCTCTCCTAAAAGTTCTATGACCTGCCAAAAGGGGACCACCACCCATCGATCAGGAGTTCAAGCACCCAAGCCCATGGAGGACATGTCTAGTTGAAACCATACCACCATCTTAACAAATGCAGAAGTATATTTATTTTCTTTAACAGCAT
Organism: Cricetomys ansorgei; assembly: GCA_026225945.1. Classification (NCBI taxonomy): domain Eukaryota; kingdom Metazoa; phylum Chordata; class Mammalia; order Rodentia; family Nesomyidae; genus Cricetomys; species Cricetomys ansorgei. The sequence goes on from JAMJFZ010001089.1 coordinate 16,078,729, forward strand.
CTCTGAAGAGAAAGTTCTGAAAGAATCAAACATTATGCTGCCTTCTCCCTATTCTCCCACCAGCCCATCCCAGTAGGCAACACACATGGAAGCCAGAACATAAGAACACATTGATGTGGCTCACACTAAAGTCATCTCCTGTGACAGCAGGAAGAGTGATACTGGGGCAAGCACACAAGGGAGCATGTGTGGGGTTGAAGGCCACATAGATTGGCCATGCTGGAGTGAGGGCCCTGAGACAGGTCTTGCCATTTCGTTCTTTGAACCTCTACATGAACTGATTGATAAGCATCACACTAACTAAACTTTCTCTAAAGTATATTAATAAGGCTAATCATAAAAACACTAGAAGTTACAGTAAGTTTTTCAAAAATCACCTCCCCTTCCCATGTCCCGTAATATCTGAAGTAAGTTAAACATGCCACATCGCAGATATGAAAAGTTTCAATAATTGAGTTTAGTCCACTGCTTTGCATATCATCAAATTTCATTAAAGTTCACCGTATTTAAATGAAGGGCTCATTTGCATCCTTTGGCTAGGCAGGAGCAAAGTCTTCTAGGATCGGGGCCAGGAAAAGAATGATTTCACACATAAAATCATGACTCGTCTCAGATAAGCAGCTTCGAGTCTCAACAAATACGTTAACATTAATTTAAGGTTAAATATTTGTGCCACCTAATGAAATATATGAACCAGGTAATATAATTCACTCATTCTTTCTGTGTGGCTCCCTCCCGCCACCTTCATGTGAATTGAATTCAGGCCATGAGGTTTACACACCAAACGTTGTTTACCCGACGAGATGGCCCCACTCACTTAAAAAAATATTAGCAAATGTATTTTTTATATGTTTAGTAAATTGTAAAGAGTTTTTCTTCTTTGAAATGTACTTATGCTTGTTTTCTGTCGTTTGGTCTGGACTCTTAAAAGCTGCAGCAGTTCCTAAATGCTGTATCAACACTTTTTGTAACTGTTAATTTTTCACTTGTAATTGGACTCCTAATGGAACTCCACTCTGCTCTGATTCAGCTTCTTCCAGCATGGCAGTTACTGAGAAAGATCTAAAGTGTAACCTTTTTCAAAACCCCAGTAAATTCCACTTTATCTGATCCTGATTTCTGCCTGCCTTCCTATCATCCATTCTGGAGCTCACGTTTTCCTGACACCACTCAACAAACTCTGGTGCTCACTCTTCCCCTGTCTCTACCCCAACTATTGTTCCCAAAGGACACACTCTGTCTCTTATATACCTCCCTCTAAGCTGTTCCCAG